>CM067527.1:6752500-7307500 GCA_034509925.1 Hirudinaria manillensis
ATCACTGAAATTATCGGCATTTATTATTAAACAAGTATAAATTTCAACACAAACTCGGTCGGATGTGTTCTTTGAACTAACATTTTCTGGCAAGATCGATTACTATATATTTATTTTCTTTTATTTTAATTTATTTTTTAAATTCTAAATTAGTTAAAGTTATTAAATTGGGGATATTTTATATCCAAACGTAAGCAATGCCGAATTTTCGATTAAGAGTGATTTTCTAGTTAAACAATTATTACTTAAAATTCGTTAATTTCTATTTAAAATTTGACATCGGCGTTTTCAAAGCTCCAAATGAAAGCCTCTTATTTGCCCATCAAACATTTTCTTAGCCCCTTGGGAATTCGACCAATTTAATTTTATTCCTATTTCTCCAAAAATGAAAACAATTTGCTCGGATGGCATCTCCAGACCAAGGACATTTTTTTTTGACATCGGCCCCCGGCCACCACACCCATCGGATCAAAAATAAAAATATTTAAATAAAAAATAAATATAAATATATCGTTGTTCCAACTTTTCAAACAACAATTAATGATAATGAAGATAATCGATAATGGATTAATCGATAATTTATCTTTTGCCGAAATAAGTTTAACTAAGTCTTAACATGGCGAATACGAAGTGAAGTTTTCAAGCTCTTGGCTTTTCATCGGAAGCCAATGAGCCATCGCCAGGTTTCAAAATCAGCTTCACAAGTTCTGCTCTGGAAATTCGAAATTAGTTTTTTTTTTAAGAAGAACAAATAAATAGTTTTTGAAAACAGGGAAGATTTCGGTAAACATTTTTTGAATGACTTTTACGGAAGCAAAGAAAGGGCTGACCGCATCGAGGCAGTTTTTTCGATCACTGGTGCCTTGAGGGGACCATTGGGGCTGCTAAAGGGCTCCGGGTTTCGTTCCTTTCAGCACCTGTTTGTTTTGCCTCCACATGCCATGTCTATCGAAACAGCACTGCAATTATCATTATCATTTTGATTGCTATTACTATTAATAACATGGTGTTGTAATTGTTGGCATATCATTCATAATAAATAATGATTGAAGTCAATAGGATTGTAAGGTGTATTATTACGTATTATTATTATTATTATTATTATTATTATTATTATTATTATTATTATTATTATTGTTATTATTATTATTATTTAAATGATTTTTATTTAATTTAATTGTAAATAATAATATTATCTAAGAAAATGATGTCGGTGACGATAAGGACAACATGATCTTACCATATCTACAGCTTATTAAATAAACTATCACCGTTTATGATTAACGAATGACTGTATTTATCGAAAGATGTCTCTTTAGAAACACCATTGAGGAATGAATAATTGCTTTAAATAGCTAATCGGATTCTGGGTAACATTTCATGAGGATGTTGGGAGGGGGTTAGGGTTCTAAGACCCTAGGTTATGGTCTTAGAGGAGGACGCTTTAAGATGAAATTTTCTTCGCTTTATCATCCATAACATTGTTTTCTAATGTATATTTGTAGTTACTATTTAACCTAAATAATATGTCTACTGGCAGAAAGTATACTAATTATTATGATGGGGTTTTTTTTTTAATTATTAAGAAAATATTTTTAGTTAAATTTTAAGCTGCTCAATAATGAAATCTCCTGACAGTTTGAATGAGAATTACATTAAATATCTGACACAATGATAAATATTCATTAAGTCGTCGTCATCATCATCATAATCATGACACCAACATGAATATTTAAGTTAGGGCGGACAATGGACCAATCAGAGGTCCACAGGTCACTGAGACAAAGGGTACCATGGAGAGGATTGGCTGCGTTCACAGTTCGCGTGATGTCCAAGCAAAGTGGAAATAATGAGGTCATCATCCAAATAAGCAGTACACAATGAGACTTTACAAGCAGCAGTGAATAAATAATTTTAAAAAAAAACAACAAACTTTAAAGCCCTTAAAATGTCGTTTCCAAAGACACGTGTCCTGAGTTGATGAAATTCTAAAGAGGAGACCAGATGTTCAGTGGCAATCGCGAGTGCACATGAAAATCGACTAAGAGCCGAAACAGCTGAACCCGCAAAAAAGATTTTAACTTTTGTTAATGGTGGTGATGTGCTGATATCTGGCGTTATTGTTTCTTAAAGTGCATTTAACGCCATTAAATGTTATTAAATTTTATATTCTAATTTATTATTTGTTAATTTAAATGTTTATATTTTAATTTATTATAATGTAATTGTATTAATGCTAATGTAATCTCAAGACACGACCGGTACAACATGCACTGAAGCATCTCCTACACTTCTCGGGCACAACGAAATAAAAACGAAAGCGGATCCAAAATTCCATTCAAAATCAATTCGCTGGTGTCAGGCGAGTAACTCTTAAAATAAAAACTTTGAACACGTGCACGAGGTGTTTGCGTTCAAGAGAAGTTGCGGTCAAATTGCATTCCTCTCCAGGCTTTAAGTTCGTCCTTCCCGAGGATGACGTCATCATGACTTGATGACATGATGACGACGACCATGACAGTGATGCGATTGGTTGCTTTAGTTCTAAATGAAAGTCCTTATGTGTTTTAAATAAACATTTGCTATCAATCATCGGATAGCTTTAGTGAACTCAAACTTTAGTAAACCATACGAAAGCTTCAGGTCATCTCTTTATGTTCAAACTTCGTACTGCTGGTGATCCAAGCAGTACCAAGCCTCAGAGAATATTCATTTGCATTGTATTTTCACAGCCGACTCATTAGTTTACACTTTGTTTTTGTTTATACACAATTATTATTCATGAATCACTATTACACTCACATTGTTAAACGATATCAAAATTAACAGTTTATTAGTTACATTAAATTAAAAATAATTGTGAAATAGGTGACGCCCCACTGAATACATGTAATGGATCGTGGATGATCGAACAACTACGTTTATGCTTCACAATAACAACAACAACAACAACACAAACACAAACTGTTGTTCATGCAATCACAATTCATCAAGACGATCACAACAATCACCAATCCATCATCACCATCATCATCATCGTCGTCGTCTTCATCATGGTCATCGCCGTTGGAAATTTCCAAAAGCTGTTTACGTGTTGAGCGGAAATGCGCATCGACCTAATTAAATTTGCATATTAATTGTATGCAAATGAGATCGCAGGAGGTGGTCGGTCACGATTGTCGAATCAAGACCATCAACATCATGCCTTTGCATGAAGTATCGGCATGGTGGCTAATTGAAATTATCATCATCATCGTCGTCGTCGTTATCATAATCATCATCATCATCGATGTCGTCGTCATCCAGGTTGTCTTCCAGAGACCTCGGCACGCAAACTTGTCTCAAAACAATATCGAAGGATAATTGTGATAGACTCAGATTTTACTTTTAACTTAAAGAATTTTCTTGTGAAAAATCACGATGTTTAAATTTTAAATCGAAGAAGCTTTATTCCCGGTTATTACAACTGGAATTACAATTTTACTTTTCGAAATGTCCAACATTTGTTTACAAGAAATGTTCAAATCAGATGTTTCTTCCGTTCGTTTGGCATTTTCCAAGAAATTCAAAGTCACAGTGGAACTGGAAAATTGCATTGTTAGTCGTACGCAAGGGAAGGGTTCCACCATTTCATCTGGAGGTTACAGATTAACTACAGACACCTCAATCATATCAACTTGTTGACTTACAATTATTGTGGACTACCTGCTATTACGATCCAAATTTTTTTAAGTAATAAATTTGGCGGGTCAGCATTGCCCATTAACTGTAACGAATCTACTTAAAAACGTACACATCTGTAGTCCGAAGATTTCCAATCCAGACGACCTGTAGACGACCATTCTTATCCATTCCTTAATCCAAATCTACAATCTTGTCTCGATAAGATGTATCCAAGGGACTTACAGCCGACAGATGGCAGCTGCAAATCTGACCCTGTAACACATGTTAGGGTTTCTCAGTGGCAAGAAATGAAGTAAAAAAAAAGAAGAAATGAGATGACCCCGTTCGTCGTAAGTACTTCGTCAACGGTCAGTTTGGCCTCTCGTGTCAAAGATAAGATTAGGGATGTCGCTAATATTAAATTTATTCATGATGCATCTCTGTTACAAGTTTAGTATTAGATGCAAAAAGTAATTCACAATAATTATTATGATAACTTTTGAGATAATAAATGTGATTTTCGATAAATTTTTATATTCTTTTTTCGATTTTTTTTTAATGAAAACTAAAGTCGAAAATCACCGGAAATGGCGAACAAATGGAATTATAAAATAAGACGACCTATTTTTATTAATTATTTTTGTTAATATTCGGTAATATTTATATTTTCCAGGCAAATATTTTTTTTCTAGGAGGTGACAGCCACACGAGAATGTTTGACCGCAGTAAAACCACCATTAACAATTTAACTGCGACAACTAGTACCAAGACCGCTCGGGTTCCAAAATGTTTCCACGGTAAGAGCTGCCCAGACGGTCCCAGGCGACAATCTCCACCTGTTTGGAGCCATAAACAGTCCCCGGTGATCAAGAGATAAACAGTCGAGGATCAAGTGTCATTATCCTGCTGATAGATGGATCGTCATCTTCATCACCGCGAGCAACATTGTCTTTTTCATCAGCATCACGAATGTGATCATCACCATCATCGTCGTCGTAGTCATCATCGTCTTCATCGACATTGTACAAATTCTAATCCTTTTACTTATCTCCGATTCCTAGAAGCATCGACGTCACACTGGTAGCATCGTCGACATCAATATCATCATTATCATCGTCGTCGTCGTCACCACCATCATCATCAGCATCGCAATCACAACCATCATCATCAGCACCGCAATCACAACCATCACCAAAGACATTCCTCCGCTGCCTTAACCCTCTGTGACATGGCGAGATTCTGGAGTGCAGGTCATATCCTAACCATAGGAACGAACATGGCCGCCTGTTCTTCGTTTTGCTGTCTCTTCCTGTCGATAGTCACTGACAGCTGGCTCTGCACCAAGGAAAGGGCCATGATTTCCAACGGGTCCTTCGTCTACGTTACTATTTATAGCGGCCTATGGAGACGATGCACGCTGGATCGTGAGTCATGCTTTTATTTTTGTTTTGTTTCGTTTCGTTTCCTTGTTATTGTTTTTGTGTTTACCATATCGGGCGATTGAGGAGATAGGTGGGTAGGGATAACTGATAGAAAGTGTTGGGGAATCGAATGTTCATGTCATCATATTTACGATTGATAATGGTGGTGTTGATGGCGATGATGCGACAATGATGTCGTTGTTGATAACGGTATATTGTTGACGACGAGATTGTAATGCTGATGCTGAAGCCTTGATGATGATGATGATGATGATGATAATGATGATGATGATGATGATGATGATGATGATATCGAGAGTTATTTCGCATCGAGCAGAGAGGATCAACCTGTAATCGGTTTCTGTGCAACGTGAACGCTCATCCAGAACTTCTGTTGAATAAGTTATTTATCTATCCATCCGTCCATTTGTCAGTCCATCTCTCAGTCCGTCTGTCAGTCCGTCTGTCCATCCATCGTTCTGTGAAAACCTGGGATTTTGTACATCGGTGTTTTTAAATTATTGACAATAAATTTAAAAATTTTTTCCTTTCTCTGCGCAGAAATTTTGAACACCAGAAAGCAATCGTAAATTATTAATGTCTTTTTTTTATTATTAAATGAAACGTTTGAAAGGCCCTAATAAATTTCGCAGCTTTAAGTTTAAAAAATAAATTATAAATGTAATAATTTGTTTTTATTATTATTATTATTATTAAGCAGCATTTGAATATTTATGATTTTCTAATGGGTATTTTTAATATCTTTTTCATTTTGAAAGGCAAACTTAAACACTGTCAAAAACTATATACCATCATTGTCAACATCATCATCATCATCATCATGACCGTCATCACAAGCTAAATCTTAGTAATCCTGAAAAATCAACTTTGATATCAATCGAGATATCAATCTAGGGTTATCAACTTTGTCATGACGTGGCACACGATTTTGCAGTCATGAATAAGTGACATGGGACATGGTCATCAGATGTCGATGACATCCAATGAAGCGTGAACGTCGTAATGGCCGAGTCGCTTGGATGAGCACACGCGAGATTCCAATCAGCACGTCCTAACTCGTAGAACTGTATCCATATCACATTGAGATGCGATAACATTTTTAGGTTAATTATATTATATTATATTATATTATATTATATTATATTATATTATATTATATTATATTATATTATATTATATTATATTATATTATATTATATTATATTATATTATATTATATTATATTATATTATATTATATTATATTATATTATATTATATTATATTATATTATATTATATTATATTATATTATATTATATTATATTATATTATATTATATTATATTATATTATATTATATTATATTATATTATATTTTTACCTTATCCAATCCTTTTACTTAGATTAACTGCTTGGATAGTACTAACTGGTACAATCAATATTAATAATAATTGATGATGTTCAATTTATTAACATTTACTAATTATTTATGCCAACCAAAACATAACAAAATATAAATTGCAGTCTTTATAAATAGACTAGCACCTTCGAAATTGCACCCGTCTATTAAGATTGACAAACACATGATGTTACAAATCTCTTTCTCAAACATAATTATATGTAACTATAATTGCTTTGTTTTACTATTCGCGGACAGCCAGAAGTCTCTTGCCCACGACACTCAACTGCTCCTACATCGGGTACTTCACACACGTCGAAAGAGATGGCATTGGTCCAACAGATTCCATCCTGTGTGAGTTCACAGTCAGCAATTCGTGAACAACTCAAAGCACCTGGCAGTCGTTATCGGCCTCAGTATAGTTTTCATGGCTCTACCGTCACTCTCGCATCGTCATATGTAACCCCTAACCCTAACCCTCGCCATCACCTACGTTATCATGTTGCCAAAAGCACCCTTTCAGTCTAGCAATGCATTCAAACCAGGAGCATTGAGCGTTTTTTTGTAGTTGACCATGTAATTAACTTGCCGCTACTGCAGTTACTGCAGCCCGTTTGTAGTCGCTGCCATTTGTGGTTATTAAGGATATGAAATATGGCTACAACAACCAAACATTTCGTTGCGTTTCTCCATCCCCAAGGTCTCGTTGATATCGTTAGGATTAAAAGAAACCCATTAATGCTAATCCGTTATAAATCCGCACAAGATTATTATTATTATTATTATTATTATTATTATTATTATTATTATTATTATTATTATTATTATTAAAAATAACCGTCACTAATCAGTATTTAATACACTACCATTGACTGACGACGGAATCATCAAAATTATTATATTATTAATACCATTATTATTGTTCTTATTTTTCAATTAATATTTACATTAAGAAACTACGCGAAAAAAATCTCAGGAGCAATCCATGTTACGATTTGAAGAATAAATCAATTAATTATGTTAATGCAGTGTCTTTGAGGAAGGCAACGGGCTTCCCCATGGTGGGACTGGTGCTGATGTTGGTGGCCCAAACGGTCTGCTTCGTCAGCCATTGCAGTCTCTACAGGCAGTGCTTAACCATCACCTTTGGTGTCATGTTTGTTTCCGGTGGTGAGTCAATATATGTTGAATAATTAATCAGTTTTCTAATAAATGGTAAGCATGAGTTATTTATTAAAATTAACAATTGTAACTTATATTAAATGTAAATGTTAAATTGTTTTAAAATTCGTTGATATTCATAATCAACAAACAGAAGACATAGAAACTTTATCAGTGCTGTCACCTACAAGATCCTAAGCGATAACTTGTACATTTGCATATTCATGAACTACAAGATGACCAATCACGGGTCGAATAAAGCACCTTCTTGTTAGCACGGTCGTAACTCTTCATTAACCTTGAGGGGATTGCAGACGTTCTGAGGTTGAATAGAAGAAGAAAATAAACGAGTAACTCGAATGATGGATGGTTGAAAGGATGGATAAATTATGCTCAATTGCTTTTACACTGATGGATGATTCGCTGGTTAATGTGTCATACGCCTCCCTTTCCCGGAGTATTCGAAAGGAATGGCTCGAAAGCCATGGTAGATGTTTGAACATCTAATTCAAGATTACAATTTGAAAATAACTGTATTACTATAAAATAAAAAGCTTTAGATAGATTAGTAACCATTATCACAACTAATCTTATGGTTATTTTTGTTAAGGAGTTATTTTATCTGAATTATTTCCAAATTTTTAATTTTATCGCGAATACCTCCACATTGTCGAGAAGCAATTTAATCTGGTTTTTAGCTTTCATAGAAAGCTAACAACTGAAAATTACATTTTCGACTACGTGGCATCTCCTTAATAAAAGACTTTAATTCCGTACTAACTAATCAAGAGATCAGAAGCAATACCTGCTCCAGGTTGTTGAAATGCATAGGCAACATTTTCGTATGTCTAAGAAATCGATCATTATTGAGAAACTAGCTAGTAGTGGATTTTAGTCAAATTTTTGCATTTTGTGTTGAAAGTCTGTGTTTTTTATAATATTTTGGAGGTTAAGTTGTACGAAATTAAACAAATTTATTAAAAAAAAAAACTAAATTATATCTTGCTATCGAAGTTATCCATGTAAAATGTGCGCAACATGTAATTTCCGCTATTATACGCAATGTTTAAGCACTGTGGGATGTTCAAGATGCTAAAGACAGTTCTAAATGACGTTTGAAACCTAAAATTTAGTGTATAGCCTTAAAAATGTAAAAGGAACAAATTTCTGGAACGGGAATAAACAATTTCGAATTTTTTTTTTTAATTTGCGCCCTAATGCGTACTGAAGGAACGTACATAAACTTCAGAGGTGCACTGCTTTACCATTTAATTTTTGTTTTAAGTTTATGAGTTTATTCTTTTTCAAGAGCTAAAAATAAATCCCCAGAATTAAATTCACAATTATGAAAGATAAGAAAACGTACTTGAAATACAAGGCAGAACTGCTTGAAATAAAAGAGAAATAAATAGGAAATAAACTGAATGGGCAAACATTTAATATTTTGTCGATTATTAATTTTATATTAATAGCAATCTCATCGTTTAAATATTTTAAATATCGTATGAAATAATGACAAGACTGTTCGCAAATTATTAACGCTACGTCCTTCTTTATATCAGTTAATCGAAAAATTAATAAAAAAACTATTAATAAATTTAATAAAAAAAATCGAATTTAGGTTAAATCAAATAATAATAAATTATTGTAATTTAATAATTAATTAATTAAATAAATTATTTTTTAAATAAAAAGGTAAATAAATAATTTAAATTATTATTTAACTGATTAATTAATTTTTATTAATTTCGACTTTTTTATTGCAACTTAAAAATATTCACAATCTTTTGATTGGAAATTCGTCGATGTCCAGTGAAGACTATTTTGAGAACCATTTAATGCCAATTTCCGATTTAACTCAGCCTTACGCATCAAAGTAAGATTATCCTAGTACTATCCTAGTACTGTCGCATCGTGTTAATTATCTTGACGTCCTAGTTAAGAATGTCGAGCGATTCGAATATCATGCCACCTGCACAAAATGTTGAACAACCGTTCGTGAAAAGGCCATTCAAATGTCCCTACTGTCGAAAATCTTACGAAAATGCTCGTTCTTTTCGCCTTCATGTGGGTTATAAACACAGGGCTCAGTTCAAGGATTCATTCACTTGCGGGGCTTGCAATAAAAGTTTCAATTTTATGAAACAACTAAAGAGTCATCTCGCTAAATATCCAGATTGTCAGAATTCTATCAAGCTAAAAACTTGTACTCCTCATGCCCAGCTCGAGGTTAGCGGCGTTAAGGACAAAAATGTTTCCGATTCAAAAAGTCAAGAACCCCCTTCAAGTAAGAAAGCGATCGCTAAAGAAAAAAAGAGGTCTGCCGGAATCGAAGAAAATGTGCCAGAAGGCGTGCAGCTTTTGAATTGTCCTCACTGTCATAGAGTGTTCTCACAAAGCCGAGCTCTGGGCGTTCACATGCAAACTCACGTTCAACTCGTCAAGCGCTTCGAATGCGACGTGTGTGGAAAGAAATACGTTAATAA
This sequence comes from Hirudinaria manillensis, assembly GCA_034509925.1. Taxonomy (NCBI): domain Eukaryota; kingdom Metazoa; phylum Annelida; class Clitellata; order Hirudinida; family Hirudinidae; genus Hirudinaria; species Hirudinaria manillensis. The sequence continues at coordinate 6,762,631 of CM067527.1, forward strand.
AGATGGGGTGAAACAGCACAAGAAGAGACACCCGATATGCCAAAACGGAGCGCATTCACCAATAACAATAGATAGAGGCGAAAATGAGGGGACTGATTCCATGGAAGCCATGACATCAACAACGGATCAAACCGTAGAAGATAACAACCAAAGCGACCGTCCTACTTTACTTCCGGTAAAACCTAGACCATCTACTGAATTTATCCTTCAAGAATCGCCCGTAAAAACTGACACTCTCTCTTCGACTTCCTCGCAATCATCGGCATCTTCATTCCAATCTATGACTAACATTAGTTGTCAAGGAATGGCTACAAAATCGAGTGACAGCAACCCTTCTTTTGAATTGATGTCGAACGAATCTCCTCCACAGCTAATGGAAGAGGCAGGAGCCTCGCATTCTAAGAATGATGAATCCTTCAGGTGCTTGAAGTGTCAAATGGTAATTGAGGGAAAAAGCAATTTCAAATGCCACATGAAAACTCATAACTTACGGGCCTGCCAAAGTTGCGATAAATTGTTCGAAAGTCAAGTGGAATTGAGACAACATAGATATAAGAGTATGGATTGTCAAAAGGCATCAAATGTACTAAATCCATCCTCCCGTAAAAGCCTTGAGCAGTCCAAAATCTCCGAATCGACTGGATTCAGTGTAATTCAGAATACATCACCACAAAGATCGGATGCCTGTGGTGGGTCGACGAAAATTTGTGCTAATACCTCTTCAAAAAGCAGGTCTGCTGAAAGCATCCAATCTCCCGCAGAGAATAAAAACATTTGCAGATTCTCCGATGATCCGAAGGGGTCCAGTAATAATACGCATCTCGATCGTCACTTGAACATTCATACTATAGTTCCCAGGAAGTTTTCATGCAATCTTTGCGACAAGAAATATTGTCGCAAGAGAGATTTGAATTACCACATGACAATAAAACATAGGGATGCAAATTTCAATGACAAGGAAATTGGCAACACGCATTCATCTTTACTACAGGTACCATCTGACGTCGAAATGGCTGATTTAACAGAAACACCAAGCAACTCTACGGCAGATCCTAATGTTCTATGTACAGGAGAAAACATTCAAAGCGAACAAGTTTCTCCATCAGCGACAGCAGAGACTTCAATCAGACAACACAACTGTCACATAGTCGACCAGAATCAATCTTTAACACATTCTGCTCCTCTGGCATTAAGTGCATCCAATGAATCCAAAAATAGTGGTGGTTTAGACTCAATTGCTACTATTCAACCTAATCAGATTTCTGAATGCCAGGAAATGCCACAGCTCTCTAAAATAGATAATACTCTCCACCCAGACAATCAGGCACAGACTTTACCAAACCCAGGGCTTTACAATTCTTTTAACGAAATTTCTAAAGTACAAAATGCTGCTAGCTCGAACTTCCAAGCGCCATATTCCAACCAAATTAATATGACATCAGCTGTGCCGCCCGCGAAGACACAGGACAATTTCATGTTCAATAATTTTCCAATGAACAATATGTTTCCCATGCCTTATATAGGGATGTACAATCATTTCAATGCAGTTCTGGCGCAGGCAAATCCGATTATAAATCATGGAATCCAGGGCACACCGTGGGGCTTTTTTCCTTACCCAATCAACCCCTGGCTTTTGCCCAATTGGGGCTACCAGCAAAATGCTGGAATATTGATTTCATCTTTGAACACCAATCCGATTTCGATTGAACAATCATTAAATGAATCCGGGAACAATGTCAATAAGGACTTAGAAAATGCAGCATAGAAAATTCTATGAAACAATAAACTCTTTAAAAAAAAAGTTACTTTAAAAATTGAATTAAAACTCCATCGTACGCCTTTGATGGATCAGATGAAGGAGAGATTTAGCTGGAACGATGGTGGATCATTTTGTTACATTATATCAATAAAATTAAATTTTTTTTATTCATGTTATGTGAAGCATATAAGTAGCTGCTGAGATTATTAATGATATTTAACGTAAAATATTTCTATTTAATATGTTTCTAAAATAATAAGACAAGTCAATAAATTGTGCATAATACACAAGGATCTCTTTTTAATAAAAGTAAAAAGAAGCAAAGAAAAATGATTTTTATGGCTATATTCTGCCTTATTTATAAAAGCGTTCATAAACATTCGGAGGGTGTGTCAAGAAACTGAACTGCAATTTCTTTTAAAACGTGATGCTGAAAATAAGTCCAAATGCTTTTTAATTTATAGAATCTTAAAGTTGTTATTTAAGTACATGGCTTTAAACTTATTGCAGATTACTCATAAAACATGGACTAATGAAGGCAAGAACAATAATTTATGTTATGACATTTAGTACACGACTAAGCCTTGCTGGGCATTAAAAGTAATATCCACAACAATGGGAACATTTGAAACCAAAGCCAAATTTCGTGACTTGTACGGATCAGTCGTAGATCAGGTATTGTGCGGAGGATGACGATGACGATGAATTCTGTCTTTTATTGCTTTTCTTTCATTCCACTCCGGACATCCCATTAGTGCCCTTCTGCAAGGACAATCAATTTGAATTATGGTCTCTTGGAATTCATGTTGAAAAGAGTTTTTTTCACAGAAAACAAAATTCAAAAAACAGAGAAAATACATTTTCCATAATAAACTTTCCTTCTACAAGATGTTTCGGAGCGCTATTTTTGGACATTAGATAAATCCCACTTTCACTTCATTCGCCACTTCCATGGCTTTACTGACTGGAAGAAGAGACGGTCTGGTGGATGAGTTGATAGAACTTCTTGAGCTCCAGAAGATGTTAACTCGTGCGCTATATGAATCGAACGATCCATCATAGTCAGAAGCGACAATTCTTTCCATCTGTAACACTCGGAAGCGACAGCCCGTCAGGAGAAACAAGATGTTCCTCATTTCGCTTCGTGTTGCCTGGAAAAAGATTGGAGATTTATGCTTACGAAAGGGTGTGCTGAAAATCAATGGTGGTTGAGTGGATGAATGGACGATGGATGGATTTAGGAATGGACCAAATGGTTATTATTATTATGTAAATCATTTTTGCACATATTCGCTCAAGATAAATATGTCAAAACAATTCATTACAATTTAATCACCTCGCAAAAATATCGTAAACTTTACACGATATTGATATGAGCTACATACACACTACCTTTTTTGCTTGTTTTGCCATCATCATCATTAGCATCAGTCGGTGCTAAAAATTACCGTTGATAATCTCTTAATTTAAGCGGTGGACGGCATTCACTGAACACACTAGAATGCATTCCGATTTAAAATAATAAATCAAACAAATTTCAATTTGATCTGTTTCTATCCAAAGGACTTCTTACTCTGGTGGGAATCATAATCTACATCGGGGCCATAACCGAAGAAGCAGGCAACAAGATGAAATCAAAGGATGAATTTCCATTCCTCTATTTCTACGGACCGTCGCTTGTAATGGCCATTTTCTCCTTCATTGCCTCCCAAATGACCGGCGTCATCGCCGTCAATCTCTTCCTGTCGAGGAAGCGCCAGATGATCAGAAGCGCCAACAAGTCGAGCGCAAACTCCCAGCAGTCGACGACTGCCGCTGTGGCGTCGGCGACAGTCGCTGCTTCACTGGCGACGGTCGGCGACTCTAAGAAGGTCGTTCTGGAGGCGTTCGAGGGAGAACCGAGACGAGACTTCGAGAACGAGACGTTCGTGATGGATTCGAAGAACTGCATTGATGACGGAGACGATGAAGTCTGCCCGTCCAAGAAACAACAACAGTATCAACTCTTCCAACAACAACTTCAGCAACAGAATCAGTATTACAATTCACATCATCATCAACAACAGCAGTATCATCTCAAACGGCCGACGCTGACGACCAGCAACTCGGTGGACTACTACTATCACCACCACCATCCACCACAACAACAACAACAACATTCCAGGAAGGACTTCATCCGACAAGAGAGCTTCGACGTGACTTCTGCTGTTCAAATCCCGTCTCATACCGGACCCGACAGACTCAGGCGATTGGTTAGGAACTATTCCGAGGAAACTTACAGCTGGCGCATCCACGGATCCGGAAACATCACTCCGGATAGATCCCTGGAGAACATCTCCCTCTCAGTTCATCGACTCCATCAGAACCGCGGATACCCCAAGTCCTCCAGCCACGGTCGTCTGGCACAGATCCTGGCCAGACAACCTTCCAATGCTTCAAGATCTCCTGACAGTGGAATGATGGCCAATTACGGCAGCTCCACTATTTTGCACAGGTTAACTTGTAAAATCAAGTCTGAGAAAAAGGATAAACTAATATTATTTATAATGCTATATCGATTGTTCTTGATCCAATTATTCATTATTTTTGGTTATATGCATTAATAAAACAACTTTATTCATAACGGCAGTAGTAATATGTTTTATATGACATAATAGTGTTTTCTAATTATAATATTTTTACCAGATCCATTAAGACACTTTGTGCGTTATTGATATTGTTGTGCCATTAGTAATAGTATTTCTTTGGTTGCTGTTGTTGCTATTATTGTTGACGTTGCAACATCTATCAACGGTACAAAATCTACAAATGACATATTGTGTTTAACCACATATTTGCTTAAAACACCCTCGTAATGGGTTCACTAAATCCACTTAAATGGTTTTAATTGCATGAGGGATAACAGACCACTTGTAAATTTGTGTAGGAGGTTCGTTAGACTCGATCTGGGTGCTTTGAGGCAATCTGAAATCGAGGGATGAAAAATCTTTTAGGGATAGGGCAGGATGATGTGGTCTCTGGCCTTGTATTTTATAATATTATTCTTGATTGGCACATGTCACAATGATCTGATTCTGTTTGGACATTATTACCACGATGAATGGTATATTGATTAATAATAACTTATTATTATTATTATTGTTATTACTAATTCACAATTCATATTCCTGGACGTGCATGTGAAACTATACAGTATACATTAAAATGAAAACAAAGGCTTCCCCTTATTTCTTCGGCTAACCATATTAAACGTAATTTGATTAGTGAAGTTGTTTGAATAAAGGTTCATTTTTTTCTAAATTACTTTTTCTTCTTATTATGAAGTTCAATGCTGAAGTTTGAAATGATAATTTCTTTCGCTGAACTTTCTATTGGCTCGTCAGTGATGTGCAATCAGTGATGAGCAGGGGTCCGGATATTGAAGTGTTTCTGTATCAGAAGTTCCTGGAATCGTTGTTGTCCTATTCCTCAATTTATTTAACTTTATTCTCTGATGATTATTTTTTTTAATTTCAAATATTTTAAAATCATTCTGCTGAACTCCTGAAATAATTTAATGTTGGTTTAAATTTATAGTTTACGTACTGACAAGATGTCGATTTATTTGTTTAAATTCTGTTTTAAATTAAGCGAATCGAAACATTTTATCTTTAAAAATATTCCTTTAACAGGCTTCATCAGACCAATCAGTTGTCAAGATCAAGATTGAGAATAAATAACTCGACCGTTGATTGGCCTTCCTCGACCTTAGCTTCGACCAATCAACGAAGGGTGATAGGATCTTCCCATGCCCTTGGCGCAGAAGCGAGAAGAGAAAGGGGAGGAGTCAGGAGACCGGAAATGTCTCGACAGTGGTCCGAAATGACCCCCGAAGAGGGAAAGGTTTTCAGCCAATCGAGGGACAGGTTGAGACTATCCCAAGAGGAGCTTAATCTTTCCCAGCGACGAATTACGCCCGTCTGACATTCAGGAAACGCTTTTGAGTTTATTTGACATAATTTCGAACTAAACAAGAAAGTTATAAATATTTTTTTACTTTTTGTTTCTTAAAGGTTGAATTAAGTCATATTTTAAGTTTATTTTCTATATTTATTGGAGAAATTTTGCGTTGTTAGGTGTTTCAAAGTTTGCCAAACAAAATTGTTGCGCGAATTCGCCAAATTTTTCGCAAATGAAAAGCAGCCTTAAATATTATTAATTATAGTTAATTAATATCAACATGAAATTTATTAAGAAACAATTTCATTACCATTTATATCTCGTGTAGCGATTATTACTTTTTATTACTAAATAATTATTTAAATAGTTAATTTATGAATATTTTTGTACATCTCCGTGTTGTCTCACGACTGCAGACACAATTCAGCTGAAGACAGATGCTATTTTTAATTACTTCTGGGCCGTTTTTTAAGCCTAGGGGCACTTCATGGATTGCCTTGGCGATTCCCATAATGGATGTTATGAATAATTAATTGATGTTATAAATAGCTAGGCTACATTTACCGACCGACCGACAGGGTCTTTGAAATTACGGACACAAACGTGTTAAGTTGCACTATACTTTCTCTTGTCGATTATGTTCGCGATTAATTTGTTTTCAGAATATTTAATTTAATTTTTAGACTAACATTTCAGGTTTAATTTGATTTACAGATAAATATTTACAAATAACTTTAAATTAAATAGTTTAAAACTGAACATTGTTTTCATTCTACATTTAAACATCTCTCGTTCTTCTCTCTCTCTTTGTTTTTTAAATTTTTCTGAAATGTTTTACAAACACGAGCCTGACATTGTATTGAACAATTGTTGATAACGTTGACCAAATGAGTGTGATTTTAGTTAAGTCGTGATTGTGATAATCATTTTATACTCTGAATACATTGTCTAATTGGTTTGACTCCAACAGCTTCTGTTTTCGAATAATAGTATGTATGTAGAGAGCATTATTTTAAATCTTTTTAAATTAACATCTCTAATCGCCATATGTTTTCCAAAGAATTTTTAAAAAATATAAATAAATAAATAAATAAATAAATAAATAAATGAAGCAATTAAAAATTCTGAACTAAATTTCCGTACGGAATTTTCTCAGCAAATTAGTTCCGGCATTGATTTAGTAGGTTCACTTTTAGCCGTTGCCATGGATGCGAAGCCAGGTGCTCGCTTGACGACGTGAGCGGAATAAACAATTCGGCGGTCCGCAAAATTACCTCTTCTAATCTCGAAAGAGTCAATTGCCATTAAATAACGCTTAAAAATTAATCTGAAATTAAATTTCTTTAAAAGAATTTCATAAAATTGTTCGATTAATTGCAAATAAATAAATAAATCGAAATGCCGAGGAGACGGAAAGCAGAGAAACAGAAGCAAAGTCGTCTTCCTTATTTCGTCGAAACAATCAACGAAAAAACCAAAGAGACTTTCATTGTTGACATCCAGAATTTGACCAGCAAATTGGAACAGTAACCATTCATTTGTGACTCAATTACTCATTTCAAATAATTAAAATGAAACGATATTATTAAAAAAATTACTTATATAACTTTGATTGATTACGTTTTAGTCATTAATAAAAGGTGTAATTTATGGGTTAATTTTTATCGTAAAAGATAATTAGTGCTAATCAAATTATTTTACATTTTTTGAGGAATAACTTTAACGTATTGTAATTTAATGGGTGATAATGGAACATAAAACATTGAAATAGGTTTCAAAGAGGCTTCTCTGGCATTTATTTATGTTTCCTCTTTAAATTTACTAATATTAATAATACTAATATTAAATTTAATAATAGTAACAGTAACAGAATCTTTAGATTAAATAATTCAAATTAATTAACATACAGTTAATATTCATGCAATCATTTAATTAATTAATTAATTAATACTAAATTTATTAACTTCCAGATATGAAGAGAAGCACAAGAACCTGTCGGAGAGATGTGAATATTTGGAGGAGAGGATGAAGGCCGTTCGAGGGAATGAAAGGACACGCTTGGATACCTGCAACAGAGAATTGGCCGATAAGAGTGAACCGATTAATTATTCAGAACTCATGAATAAATAATTATAATTTAAAAAACCTTGAATAATTAAAAAAAAAAAATTGATTATTGGAGTTAAATAAATTTTACTTATTTTGCAATTAAAAGCCATTTAATCTGATAAATTAAAAAATATTTTACTTAAAATTCACGTTCGAACCAATCAGCTGCTGAACTAGCGAAGCTGAAAGATGAACTGAATGAACTTAAAGAAAGCAAGATGGCGGAAGCGCAAAATGCCGAGAAGAGAAATCTGGAGTTGAAGAGAAAAATTCAGGAAATGAGGGATAATCTGACCGCTGAAAACAAACAGCTTGGTAATTGTAATCAATTATAATAAATATTATAATATAATTATAATCATAAATATGATATTATCTATCAATTTGTGAATAATCGAAAGTAATTTATTTAATTATTATTTATCTACCAGGCCTTCCATTTGTAGATATAACGTTATATTATTTTTTTCTGTTATTATTAATTACATTATAAATGTTAAAAATAAATAAATAAGTCATTTATAAATAAATAAACATAAATAGATGCATACATGATTTTATATCGAAACAATTTCATTGCAAATAAAGTTATTGTGTCGACAAAGAAACTGCTATTAGCAACGCAACCATTGAAGAACGTCAATCAATTAAAACAAGCGAACGTTTTCCAGCTTCTCAGTTGAAATCCCTGGAAGACTTCAAAGTCCACAAAAACGAATTCGTGTCAAAAGTAGAGAAACTGAAGAAGCAGATCGAAGAGAAGAACATGGTTCATGAACAGAACGTCGCCATAATGAAGGAATTGTCCGTCGAATTGGCTCTAAGGTTGACCAAATGACAAACGTTTGTATGGTCATCAATTTTGTAATCGTGTGGTGAATGGTTGTGTGTGGTTATGGGTAGTTATGGGTGGCCAGTGATGGGTATGCGGTTGTTGGGAGGCTGATTTTTGGCTCAGTGCTCTTAGGTGAGGATATTTTGGGTTGCTTCGTATTTCAGGAATCGGTCGGTGTTTTTAGGTTGAGTGTTTTTTGTATTATGAAGTATAAAGAACTAAATGCGCTGAGTTGAACGAATTTCCGAATTTTACGAATGTTACGAATTAAAAATTGTTTTGCTTATATGTTAGATCCGCTCATTTTCGGACTACTTTATAAATCATAACTATAATTTAAATAATAATAATAATAATAATAATAATAATAATAATAGTTAATTTATATAGCGCCGTGTGCGTAGCGTCAGAGGCGCTTTGTGTGAATCTTCTGTTTCCGACTAATTTGGAAGGTGTTTCCTGAAGAGGTGGGTCTTCAGGTGTCGTTTGAAGAGATGGAGTATTCCATCCAATTGTTGAGCTTGAACAAGATTAGCTGTTATTTAGAATTTTAGTTATATGAGGAGTCAAATAATATCTTATTTCTCAAGCAAATCATTAGTTATTATTGTCACCTTTGATTAACTTCCATCGTGTGCCAAGAAATATCCTCGAATGCATGAAGAATCATTAGAAGCTCATTTTGAAAGACATCAGGGAAGAATCAAATTTCTCCAAATTATTTCTTACTTTAAGGCAAATAAAATGCATTCAATATTATTGTTGAATATGATATTTGAATGTTAAAAACAGTATTAAAAAAATGGTATATAATAGTTTCGAAGAGAATTGATTTTTAAAAAATAGTTAAAATTTTCGTAATTATTGCCTCTTTCAATGCCACGCAGAACAAGAGAGGAAGCCATCGAGAAACTATCAAAGGTGGCGTCCGACCTCAGGGAAGAATCTGCCAAAGAGATGCCGGAGCTGCTGAGAAGGGCTCTGCTGGAAAACGCAGCCGTCGGTGGTTTCAATGGCTTCGTATCCAACAAGTCACAGGAAATTGAGCAGGAAAACGAGGAACTCCGACGATCGGTGAATGAGAATGGAAGAATGATTTGCAGGATGGAGAAGAAGGAGAAGGAGTTATTCCAGGAATACATTTCCACTAAAAAGGTTTTATGATCATAATAATAATAACAATAATGCTGATTTAATAATTTATTAGTTTGTCTATTGAATTGTTGTTAGAATTACATTACTCGCAGTCTGTTAAAGTGTGAACTTAAAATTAAAATTTTTTTATATTATTTTTAAACAATTTCAAAATAATTTTAGTTTCGTTTTAAATAAAAATATTCACAACTTGCATAGCATGGTGCGACTTTATGCACTATTTTACGTCGCGCGTAATCTTTGTAACCCGGTAGTAATAATGTTTTACCGGGTATATTAATGACTACATTAACTGATCAGACTATTAACTAGTTGTACTATGAATTCATTAGCTGATCAAGCTTCTGCAGGAAAAGTTGGCTCAGCATCCATCCATGAATCCATGCATTTCACCAACTGAACGGGTCGAGGTAAACCTTTTTCCACAACTTCGCGAAGAAAACGAAAACTTGAAAAAAGAAATCCAAAGCATTAGGTAGAATTTAATAAGAATTATCGATATATAATTCAACGAAAAGTTAATTAATAAAAAGTCTTAATGCTTTCATGTTCAATCTTTTAAAAGATTTTGAATATAAATCGATAAAGCCGTCGCGTATCTCCGTAAAAGCACTAATTTAAACAGTACCGTTAAAAAGAAAAATCAGTAAAATAAAAATTTTAATAATTAAAATAAAAATAATTTATTATTTAATGAGTAATTATTAAAAATTAGTTAATGAATTATTAATTAATTAGTCGTCAATAAATTAATTTAAAAATAATGATAATAAAAAATTAATTTTTTATTGAAATTAATATTCACGATCTTTTGTTGGGAGCGACTAGGAAAGTCTAGAGCCACCATTCGTCATGAGTCTTTATTGTACTAAACATTCTTCACGTTATACATCCCCAAAGCACACAAAACGTTTAAGTAAACTCCGAAATAGTTGTAATCAAAACCGTTGAAATGTCCACAGAGGAATCAGCATCTTCGTCAGGCGAAATAGTTCAGTTCACAAGTAAAGCTTTCAGATGTCCCTGGTGCCAATTGATTTTTGAATCTGCTATTTTACTTCGTGATCATCTGTCTAAGCATAACAGAAAGGATAAGGTTTTCGATAAGCCCTTTGCTTGTAAGGCCTGCGGTAGGAAGTATTCATTGAAGTTTAATTTAGATAAGCATGTGAAAGAAAACTCGAAATGCCAAAAGATTTATAAATACTCCTCAGTATCGGAGGAGTCTCAGGTTCCAGCAAATGTTAAGCCACTAACAGCTACAAAGGCATGCAGTGAAATCGTCCAGGAACCCATCTTTCCAATTGCTTCGGATCCGTCTTCAGTTCGATATTCTTCGTCTAGCGATGATCAACAAACTCAGACGCTTTCGGGCCAAATCAGTTCTTCCATAGGAAACGTATTGCCATCTCCAACTTCATCATCGGAATCCCTAATCGTAAGACGAGAAGACCTCACTGAAAAACAATCCTTAGAAGGTAGACAAATTTCTGTCTCTGGCGAGGCATCCGATAACAGCGACTCTCTTGGGAATCATGAAAACCTGAACAATGATTGTCAAAAAATGATTTTTTCTAAGACTGTTTCTCCTCTTCATAGAAGAAGTTCGTCAAATTTCGATCCTGATGAATACCTCACAAATTCGACAACTCCGGACGGAAAAATTCATCAAATCTTCAAATGTCCGGAATGTCCAAAATTATTCGGTAAGAGCCAACATCTGAAGTTGCACATGCGTGCCCACACCTCCAAAAGTAAACTGATTTGTGGTGTTTGCAATCAAAAGTATTCCAGCAAGAAATCTCTAAAAGTCCACACGAAAAGGATGCATTCAAAACCAATACTCCAAGGTCGAGCAAGTGGCTTGTCCTCTTCAGCCGGGTCAAATCAAGAGGTTATGGAGATTGATGGCGTAGATAGAAATGCATCTGATTTTGTAGTTCCTCTTACGACGACATTCAAATGTTCGCAGTGTTCAAAAGAGTTTTTAAGCAAAGCGTTGCTTGATCAACACGAAAATAATCACGTGTCCGATAAACCTTTCGCCTGCGAAATATGTGGCAAGAAATACGTCAATGCGGACAGTCTTAACATCCACGTGGCGATGAATCTAAATTGTCAGCCTAACGAACAAACCTCTTCGACTCCAGTAGTTCAAGAAAGCATGGAGACTTCAACGACTGTGCCACAAGAGACAGTTGAATCTCTGACCTTTACCTGCCCCCATTGTCAAAGAATGTTTCGATCGAACAGTGGCTTCAAACAGCACATGCATGTTCACGAATCTATTAAACCATTCTCTTGCAATATTTGTGGCTCTAAATATGTCAATAGGAGTAGCTTGATTCGCCATAAGAATTTGAAGTGCCGAACTAAAGGCAAGCTCCGAAAAGAAGTGCCTGAATCAATTGACAAGAACGCTAAAAATAATTTTATAGAATCTCCACAAGAGGAATCAAATTCATCATCAGGCAATTTCGAAGCAAGTGAAAGTCAAGGTGAAGATATTTCTACATCTCAGACATCAGACGTTGACAAAAGTACCCAAGCTTTATCAGCAGAACTGAATGAGAGAAGCTCGACGCCCGAGGAAGCCAATATCAACAATCCCCAGATCTTCATATTGCCAAACGAATCAATCGATAAATCACTGCAAGAAAACAAAGATACAGCCGGTGAGAGCCAACATAGAAATACTTCTGATCCAAATTGTTCGTCATCTCAGACATTGCCAGTTGTTGAAGTAAACAGCGAAGTCCATCAAATGTCTTCAATCCCACCAATATTTGTATCACTACCACCTACACAAGCTGAACATCCGCTGATACTCGGCCATAGTCAATCCTTCCCAATGCCATGTTTTTATAATCCTTTCATCTTCACCGCATTGGCTCAAAACTCAGGAAATACCTTCTCGGCTCAACCAGTAATCACCAATCACATCAATCAGGCCTCTGCATTCACTCCAGATAACTTCATAGCAAATTCATTCAACCAAACCCCACTCCCGGGATTATACAATCCTTGCAATTTAGGTTCCATGGAACAGTCTGCAGCAATCAATTTCCCCAACTATCCTTTTCTAAACATGCCTATGTTTCCACAACATTGGGGATTGTACCAGAATGCTGGAATGTTAAATCAAACTTTAACTCAGCCACAACAAATTTTTATGAATTCCACTTTTCAACGCAACTCTGCAGATCAGAAGTGATCTGATTTTTATTTTTAGCCACGGCACTTAAGACATATTTATGGATTTTATTTCAATTGTAATAAAATATAAAAGTAAATAAGGTTTTTAAATTTATTGCCAAATTCTTGATTCACAAATCATTCTGAGTTACATAACATAACATTTTAATTTTACATTAAAAAAATACTTTAAACATATTAAACTTTAAATATATTTGCCACCAATTAAAAAAATTTGTAATATTTATTCACAAACATCTATAAACATCATCACGATCATCTTAGATCAACAAATCAATCAGCACGGGGAAAGCTTGTGAAAAACATCAAACATAACATTTTTTAATCGCCTGAATCTTTGTTCGTGGAATTCAATATTGCGGTCAGCCTGAAAGGGAGGAAGCAGCTTCATGTAGCGCTTTCATGGACGACAGCTTAGCGCAGGAGCTGCGCAGGTGTTGACGTCCCTTGACGCTGGCGCTCGACTTGTGTGACATAAATCATAACGATCCTCACGTGCTACTTACTTCCAATGAATGTAAATAGATTAACATGGCCGTGGTTAAAAGTGAATAACAATGCATTGACCAGGACGAAATGCACCTTAAGAGACTACCGAAGAAATGAATTGATCATTTAAATGATTAGTTATTTTTAAATTAAATCACACAGAACGATCGATGTAAGTTTGTCAATGTCATAACAAAGTGCATAATATCAATGCTTAATGATGAGATCATCATCAACTATGACATTCGTTACAGAAATATAAGCTGGCATGTTTCCTGTGCATGTTTTCAACCTTCAGCGGATCTCATTTTAAATTCGGCAGACGAGAATGTCTCGATCTCGAAGGAAGTGCACTTCAAGTTCAACGAGACGTTGAAGGAGCGAAAGAACGGTTAGTGCAGATGGATGACAGAACTGATGAATTGGAGAACATCGTCTCCATGGCGACGGATTTGGTAAAGAAGTCCATTTTTGGAGTAAGATTCAGATTTTTGCAATGAAATTTTAATATTCCTTCGAATATTTATTATGACTAATTATAATTACTCAGCTACTAACTAATATTAATATTAATTCACTGTTAATTTGTATCTTATTAGTTCGAAAACAGTTGTATCTATTAATTATTTTTTATTCAATCTGAGAAAAATTATTTAACCGCGAATTTCAATAAAATTATTTAGCGCTTAGCTTTGCTGATGATGTAACGTATATCTTTTAGATTACTTTTAATTTTATTGTATATCCGCCAGAGTCCACTAGCCGAGAGAGCACCAGACGACCTGTACAGGAGCGTTGTTTTTAAAGTGTATGACATTTTAAAAGAAGGAAGGAAGAATTAAGAAATAATTTTCCATTTAAGTTAACGTAAAACTATTTTTATTATTAAGGTTATTTTTTTTAAGAATAATTTTCTTCATTTGTCACCATTGAATAACATATAATCACGTTTTCAACGATGCGACAATGCCATGGCATGATGGAGTCGAGTCAAAAATGTCTCGGTTTAGAATTTCATTGGATCAAAAAATCCTTGAATTTCATATTAATATAATTAAAATTAAGTCACGCCCTTAAGTATTTCGAATATCGTTTATTTCATGGCAAGAAAGGTGGAAATGTTGGCACAAGCAGTTGAGCTGTTAAAAACAGATTTTAAATATATTTCTGATAAAGTTCTATGATAAATTACGAAATATCATATAATCCATTATAATTCAATAATCAACCTCAACGGATAAAAGTATAATATAAGATGAAATATAAAATTAATATTTGAAGTTACTGTCCTACAATGCGGACATATTCTAGTCAAAGTAATGACTAAAAAAAAAACAATAATAATTAATATTAATATTAAATATGACAGTTATTAATGTATTAATATTACTATTATTGTTGTATGTAGACAACAAAAACATTTTAAAATATTGATTTGTTTCAAATTCGAAATTAATCTGAGCTAAAAAATCTAATGGGCAGCATGATGGTGATCCAAAGTCCCATTAAAAATCCAAAAACTTTCAAGACCTGCTGATAGGTCTTGTTGATTGGCTGGTAGTCTGGCACAATGGCTACCTGGTTGGAATTATTTGATCTTCACATTAATAATAACTATAATTTAAATATTAATTAATATGGTTAAAATAATAACGATGACTCTTTTGTTCCAAATAAATTTCAAATTTAATACTTACTGCTTAGATTAACATAATAACCAATGTGCTTAATAATAATAATAACAATAATATAGTTATTTACTGTGATCAACACCGTCATCATCGTCGTCATAGCTTACCCATCCCCCTTGTTTGCACACCCACTGGGCCACGTGTCTGTCGATGATTTGAGAGAAGACCTGTACGATGACGTTGATAAGGTCACCTTTTCCGTTGTCCACGACTTCTAGGGCAACTGCACCTGAAACTGCCAGCATGGCCACTACCCTGTACCAAGTCACGAAACTGTTCTCGAACATCGTATCGCCTGTTGATAGTTGGCAGGTTGCACTTGGTAGGTTAGTTTTTGATTATAAAAATACAAATAAAATAACTGTAGTATTCAATTTTTAGAAGTTAGATTACCGTTAAGTTGTGAATAACACTATTATTTATGAACTATTTAATAAACTATTGCACATTTTTTCGTCAATTATTTCGAAATATGATATTTTCTATACCAAATATGTATTAAAATCGCTTTGATATTCTTTGCTCACCATCATTCCCCCCACTCACATTGGATATCCCATCATCATCACCACCTTGGCAACCGACCTATACAAGTCATAGCTCTAGTGATAGCAGCCTGGGACCTTAGGGGCATTTTCAGCTGAGCGGCCAAATTGTCATAAAGGAAAGGATAGGCGTTTTCCAACTTCTGGCCGAGTTCAAGGAATTCTGAACTGGTTTCTGGCAGTCTGTTTCTCCACTTTTCGAATCTTATGAGACCAACTTTGTCGGGGGAGGATTGGATGAATACCTCTTGTGTTTGGTCCTTTAAAAAGAACACGTAAATAGAAATATGTAATATGGTTAGATGTAATTTTGCAAAATTCTAAATTTTATTGCAAAACCGATTATGGATGCAAATGGGTATTGGCAATTAGTTTTTTAAATAAATGTTATTTGATAATTAATAAATCCAATTAATATTAAATAAAAATTAAATAATTATGGTAATTAGCATCCATTGAAAATGTGGTTTATCTTGGATTACCTTTCGTAAATTCTTGACAAACTATTTAAAGACTGGATCTCAATTTGGGTTAACCAAGAAGTGTTACAAATCATTGCTAAAGTGTTTTTCTAAGGCCACCAAGCTTCCTGTTGCTATCCAATTACAGTGCCGTGTAATTTATGCTTCTCTTTGAAGCGTGTTATATTTGATTGTTATATTATAATTTTGAATAATTTTGATAGAAGGCTAGAAGGATAGAAGGCATTGGAAGATTGCTTTTCCTCAAGGCTTTTCCTTGGCTTTTATTTTATTTCCTTCCTCTGCCTAAATACATTCTCAGTAACCAATCGCAACATTCTCCTAATTGAAAACAACAACAACAACAACAACAACAAGAGGCTCAAAATAGGAGTCTGTTTCTTTATCATTTGCTTAATATTTGCGTACCATGCTGGCGCCGAGACCACATTACAAAGCTCCAGTAATTTGCATAATATCTCTTTCCAAGAGTTAGTTCAAACTCAAATAAACATGCAAATATTTACGTTATCATTGGGTACTATTATTGTTGTTATTGTCATAATAATAATTATTATTTTCTTATTAATTCCAGGAGACTAAATAAAATTTATTGATATTATTTATTTTAAAATTTAATTTTATAATTTCGACCTCAAAACATCAACAACAACAAACCGATTGCGAGAAGAAACGGCTGAGTGATCCCATGAAGTGAAAATTGTTTCCTTTGTCGTTGTTTGGAGAATCTGTCGTGTTGTTGTGGCTGTTGTCGTTGGAACCGACCGATGTTTGCGAATTTTGTTCTTTGCCAAATGTTTGCAAATATCTGCGATAAAATAAATAATATATATTGACTACGTTGTAACAAATAATATTTATTAATAATTTCTCAAGCATTTAAAACTATTTTTTTTATCCCTTCGAATTTGTGGAATAATTTCTAATTAATACTTTAAATATTAATAAAAAAAAATTGAATAATCCGTTCCTAATATAATAATCTTTCGATACAACATTTCCAACGAATCGAAAATTAAAAAAAGAAAAACCTTTCTTGTTGCAAGTGGAGCATATTGGACAATCTGTTGTAGATGTAATCCTCGCAAAGTATCTTGGATTGTTCTACGACCTCGTTACGAGCCTTGGCCGAAACCTCAGTCGAACCCAGAGAAGCAAAACTTTTGGCGGCGAAGTGCTTCATCTTGCTGGACTGTCCTTTCAGAAAGTTCAGTTTGTTCTCGATGAAGATTTTTCTGCGCTCGGCTGCCATGGATACCTTGGATCTTTGAGGGAGTAGATTGAATGAAGAAACAGTAGTATTAAATTAAGTTGGACGATAGGGTTAGACTTGAGATTCGTTTACAAATTTGCTGTTATTTATTGACTCTTTATTTTCTTTATTTGTCCGTTTTCCTTGAAAAGCTGTAATAGTGAAATTAAACTCTTAATTCTAAACTATTTTTTTTGGTTTGAGATTTTTTTTTTAATTTATTTGAAATTTTATAAAAAGAAAATGGAAAAAAAAGAGCAATGACATTGAAACAAACTCGCGGATTATTAAAATTGTCAAAAATTTTATTTGCAATTTTTTTTCTTTTAGAAAATATAATTCGACAAGATCGACTCTGATCAATCTTTCCAACATAAAATGAAGTCTCTTCCTATTAATTAATTACAGATTAAAATACTCGTTAAATCTTTCAAGGTTAAAAATATTACAACAGGAATCCTCATTCTTCAAGCGTCTGGATTTGAGTTTATGTTTTTCTGGAGAAAAGCATGAGAACCAGGAAATGAAGATATTGATGATAAGAGAGGGACATGCGGAGATAGATAGAAACAGAGGGGTGAATGGAGGAATGAACGAATGAAAGAATGAATGAACGTGGAGAGCATTGAAAGAAAGTCAGTGATGAGTATTCAGTATTTGTGCTTCCTTTGAAATTATATTTCGTTGAATGAATATCTGAAAAATTCCCATTTTTTGGCAGCTTTGAAGCGCGGATTTTGATGAGCAGAAAAACATATTTATTTATTCATATATTTATTTATTTATTTCAATAAATAATTGGACTATTTGTTTAAAATTTATTTTTATAAAGATTTATGAGTCGCTGGGCGATCGCATTAATGTCACGCATGGGCCATTGATTGAAACTCAGTTAATATTTGAACGACAGCAGCATTTGTTGTCTTAAGTTCGTCCAAATAAATTAATTTAATTTATAACAAATATAATAATATTCTTCAAATTAAATTAAATTTAAATTTGAATTTAAACAAAAATTTTGTAAATAATAATTAATAAACTTTTAAAATTAATTTTATTTTTAAATGAATAAAGACTTGAGCTTCAAATTCAATTCCAAGTTTATATTGATGGAAAATATAAATTATTATAAACAAAAATATTTAAAGTATTCTTAACACGAATACTAATAAAAAATAGTTTATATATTTATATAAATTAAAATATAATTTTTTATTTTTTTCTAATAATATGACGTTAAATTAAATTAAATTGATTAAATTTTCAAATAATCACTATTATTTTCAATGAATTATTGGATAGAAATGTGTACACAAGTTGTTCGACTGATGATCAAGAAGTTGTTTTCATCGAATGAATACATGGACTTGTTTACCAAACAAATAATACATTGGAGATTCGTTGTTTATCTGAATGCAAAATACAAATTAAAAAAAGATAGCGCAACCAGGCCAAAGGTCCTAAGATTAATTTTCGGTAATACATTTTCTTAATTGTTGGTAAATGTGAAATAAATTGCAGAAAATGTCAAATTGACTTGGTGACCACATCAATGGGATTTACGAGATGTGAAGTTACATTTAAATCAATACATTTGTCCCTGTATTGGTGTATTATATTAAATTGGATTAATATTTTTATAAATTTATAAAGTCAAACAAATATCACCAGCCATGATTAACTTTTTGCGTTAAAAAAAAATGATTTCAATTTTTGACTGCCATCGATCATCGGTGTTATAAATACATTTCAGTTCACTTGCAAGACATCGAGAATTATGATTTTGTTGAAATCATTTTTCTTCTTTGCCGCACTTGCATGGGCAGAATCTGGTTTGCGTTCAAAATCTATTTTTGGACGTAACGTTTACGTAATTAATAAAAACAAAATGACATCGAAACATATAATTTCAATAAAAAAAGTTTAATTTTTCTTTATTAATTCAGACACCGTGTGAAACTCTTATCAAAAATGTTTATGATATTTCTAAGAACTAATTTTATGATTTAACTTTATTGTTTAACAGCTTCCCCTTCAGAACCGTACCTGATTTATGCAGTGGAACATGCAACGAAAACTGATTTCTATGAGGCCGACTATCGCTTGATTGAAACTCGAAAGATCCTCACGATTTTAAACGAAGGAAAAGCCTTGAACAACTTGGTCGTCCGTCAAAATGGCAGGAACAAGTTCTTGTATTGGAGTTTCAGCAGATCTGGCAAATTGGAACGTTACGATGTTTCAAACAAAATGGTAGAAGAAATGAAAATAGGTAAGTATCCAACTCCCTTTGCCAAAACATATTTTTGATTTATTTTCAAATTATGGTCCTTTAAACGTAATTCTTTATTGTATTTGAGCTATTTTTTTTTTCAAAATGCTCAGATGGTTATAGCTCCTTTGTTGGACTCGGAGTTAACGACGAAATATATTTATATTATCCAAGCACAAAGAAAATAATAGTTTATGACTTTAATACTGAGAAGAGAATATCAATTCTCGATGGTCTGAAAAATTTCAAAACTGACTTTCATTGCGTCGATGTAGATCCACGAGATAAAGAGTAAGCTGTGCAGACGATATTTTCACAAAATTAAAGACAAGACCCAAAGTAACTGTTTAAGGAATTAAATTAGATAAGCAAATATTACTAACATTTAACGAAGAAAGAAATTGTAATTTCGTAAAGACTTTCTGCGTCTTTATTGTTTATAGACAGTTATTTTTTGCCGAGTGTTCTGACAAGCGATTCACCGGACGTATTTTTGACATCCACGATGAAAGAGTTGTTCCTCTCTACAAGCAGCCTCTGACAAAGTGTTTCGATACGTGGAAGATTACACCAAATGGTTTCTAATCGTTTGTTTATTAAATTTTTATTTTCATGTTAGAAAACTGCCGAATGATAAAATAATGTCTGTTTATATCTCTTTAAACCAACTCATCGTATTTGTCAGAATTTGAACGAGTTAAAAATTGAATTTACCCTTCAGAATTTCCTTTCCAAAGTAAAATGCATTTACTTTTAGGAAAGCAAGTATACGCCGTTGACGACGCGACAATATATCTGAGTCCAAAAGATGGCGCACCTTTTACAGAATGCTACCAGGCTGATAAGAAAATACTAGGATTTGCAGTTGGAAATAACGAATTGTTTTTTACAACGCAGGACGGGTAAGCAATTTAGAACTTTTATATTAACTCAAAGGTTCAAAATAAAATAAAAATAATTGTTTGTTGATGATGTTTAGGTACGAATTTCTTTATTTTCCTTCGCATTGTAGTAATTTCACCAAGAAAATTTAGTTTTTATATACCATTGCTCTGATGCAATAGTTTAGATTCACATACTGCATGTGACATGCAATGAGTAACAGTTTAAAATAATGTATAGAAAGAGTACTTGAAAAGAAAAGTTTGAGAAACGATAATTATGAGATTAGTTGAAGCATGTCATATTTAATGTTTGATGAAAAGCTAGTAAACAGTTGACAAATAACAACAACTTAGGAACACAACTTCCAAACTATCAAAAGTGATTACAATGAAGCACAAGGATATTATCCAAGCTGGAGAAATCTATGTCCCCGGAATGGTCTATAAAATGGCTTTATATCAATGTAAGTCATCAATGGAAATCATTATTATTATTGTTACTCACAATTAAAACATATGCCCCCAAGCAAATTAATACAATTACAGACAGCGAACCTGATGAATATTTGATATATGCAATTAAAAATGCGAACAAATCCTTATCGTTCTACAAAACTGATTTCAATCTGAAAAACACCAAAAGACTTCTAACAACACATTTGGCCAAAACGCCGGTGCCCCATTGGTTCATCAATCACTACGATGACGAGGATGTTTTATACTGGAGTTACAAAGGCTCAGACTTGGTCTTCAGTCTTAATATTTTCCATTTCATGTATAAAATACTAATCTTACCGGAAGGTATGTCATCTTTTATTAATAACTAGTGGCAGTTCGATTTTTTTTCTAAGTATCATAGTTATTGCAGTCAAAAGAGGAATATTTCTTGGTCCAAGTACTGAGGGAAAGTTACGCTTTTATTTCCCTGAAGACAAAAAAATTCGCGTTTATGATTTTAAAACTGCGACCCTTGAGAAGGAATTGGATGGTTTGGTAAATTCCGGTACCGACCTTCAATTATTTGCCAGAGATCCTCTTCGCAAGCAGTTGGTAACATGGATATTTTAATGTTTCTCCAATGCGAAAATATTTCAAGCTTAAGAACTGCCAGTAATGATTGCTGCAATGTTTTATTATGAAAATGCATTCATTCAAAGTTTTAAACTTTAAACGCAGACAAATTTTTTTTGCCGAGTGTTCTGCAACCAAGAAAACTGGAAAGGTTTTTGACATTAGGAGAAACAAGGTATTAAAAACATACAGCCAACCTTTGTCAGATTGCTTCGACAAATGGGGAATCACACCAAATGGTATTGCAATTCTTTAGAGATAGAAATGATTATTATATTATCATGAAGTATTACTTTATAGATTTAAAAATCTATCGAAATAATTTTGCTAAAATTTGATTGTGAGTATTTAGCCGATCTTTTGAGTGAGTTAAACTAACATGATATGAAATCATATGAGTTAAGAAATGCCATTGGATGTCCCTAATCAAGGGTGCTCTCTGGAGAAAATAAGACGACACTTAAGTACTGTTGCTATTACTATCCTACGCTACCTATTCGGCCAATCTATCTTGCTAAATTGTTCAACTTTATGCATTTATGATAATTAAGAAAATAAATATCGTTTAGTCAAGTGGTAATCAAATCTGTAAAATTATGTTGTTGCTTTAAATTGTCAGCCAAGAGAGCCTACGCAGCAAAGGGAAATGTACTTTACATGTCACCAAAGGAAGGTGAAGCATTTAGTCCGAAGTACTATTTACAAAGCGAAGTTGATGCTTTTGCAGTTGGAAACAATGAGATATTTTTCACAACCGAGGAATATGGGTGAAATATATTATATTGTAATGTAATATAATGTCATATTAAATAACTAGATCAGTTAATTGTGAAATAAATAGAATATTAGTTTGGGATTACATAAAATTGTATAAAATTAACCAAAATATTGGCAATAATAATAATAACGACATTCAATATACAGAAAAATATTCAAAATGTCAAAGAGTGCAACAGGTGTTCAAACAACTCAATACTACATCGGTAAAGAGGTAACTGCTCTCATCCTGTACCAAAGTAAGTGGATGTATTTGGAACTTTTTCATGTTTTTTAAACGATTATGGTATTCTCAATATCTATGCTAGTGTATCCTAACATGCTGTTTAAACGTTAATAACAATTCAAAGTGTTTAATGCAATTAACTAATTTGAACTAATTAAATAATTAATTAATAACAAATTATTTATTGAGATGTGGTAAGAATTTTGACTAGTGAAGCATGTGTCCCTTTAAAAATATTGAAGACTATCATTCACTAGTAATACATCTGCCAGGGTTAATCAGAAATTATATTCTTTTTGCAGCTGAATAATAAATTAATAATCCAACATAAAATTAATAAACTCTCTATATATTTGTTAATTTAAATCTTGTTTTCTTATCAGATAATGAATTTTATCCTGTATGTTGATTAGAAATGGAAGACAATATGCATCCAAACTGCAAGGACCATCAAGCATTTGTTTGTTTTTAAATTTATTTTAAATAATGTTGGATTGATTCTCTCTCTTGTTGTTTCTGTTGCATAATTTTGCGAGCAAGAAATAAAGTTACAACAACTACTTATAAAAAATATTCTGTTTTCCATTGCATGCAGGTCAGTGTAGTCCATTAACGAGATTAAGGAAAGTTCTATTTTAAGGTCCTGTGATATTTCCTGTGTCGTGCAAAGTTCTGCTTCATTTTGGATTAATAGATATAATTATAAAATAAAAAATAATAATGATTTAAATAATGATAATGATTTATTGATTTTATATAATTTTAAGTATCTTCTCGTTCGTGGTAGGAGTGTGGCTGGTCTCAAACTCAAACTGTTGAATTGTTTTGGAAAACTAAGGGTAACAAATAATAAAACGAATTAAAACGACAAATTGGAATACAAAATAATAACAAATAGTTGAGCAAATTTATAGCTTCCTGATATGAGTATTCGTCAATCCGCTTTTCTAAATATTTGCTGATGAATGGAAACGGATCGAGTTATTAAACAAATTTTAACAGAACTTTGATGTTTGTCTAAATTGTTTGCTGAGATAATTTTAACAAATTGTCGCTAGTGATACTTTTGCTGATCATATTTTATCTCATTATAAAGAAATAAATAAGTTAGTTAAAAAACTGTATCAAGTCTCATCATAAACATATTTTGACCCAAATGTAACATGAACCTTAAGGAATCATTAAAGAAATTTCATAAATTCTGAACAAATTCGTGTCCATTATAATTAACTTGGTTTGTTTACTTTAAAATAAAAATCAATTTCAAACTCTGATCGCTTCGAATTCATCACATTTATAAAAGCCCGCCAACATGTCACAAGCAAATCAATGAGGGAGTATGGTTTGGCTTAAAATTTTCAACTTGGTTCTTGTTGCAATTTGTGCAGGATCAGGTGGGGTTTGGTTCGAAATTTACATAAAAATTAAACAATTAAAGCATTCATTTAATGTTAATATTTCATGATTTACGGTTATAAATAGCCCTGTCACAAAATGCCTATAAATACGATTAAACATAAATTGTTTAATTTGATTTTTTAATATAAATGTTTTCTAGGTGCTTCACCGCGATTATTTTATGCTGTAGAAAATGGAAACACAATTGACATCTACAAAGCTGATCTCAATTTAAACAAACACCACAAACTTTTCATGATTCACAATGACGGAAAAAAATTGGACAGCTTTTTCATCATTAAAAATAATACGGAAGAGGTATTGTACTACAGTCTCCAACATTCCACTGTTGTCGGATTCTTTAGAATTGGAAGTGGCATGATGGTGGAGAAGAATTTCGGAGATGGTAATTTGTTCAATATACGTTTTCAATTATTTTAAATGACTGATTAAAGTTTAAGAAAATTAAACATTTAAATTGTGACAATAAAAATATTATGTAAAATTTGAAGTTTGTAACATAATCACATATGAACATTAAAGTAATTTAAACATGAACAAGGTCTACCCCTAAGAAAAGACTTCACATTCAAAAGAGGCCGGAAACAAATGTTATTTTAATGATTTATTTATTTATTTTATTTTTTATTTATTTATTTATTTCTCAACAAATTGAAGGGTCATCCAATGACCACTAACACAAATTTGAATAAGTACAGCAAATTGAGCGTAAATAAAGTGCAGAAGCAAGCTTAAATTGATAGGTATTTGTTGAAGTCAGTAGTCGAGATGCAGGATTTAAATCGGGATAAAGTTGAGGAGTTTATTATATCAAGGGGTAAGGAGTTCCAGGGCTTGATGATCCGGTTGGTGAAAAAGTTCTGCCTGTGACTGGTGAGACACTTCTCTTGGCGTAGACGAAGGGGATGACCACGGGTTCTGGAAGTTAGAAATGTAGGGAACTCTGGAATCTTGCATATAGTATGGCCGTGGATTATTTTGTAGCATAGGCATAAGTCACAGATGAGGCGACGATGTTCGAGTGTTTTGAGTCCGAGTTGTTTTAGTCTGTTGGGGTAGGGCAGAGCTCTGAGACCAGGAATCATTCTTGTGAAATATTTTTGCACCTTTTCTATTTTAGTTTTAAGCTGTTTGGTGTGTGGGTTCCATATTGGGGAGCAGTATTCGAGAATCGGCCGGACGAAGGAGCAGTATGCTTTGGTTAAAATGTTTTTGTTCCTGGTGCGAAAGCATTTGGAAATCAAATGTAACCTCACAAATGCTTTGTGGACAATATTGCTGATGTGTGCCTTGTAAGTAAGTTTGTCGTCGATGAGGACTCCGAGATCCCGGGTAGTTTCTAATAGAGGTACTGTTTGTGATGCAATTGTATAATGTCTAGGTGGAGTCCTGGTACGAGCTGACCTGACAGAGATTTGGATGCATTTCTCCAGAGCAAGCTGTAGTTGCCACCTGTTGCTCCATGACACCAACTTATTAATAGCAGACTGCAGGGAGGAACTTTGAGTGAGTGGTGATGCTGAGTACAGTTTGATATCGTCAGCAAATAGTTTTGATTTGACGTAGTTATCGTTAAGCGTATCGGTAACATCGTTAATGTATTGTTGTAACCCGGGGTCTGATGAATTAATTAACGTAAGGATATCTTTATTGGATTTAACTAATGGCAAATACGGCTGGACGATTTGGTCGATTGCTTGTCCCGACGGAACTGCCTAATGACTCGAATCGCTAGATTCGACTTCGAACTAAAAGATTCTGAATATTAACTAAGCTTAATTAATTAATTAATTAATTAATTAATTAATGTCAGGGATCCAACATTGCCCCCTCCTTAAATCTGTTCGTCCCGAACAGGCTGTTCTGTCTCGCCGTGGTATTTTGCTAATCGATTGCTGTGGACCACCTTCATTCTAGTCCTTGCTGATTTCTGTATGCGGTATACCACGTCGTTTATTTTCTTTATGATTCGGTATGGTCCTTCCCAATCTTTTTGTAACTTTGGCGACTTCCCTTTTTTTCGTTGGGGGTTGTATAGCCAGACTAGTTCATTTTCTTTAAAGCTTATATCATTGGCTTGCCTATCATATCTCGCTTTGGCTTGATCGCTATTAACACTAATATTTTTCCGGGCAACCTGGTGTGTATCGGCCAATGTATTTCTTAGGCTTGAAACGTAGTCACATGCCGACTTAGGTTCCTCTGCTCTTCCGAACATCATATCGGCAGGAAGACGAATCTCCCTCCCGAATGTCATTTTCGATGGACTGATTCCTGTCGTTTTATGCACGGCTGTCCGGTAGGCCATAAGGAAAAGTGGCAGGTATCTGTCCCAGTCATCTTGCTGTTCACTTACCATTTTTGACAAATACTGTTCCATGGTCCTGTTAAATCTCTCGACCATACCGTCCGATTGCGGATGCAATGCAGTGGTTCTTGTTTTATGTATTCCAAGGTTTTCGCATAGCTCTTGAAATATTTTCGACTCGAAATTCCTTCCTTGGTCCGAATGTAACTCTAATGGCACCCCGAATCGACTAATCCAATTATTTACGAGAGCATCAGCTACATTTTCCGCCTCCTGATTTGGCAGTGCAAACGCTTCGGTCCATTTGGTGAAGTAATCGCTGATCACTAATATGTACCGATTTCCCTTCTTTGATGCAGGGAATGGTCCGGCAATATCCAAAGCTATTCTTTCAAAAGGTACTCCCACATTATAGGGTTGCATTAGTCCTTTAGTCTTCTTTTGAGGACCTCTACTGGTTGCGCAATTATTGCACTTTCTACACCACTCCTCAACGTCTTGTTTGTAGTGCAACCAGTAAAACCTCTCCCTCACCTTCCTGATGGTTTTATTCACTCCTAGGTGTCCACCTGAGGTTCCGTTATGGAATTCTTGTAACACCTCAGAGACGCAAGATCTCGGAAGTACTATTTGAAGGTGATAGTCGGTGCCATCCTCTGTTTCCCACTTCCTATGTAGGAGTCCATTACTAATTCTCAAGGAATCCCACTGTGCCCAATAGGACTTAGTAACTTCTCCGTGCTCCGCTATCTGTTGCCAATCTGGTTTCACCCCGGCCTCCATCCACTGTAGTATGGGTGCAAGTGCTTCGTCTCTTAATTGTAGATCTCGTAACCCGCTTTCTGTCCAGGGCTCGGGAGCCGTGATACGAATTTGTCGACATTCTTCGGTCTCCTGTTTTTTCTCTGCGTTGTTGCAGTGTCTGCAGTTAAGTTGACAAGGACGTCGTGATAGCGCATCAGCGTTGTTGTGTATTTGACCTCTCCTGTGTTCAATATTGAACTGAAAACCCTGTAGTCTTTCAATCCACCTCGCCATTTGACCTTCTGGGTTTTTAAAGTTCAACAGCCACCTCAGAGAGGCGTGATCCGTTCTTAGCAAAAACGGCTGGCCCAGAAGATATTTCTGGAAGTGTTTCATGGATTCTACTGCTGCTAATAATTCTCTCCTGGTTACGCAATAGTTTCTTTCCGCTTTGGACAGTGAACGGCTATAAAATGCCAGAACTTTTTCCTCGTTTCCAACCTGCTGGGAAAGAACTGCCCCGATTCCACAGTTACTGGCATCTGTATCGAGGATAAAAGGTAATCCGGGAATAGGATATGCCAGGATCGGTGCCGTTGTCATAGCTTCTTTCAGTTTATCAAATGCTTTCTCACAGCTGTCGTTCCAGATAAATGGCTTGCCTTTTACAGTAAGCTCATGAAGGTTTTTTGCGATGTTTGAAAAGTTGGCAATAAATCGTCTGTAATAGGTACAAAGTCCTAAGAAGCTTTGAAGTTCTTGGATATTTTTGGGTACAGGCCAATTTTTTACTACCTCGACTTTATCTGGATCTGTACTAACACCTTCAGAAGACACGATATGGCCAAGGTATTTGACTTCTTTTTTAAAGAGTGAGCATTTCTTTGGACTCAGTTTCATGCCTGCCTCTCTAATCCTACTAAACACTTCTCGGAGGTTGTCTAAATGTTCTCCAAATGTTTTTCCGACAACAATTATGTCATCCAAATATACCAGGCATACATTCCAGTTGAGTCCCCTTAGTATGTGTTCCATTAATCTTTCAAACGTCGCGGGGGCATTGCATAGCCCGAACGGCATGACAGTGAATTGCCATAATCCTTCACCTGTCGAGAAGGCCGTTTTTTCTCTATCGTCAGGATGTAACTCCACTTGCCAGTAACCACTTTTGAGATCTAACGTGGAAAAAATTTTGATCCCGAGAGAGTGTCTAAAGTATCATCGATTCTAGGTAAGGGGTAGCTGTCCTTAAGTGTCATTTCGTTCAGCTTTCTATAGTCGACACAAAAACGAAGTGATCCATCTTTCTTCTTAACGAGTACCACTGGTGAGCTCCAGGGGCTATTTGACGGTTCAATAACCCCCTGGTCTTGCATTTCTTTTATCATTTCCTTGGCGTTTGCTCTTGTAGCTAAAGGAAGTGGACGGGGGTTTTGTCGAATGGGTTTAGCACCGGCCGTATTTATTTGATGTTGCACGAGGTTAGTTCTACCCAAAGGGCTGTCTTGTTCAGCCATTATATCCTGAAATTCGCTAAGCAGCTTTTCCGCTTGTTGATAATCTTCTTTTTGTAGGATTTTGTTTAAGTCTTTCAGGAGATTGTCCATCAATGGTTTAGGCATGGTATCCCTTTTGATATGCTTATTTCCACTTCCATCTAATGTTAATATGCGTTCTAGGTTCCTGCAAAGTGCGACAGGTGTTCCTGCTTTGATCTGTTGTTCCTGGTCAGATAGATTCATTACTCTCAGTGGAACTCTGCCGGTGTTTAGCCTGACTAGTGCTCGTCCTATTAGTAGTCCTTGGCCAATGCCCGATTGATCTTCGACTGCTCCTATACCAAATTTTGTGTGGTCGCCCTCTAGCCCGCCCCAAATTAAACTTTCCGACTGTGCTGGGATGGTCTCGTCCTGCAATACTTTTACAAATGTGTCTTTAATTTCTGTACCCCCGTAATTTAAAGGAATCTCCATCGTTCCTTGTTGAAGGGTACCGCCCTTCATGTCAATGGAAATTCCATAGCGTCGCATGAAATCCAATCCCAGTATACATTCATCTGTTATATTGGCTATCATAAATTCCTGTTCGAATGACTTGCCTCCTAAATCCACTGTAATAGTTGTGGTTCCTTGAACTGGCACTAATTCTCCGGTGGCTGTTTTTAGCTTGTAGTTGTTGGTCGTTACTTTACTGTTTCCTGCCAACTTTGGTTGGACAATAGATGTAGATGCCCCTGTGTCTATTACAAGATTATATTCCTTCCCTCCAATTTTTCCTTTAACCTCTAGTGATGATCCTTTTCCCAATGCCGTAACGTGAAAGACGAGTGGGGCATTTCGAGTTTGCTGAAACGATCTTTGCCCCTTAAAATCAGAAGCTTCAGGTTTTTCTGATTTATAGGGCTCTCTCCAGTACTGCTGTTTTTTGGAGAAGGTCGTTCTACATTCTCGGGCTAAATGGCCTGGCTTGTTACACCTGAAGCACCTTGGTCTTCTATCTATTTCCTGGAATCTTAAGTTTCTTGGGACTTGCTGAAGTCATTGATTTGTCGGGCTATTTTTTTAATCATCTCTCTGTCTTTGTCATTATCTTTATCTTTCTCCTTGCCTCTGTTTTCCTGAGCTTCAATTTTCTTTACATTCAAGCTTTTTTGGATTGAGGCTCTTGCCGCTTCTATGGAGATTGCAAACGCCAATGCTTCATGGCTGGCCTTTATTCCATGAATTTTTAGTGCCATTTTGGTTTCCGCATCCCTTATCCCATCAACGAAGGCGTCAGTTACAATGTTTTCAATGAAATCTGTTGACTGTCCTGGATGGGCTAAGTATGCGAGCCTTCTGACATCAGCCTCTAATTCTTGGAGTGATTCGCCCTGTTTTTGCGTACGGTTTTTTAATTCGTTTTTATGTACTTCCAGCATGTGGCCATTCCCAAATCTTCTTTCCATTGCTTCTGCTATTTCGGAATAGGCTTTACAATGTAACATTGTTTGTAAAAGCTCGGCTGCTCTCCCTCGCAGTACCATAATCAGCTCTGTTGCCTTTTCTTCCTCAGTCCATCTGTTACTTACGGCGGCAGTTTCAAACTGATGTCTAAACACGGCCCATGGCCCTTGTCCATCGAACAGTGGTGGTTTTACCGTTTTCTCTCTTACGCACGTTTCTAATTTCGGTTCGTTGTACTTTTTAAATTTCTCTCTTTCTTTTCTCTGTTCTTCTTTTAGTGCATCTATTTCTGCTCTGACCTGTTTTCTTAAGTCGGCCATCTCCTGTTCCGTGTGTGATATGAGGTTGGCTACGTCAGTTTTTACCTCTTCCCGTAGGACATCCATGGCTACCTGGAAGTTGGCTATATCGGATTTCACATCTGACCGCAAAGCATCAATGCTGCAAATCATATCTGACCGTAAAACATGATTGTCTGACCGCAAAGCATCATTGTCGGATTTCATATCTGACCGCAAAGCATCCAGGGCATTATTGTTGGCTTCTATAGCAGTCTGAAGGGCTTCCCATTGTTTTTCTTTTTGAACCCCAAATTCATACTCCGACGGATCGTGATTATTTTCCAAAAGCCATTCCTCGAGCCGTCCTTGTAGTTCGGCTTTTAGGCCAGTTGCGTCCAGGCCTCGATTCTTTAGTTCTCGTCTCAAATCGGGAACGCGCAAATCGTCCAGTATTTTAGGTCCCATTTCTGTCGTCAAAAACTCGCTGTCTTTACCTTTAGTGAATCGATATCTCTTTACGACGTTAAATCCCACTCCTGACACCAATGTTGTAACCCGGGGTCTGATGAATTAATTAACGTAAGGATATCTTTATTGGATTTAACTAATGGCAAATACGGCTGGACGATTTGGTCGATTGCTTGTCCCGACGGAACTGCCTAATGACTCGAATCGCTAGATTCGACTTCGAACTAAAAGATTCTGAATATTAACTAAACTTTAATTAATTAATTATTTAATTAATTAATTAATGTCAGGGATCCAACAGTATATAAGGAAAAGTGTAGGTCCAAGCACACTCCCCTGAGGCACGCCACTAATCACGTCCATTTCATTGGAAAGGTGGCCATTAATTTTTACTGCCTGGGTTCGGTTGGATAAGAAAGCTTCAAGCCATAAAAGTAGATTGCCTGAGATGCCATAGGCCTGAAGTTTAGATAGTAGCTTTAGGTGAGACACCGAGTCGAAGGCTTTTCTAAAGTCAAAGTATATTATGTCTGTTCCCTGGTTCATTGATGCCGACCAATCATATGTACATTCAATCAGGTTGGAGCACGTATTTTTCTAAAGTCAAAGTATATTATGTCTGTTCCCTGGTTCATTGATGCCGACCAATCATATGTACATTCAATCAGGTTGGAGCACGTAGATCTGGAATTTAAAAAGCCATGCTGTTCAGGTGATATGAGGTTGTTAGCTTGAAGGTAGTTTAAGATGTCTTTGTTGATCATCCGTTCCATTGCTCGACAGCAGGAGGATGTGAGCGATATTGGTCGGTAGTTACCAGGATCAGAAGTGGCCCCTTTTTTGTGTACGGGGGTTACATGGGCAGATCTCCAATCAAGGGGTAATTCGTGCATATTGAAGGAGAAGTTGAAGATATGGGAGAGTGGCAAACAGAGACCAGCAGCGCAGTTTCTGAGGAGAGTGTTAGTGATTCCATCCGGACCAGATGAGAGGGACGGTTTGAGCTTGCGGAGTGTCTGGTATGTGCGATCAGGAGTGAACATTAATTGATCAATTTTTTTGCTGGTGCGTGGAGACATAGCATGGCATATATATCATTTATAATTCTTTATTACCATATTTTCTTTATATATTACCATATTTTATTTTAATGATTTATAATTCTTTATTACTATATTTTCACCATTTTTCACCATCACCATATTTGAATATATTTGAATATAACGTTTTGATGCTTGAATATTTTTGTTTCAATATCGTGAATGTCATTTGAATTTCAATAATGAAATTGTTTTAAGCTTTAAATTGTGATTATTTATATTTAGACATTCAAGAGGTTATTATGACTTATCCTGATTTAATTTCTACTAAAAATATTAATTTTGTAAATATTTATTTACCAGCTTCTTGGAAAGGAATATATCTCGGACCCAGTAGCGATGGAAAATTATATTTTTATTTCCCAGACGATAAAAAGATTCGCCTTTATGACCTTCGCGATGGAAAGACTAGTGCTGAAAAACGAAAAATGGTAAAAGAAATGGATGGCGTGGTAGATCATAGCAAAACAATGCATTGCTTTGCCAGAGACCCCCGAAACGAGTTGGTAATTTCTGTCATAACATATGTATCATTATCATTAAAGTTACTGATTATTTTCTGGCTAATTTAATTTAAAGTAAGAATACGCTCGACTTCATACTTCTTCAATTTTCTTAACTTGCGACTACAGGCAAATTTTTTTTGTGGAGTGTTCTAAGTCGAGCCAGTCTGGAAAATTTTTTGACATGAAGGAGGGGAAGATATTGGAGGAATATACTCAATCTGTTCCCATCTGCTTTGACAAATGCGAAATAACACCAGATGGTCAGAATTTTGGCAGCCGAAAGCTCAGTTTTTAGATATTAAATAAAAATGTAGATAACTTTAAAATTGCTAATAATAAAGTAACATAAATTTTTTTAAAACACGCATATTATTTTTATTTAGAGATTTGATTCAAGCCCTATGATTGGGATTTGAGATGAAATTTTATTGAATAATGCCATTGTTATTGAATTTTAACTTTGAATCATCAGGACAAAATACATTCGGTGTCAAGGGTAATGGATCTTATTTCAATGCAAAGAAAACCGCTGGATTTCTGATTTATTATAACTTCGGGAAAGATGACGTTACTAACGTTGCAATAGGAAACAATGAGATATTCTACACCACGAACGAGAATGGGTAGACAATTCCAATTAGATATTTATTGCTAAAATATAATTTAATTTAAAAACAACTGACTTGACGGCAACACTTTTATAAGTAACAAGAAGATATGTTCAATGTATCAATATCATATTAACCTTAATGTCTACAGAAAAATATTCAAAGTGGAAAATATTGAACAAGGAAAAGTTAATAAAAAGTCGTACAACATTCAAGGAAAAGTAATAGATCTCTTCGTGTTCTGATGTTGGTAATTAAATTTAATGATGTTTCAACGTTTTATTTGTTTCTAATAGTTCTTTCAATTTCTGAACTTAAGTAAAGGATCGTAATCATTAATTAATAATAATATTAATAATAATTAATTAATGATAAAGATAATAATAAATTATTATTTGATAAATCATAAAGTTAAGCTTATGATGCCGATTTATATTTGAAATAAATTAAATTATCGCTTCATTCAGACACTAGATGAGCTCCAAGTCAAACTGAAATCGAAGAATAAAGACATTCGAAATTAATTTTCCTTATTTACATTTAATTTAGTTTAATAATTATTTGTTATTTTTAATTTAAATATTTAAAATGATGTTTAAATAAATCGTTTATGAAATGATCAATTTTCCTTATCAATACATGAACCGCCTTTTCATTGCAAAATCAGCTTCCGAAACCCATCTTTGACATGAACACTATTACACGAACAAATATTAAACATTTTTAACCTAAAAGATTTTAAAATTACTTAAGATGAAAACATTATTACATGTCATTTCTTTGCACCGCAAATGTTTGCTACAAATAAATATGTAGATACTTTTACAATATTGCTATATCAAGTTTAAATAAAAGATAGATTATTGGATATTTGTTTCAGATATAAATATATTTGTATTAAAAGTTAAACAATGAGAATGATGTAAAATTAATTTAAAAGTGAAAAGCTAAGAATTAAATAGGTTCGGTATAAAGCAGATAAAAAGTGCTAATCAATAATGACATTGTTATTCTTAATGGTGTCAGTATTCTTAATATCATCATCATGGAATAATGTATGAAATAATAATTTTATGTAATGAGCAAGGTCCATTAGATGACTTCTTCGAACTGAGAATAAAGTCTTATATAAAGATTTTGAAGTCTTGAATTTAAAATTATCTGGAACTGTCAAAATAAAATATCGATGGACACATATACATAGCAACTGAAGTTCTTCTTGCGTTTTGAAAGAACGGCTGGCAGTTTTTGAAAGAGAATTCATTTGGGAAGTTACGTCAGTTCCGTGAACAGTTGGCTCTCTGGTCTTTGCTGAAAATGATACCGAAGGGGATTCTGACAGAATCACTTTTGATGAAATTGAAGTGGAGCTTTCACGATGCGAGGAACAAGAAGAGGAGGATAATATTAACAAATTTGAGTCCTAATTGATAGAGGGAAGTCAGGCAATTGTCGAGCAAACCAAGAAGGTATCCCCAATTTTATTTTCTATTTTATAGATGTAGAATGCGGGAACCTCAAAAACCATCGACATGAGATGTACGTATCGAATATTACGATATGTGCATCCAGGTGTCGGTGAGGTTATAGGTATCGTTTGGCTTGGTCTCAGCTTGTCGCTTCCCCAAGACGGAGGATGTTCAGAAGTGCAGGTTCCAGATGTGATGGTGACTTAGGTGGCAGACCTCGTAGTTGACATTTCCGAAGTTGCCAAAAACGTTCCTAGGAGAAGGCATTTAAATTAACTGAATAGCTGCTCAATAAACGTGATCTTTCATTTATTAGTTTTAGGGATGTCGGTCAGATTTTAATTGCGACTTTTGTTGAGCAGCAATCGACATAACTTTAAACAAGGTGGAAAGATTTTGTTTATTTCTTTCCAGCGATCAAATACAAAACTTTTTATATTTTTGTTTATTTGCTCTAGTGAATGTTATTAAATATGAATAAGCAATGCATAATACACAATTTTAATAAAGCAGAAATGACTCTAGTGTCAATGTACTTAATATGGTCAAATTTATATTCCACGTACATGAATATTTGGCAAATTTGTCATCAGTTTTCTAGAAATCTAAACACAAATCCGCTTTTATTATAAAATTATTGGCTTCATTCAATATTCTACCTGATTTCGTATCTGTTTGCCTTAAGAATTGCTTGTTCGGAAATGTTTTGTGAAGTTTGTTAATAACCTCATTACTTATATTAAGAACACAATGTCAATCGATGGTGTTTTCATAAAAAACAAAAAAAAAACAACATAAATAATACTTCCACTTAGAAAAAGAATTCAGAATCCTCGCAAACCTCTTATAAATACCCCGTAAATGATCGAGTTATCACTAAAAAACTATTTACTTAAAATTATTTCTCGTTCTGTTCGCTGTCGCTGTTAAGGTTTCAGGATGGGTTTAACTTGGATATTGGTCTTGATATTATCTAATAAAATTAAAATGTATTCATTGTTTTGTTTGAACTTAATGTTTACTAGCATTAAATTTATTATTTATGACCAATTGATAACCTGTTATAAACAGTGATTATCTTTAAGCTGCCTTTAAGCTGTCTTTAAGCATTAGGGTTAGGGTTAGTGTTAGGGTTAAGGTTAGTGATAGTGTCTGGGTAAAGCTTTCATTACAAAATAATTCACAGAATCATTTAAATGTGCAATCATTGTCAAAGTGATATCAAATGTTTTGGAGTTAAGTTAATTATTTGAGCACCATAAAAACATATTTTATAAAGCCTAAAATATAATTTGGGCGAGTGTAATACTCATTTCCTAAATATTATGGAAAGTTCTGCAGGAGAATTTATCACGTAACCAAAATGAAACGACAGTTTTTTAATAGAACACAATGTTGAAGGCATAAGAACATCCTTAATTAAAATCCTTTTGTGCATATACGTATATTTATTTTATAATTGTTTTGCTCAGACGTTTGAAGGTGGAGTTGTTTTACAGCTTTACAATTGATCTCAACAATAGGGTTTCCCGTGGATTTGATGCATTCACTATCTGAAAATATTTTGTGGACCAAGTTTGATGAAAAACTTTCAGATCAAATTGTGGAGAAAAAGTTTTAACTTTTTCATCAGTTATTTTTAAGCAAACATCATGGCAGCCTTTTTTTTTTATAAAGGCAAACTTTAGCAAACATAAAGCCATCTACAATGATCGATTATATTTTTGTGCTAGATTTGTTTAAAAGAATCAGTTTATTTAATATGCAAATAAATTGATTAAATTCGAAAATTCGCTTACTTAATAAATAGGTCATAATTTGACTGCTTTTGCAAAGAAAACATGATTTGGTCAAAACTCTGTGTCTTCTTGCTTGCCGCCGCTTTTGTGAAGTCAGGTAAGCAATTAGATGTTACAATTTATTACATTCATTATATTTCTCAGGCTGTAAAGGTGAGAAGTTGCATGCAAATTAGCGGGTCGGGTCGGCATTTTAAAGGGAGAAATTCTCCGAATCTTCTTTGTTCATTAAAGAACTATTCTGCCAAAACCGAATCTTGATATTCATACTCTGTTTTGGTGGAAATCGAAAAAACCCATAAATGCTCAATTTCTCGATTAGCAAAAATATTTGCTGCATAGACGTCCAAAAGTGGCCACATGGGCGGGTTGCTGAATTCGTTTAAATTTCCAATTGTTCTGCTTTAATTCAATGAACTTTATCAAAGTTCGAAAGAGTTTTGCTTTTCAAACTCTGTTTAGCTAAACTTAACGAAGAACAAAAAATGAAAAATTTTTGCTAAAACAAAATAGAATGTTTAAACATGTGTCAGTAGAAGTTAAATTGAATTTTGAATTTAATTTATGAAATAATAAAATTAAAATGATTTCATTGTTTAACTTAATGTTTACTAGCATACATTTATTGTTTATGACCAATTGATAAGCTGTTATAAACAGTGATTCCCTTTAAGCTGTGATCTTAATTTGAGTTTATTACATGATCATGGATTATATATTTTTTTTCCTAAATCAGAAAGGGATCGGTACTTAATATTCTCGTCAACCGAGACCGGTGTCTTCACAACATTGTACAAAACGCAATTCAATTTCCGCAATCCCGAGAGGCTCTTAACGATCCCTAATTTCTCTAAACCGTTGGACAACCTGTTCATCAATCGTAGTGACAATGGAGATTTTTTATTTTGGAGTCATAAAGAATCAGATGTTATCGGATCTTACGACATAACTAACAACAAATCGAATTTTATTTCTATCTCAGATGGTTAGATTTGTAAATATTTTATTTTTGTAAACGTTCAGGGAGAATGGTAAAATCGCGGTCAAGTAAGGCTAATTACAAGTACTGTGTATTTTAATATTTTTTGTTAACTCCAATATACTAAACATTGATTGTGATAAATTTCAATATTTTTGAAAGAACACTAAATGAGATAGTATGTCAAATCTTCAATAGAGAATAGTGCATGATTTACCATCATTACCCGACATGTCACCACATTTAAAAAATTTTGATCTCTTTCCCACACACTGTTGGCATTTTTTTTTTCAAACATATACATTTTTTCTGCCAAAGTTTAATTTGATTGAAAGCATTTTTAATATACTTAAATTGCTGCCTCACGTTTTTTATTAAAACTTTTGGAAATCTCTTTAACAATCAATCCTTGCCAATCTATGCGGCGTCGTTGCACGAGTATAATCCACCAAACCTTTTCAAAGAATAGACCTATATAAGCGACAACATTAACTGATCTTTGGTAGAAATAGATTTTCAATTTATGGCCTCCAATTTAGCAAGGTTTACAAATTCGTTTCAATCTACTAAACGAAACTTTAAGCTCCTTTAATATATTTTATTATTTTATTTTTATAATCAAATACTTATAAAGAAATATCTTGCCATCCAGTTGGCATTTCTTGACATCTTAAAACATTTAAATGATAAAAGTTTGTTACAGTGCCCCCTACTGCCCAAAACAAACAAAGCGGGATTAATAATTAATTCCTTAATCAGTAGGTACAATAAATATAATGTACCTATGCCCTATTAAACATGATTCCCAATAGATTTAGGCCGCAATTAGAACTTCACTAAATTTATAAAATAAGAACGAAAACGTTTAAAAGGGTAAATTAACATTACTCTTGTATTTATTGAACACTTATTAGTAAAATTCAAGTAGAACATGGTGAGCATGACATAAAAACAAACTATTGAGTTTATAGTTTGCTTAATTTAAATATCAAACATGCTCTACCCGATGCCATCCGCTGACGTAGAAAAATCCTTTTTCTACCTAACTTATATTTTGGAAATTGATGGTTGAATGACGTAAACAAACCATTTGCAGCTAGAGAAGGAGTGTTTCTTGGTCCTGGTAAATACGATCAAATGTACTTTTATCTCCCAAAAAATAAAATTGTCAGAGTTTATAAATTCCATGATCGAAAGTACTTGTGGGACTGGCTTGGCCTGAATAATATAGACACTGATATGAAGTGCATGACCAGAGATCCATGCCAAAATGAGTTTGATATAGCTAATATTCTTTTGAAATGTTTTACTTATTAATATAATTATTAATTAATTGTAGATTAGTGCTTTTTGCCGCTTGTTCTGATAACCAATATGTTTCGTATAAGATTGATATTTTGAAGCACACAATTTTGGAAAGGAAACCTATGTCCCAATGCTTCGATACTTGGAGAATTATGCCGAATGGTTTGGATATATTCAGATTAAACGCATTTATTTCAATAACATTAATGCATACAAAACTCTTTGACTTACTTTAGCCACAATAATTTATTGTAATTATTGTTTAATTTTGTGATCATTGTCATTTTTTGTATCAAAAAATATGTTTAAATTTACCAGTTTTATAAAATATAAAAATATAAACGTTCTAAGATATACTTCAATAATTTCCTTTTCGTCAAGTCATCACAACTTTATTTCTCAAAATATATTATTCATCTGTCGTCTGTTTTTTTTTTAATGCAGAACGTAATTCAATATTTTTGGCATGAAATGAAGAAATATTTTTCAAGTTTTGAGTGCATTTTATACTTTCAGTTGAAGTGGTATTTGCTGTAAAAGATTCTAAAATTTATGAATCAAAGTCTGGCGAGTTTAAGTTAAGGCATGATGCTAACAAAACTATTGTCGGTTTTGCTCTCGGAAATAACGAAATATTCTACACTACTCATGAGTCTGGGTAAAGCTTTCATTACAAAATATTTCGCAGAATCATTAAAATATGCAATCATTGTCAAAGTGATATCAAATATTTTGGAGTTAAGTTAATTATTAATCATATAAATATATTACGTAAAGCCTAAAATATAATTTTGGCGAATTTAATACTCATTCCGTAAATAATTTGGATTGTTTTGCAGGAAAATTTATCACTTAACCAAAATAAAGGAACAGTTGGAAATAATAGAACACAATGTTAGAGGCACAATAACATCCTTAGTTGTTTTTCAAAGTGAGTTATTTTCACACATTTATTATTTATAATACTATTAGATATCTTTGATCAAAAGGGATTCAAAAAGGACTTGCAATTCATCATATAAACCTTTTATAATAACGAAGAAATTGGCAGTTGCATTTATTGTCAGTCCATATTTTATGAATAAATATATTATTTTTAAATTTATAAATTAAAAAAATAAAAATTTATTTGCCATTTTTACTAAATAGATGAAGTTAGTAAAACATCGAGGTGTTAAATGGAACAGCCAGAAGTATCCCTGTATCTGTAATCCAAATTCAACATTGAATGAACATTGTCTGTTTTGATCATAATTTGAATTCAAACATATTTTTCTGCCAATGACTATGAAATAAATAAATTCTCGCAAATGAATTTAATTTCTAATTTGAACAGTAATTGTTTAAATACATGAACAAAATACATTAAGGACAAAATGAGCAGGAAAACGAACAGAAATACAATTGGTGATCATTGAGATATTTTTTAAGATACTTTAAGATATTGTTAAACAACTGCCAAAGAAATATGTGTGTCCATCAGTGGCATGGAGAGGTTTTTAAAATTTTGGATGAGGCTGAAACTTCCACTGTCGTGGTATTAACATATTGGTAATATTTTGTCCGGCCGGATGTCCCGGTCGATTCATTTCCTTTCTGGACTTTTTTCCACCTTCGTTTATAGGAGGCATTCCTTGGCCTTCTTAAGTCGAGTGTTGATAGCTGGAATTCGGGGACACAGAAAGCCTTTAAAAGGCTTCTACTTGAACCTATAGACTTCTGTTGCATGAGGCTCTATTTGGCCTTCTTAGGATGTCTTCGTCCATCTCAGTTGACGGCCATCAGCGGTCATGATGGCTTTTTATTTTAAAGAAAACATACAAACTTTGAGGAACTTTTTAATAACAAAGCTTTTACTCAGTGTTTCTAAATATGTTTCAACATCAAATGTAGTATCAGGTTATTTTGTCTAAGACACGTATATTTATTTTATACTAGCGGTATCTAACCACCCATTGCCGTGGCTCAATCTGATTAAATTGAAAAGACAGAAATTTAGTACACATCTTCTAATGTTTATTTTTATAATTTCATAATTTTTGCGGGTAAACGATATTTTTAATTATTTTGATCATGCATAAATATAGACAATGCCGGATCTAGAACCCGACTCTAGTAACATATTATTGTCCATGCGAGAAGCAATCCGTGCCTAGATCTAAACCACACAATTCCAAAGATTGTCCATGAGATTTATTTATTGTGATTGCAAATGCCAATGGAATTGGGAATTGTAATCTCTTAAATTGAAATCATTGACACATCCGTTGGAATCATAGAAATGCGAAAAATGAAGGTGTCTTCATCTTTCATAGGTCCTGTCAAGATCGTTTCTTCTAGGACTTATTGCTCATTAATGTTTTTACTGCAAGCCGTGTGCCATTACAAAGCTTTGGTTGATTGATATTTCGCAACGTGATAATCAGCCAACATTCCGCTGCAGTAAGTGTGGTGGAAGCCCTGGCAATCGATTGAATTTAAAAATTCTGTTGGATATTTAAGAGCTTCATCTGCTCCCGTGACGGTATCGATGGACGCGACTGTCTCACTTTGAATATTGGATTTAATAATGTTATTCAGTTCTTAGACGTCTTTGTTTTTGGCCGCAAGAATAGCTAGTTCTCTCGGCCAATCATGATTCTTATAAATGGTTTGAATTTTTCAACCAATTCTTCTTTTGACGTCACTAAATTGCAGAAATTATGAGGCAACGAAATTCGTCCTGAAATCAGATCAACCAATTTCGCATTTGTATTACTGCTAACTTACCTCCATTTGTCGACCTTCTTCTGTATAAATAATATCCATCATATCCTTTAACTGTGGTGGAAACCAATTATGATGTTCTTTTTCCTCCTTTGTCTATCATCATTGTTTTCAATCTTGGTATTTATGTTAATGGCTGAACCCTGAACTTTTCCTACATCAGTTGTGAGAGTTTAAACTTTGTTTGGAAACAAACTGCTCCAAATGTTTTGTTTATTCTCAAGTTTCTTCCAGCTTTTGGACGGAGAGTTTGTTTAATTTCTTCAAGTTTTGTTGCAGAACATTTATTTGTTTTCCTTAGTCTCTGATGGTTTCGCACGGGGTATCAGTTGTTTTGAAAATAGTTTTCAACTCTTCAATATATTTAGTAAGTCTTTTCAACTGGTCTTTCGTGTGCTTTGAATTCCATTCAATAAATTTCTTCAATTCAAAGGTTTTACTGATACAGTTTCTAGAAGAAACAAACCAAGGATAAATTTAACATAAAAATGTCATAAAATTATTTAATTTTATTATTTTAATAAAAATTTAAATGTTCGTCTGTTCCACATCCAATGGATGGCAAGAATTTCGAATATAACGCATTTGCACCTGATATTGTCGTGTCATTTATTTGAAACCTATGTAAAAAACACTCCTCTAATCGAGTAATACGTTGTGTCAAAATTTCAAATCAATTGGTTAAGAAGTTTCAGAGAACATTCATTTGATATAAACATACATCGCATTTTTATTTATATAGAAGATTTACGGTGAAGGACTACAAAGGCTTTTCTTTGTTTTATAAACTTGGTTTTGACCTTAAAAAACTTGAATTTCTTGCGAGAACTCCTAATTTTAGTGCACCATTTGACAAACTGTACTTGAGTTCAAATGTACTGTATTGGAGTTATAAGAAATCAGATGCAGTTGGTCGTCTAGATATATCCAGCAAAAAAGAGCAATTCATTTCCATTCCTGAAGGTTAATATTTCGAATTTCAAACACGGTTGAACATATTGTTGGGTTATAACAATATTTATGGGAATTCATGACTGTCGCAGCCAGAATGGGTACATTTGTTGGGCTTGGACATGACAATAACTTACACTTTTATTCTCCCGAATCAAAAACATTCGCTGTTTATGCGAATGACTTTACGAACTAATCGTATGGAGGAGGGATAGGGAGTTCCAGAGTTTCAATGCCAAAGACAATAAAAACAATCAAAAAATTCATAACTATAGCTTGTTGACTAGTTTTAATGTTATCTGATAGATATTATGTATTTGTAATGCATCGGTTAGTATGACACGTCAATATCGTAAAGGGATTCGTAACGTTCAAATAAGCTTTTTGACTCTACTTGTTAATATAGCATATTGTTGGATCCCTGGATCCAGATAATTGAAGAATAATTAAAATTATATTGCTGATTAATTAATTTAGTAATTAATTAAATTTATTGGCGATATAATATGATAATTAATTAATGGGTACTATTCAGAGTCCTTGGTTATGAATCTCGACAGAGTTATCTCGAAAAGCAGAGCGAGAGTAAGAGAAACAGCAGATTCCAAGACTTAGACAATTAGGCATTGTACATCTTCCAAGCCATCTCAACACTTTCAAATAAACCTGACCTTCCATAATTAGTTTGAGGACTCCGGGTTATTACAATATCATCTATCTTCTATCATTTCGTAAAATTTATTATAAGGATTTGATACCTCACATTAACTTTATCTATCTGAGAGCTAGATTTATTGATACTCCAAAGACTACATACGGTAGTTTGTTGTCCCAATAATGCGAACAAGAAAATCAGTTGCCACTGTTTCGCTAATTTGTCTGCCTCAGCTAAAAAATAAGTCTTATTGACGAATTGAAGAGTTTCTTAACAGGATTGAAAAAATGCAAAGCTCTTCATTATACCAAACTAATGCTGATTCAAAACAGAAAACATTACAATCAACATTCAGCAAGTAAATGCCTTACTATACTGAGTGATAATATAAATGCTTGAAAATCACAAGTTAACCCTAATAGAATGCTTGAATACACAAAGAAGCAATTTTTAGAAAAATAACTTTGCATGACTTTGTTAAAACAGATATAACTTATCCAAAATTCAAATCCTAGAAAGAGTGAAAAAGAATACTTTTAGGTTGAGATGCATGTACCAATACGTCAAAGTGCCGTTTCATTAATAGAACTGCAAAGTTAAGGAACACTTTTCCCGATGAGCTGGTGTCGTCAAACACCTTTTATCGGTTTAGAAACTCTAATTTAAAAAATTGATCTGAACAGGTTCCTAGCAGGTTCAAAGCAAACAAAATTGAAAAGTTTTTATGGAACCATCTCACTCGCCCTGCCAGAATGTTATTTTTTCTTCTAAATATTGTTGGTCATATTAGTGGCCCTTTTAGTGTCCTTTGACTGGCTGGTAGAATAAATAAATTAATAAGTTCTCATTTCTCCGAAAACATTCAATTCAATTGATTCAATCGCTTATAAACACTTATTCTTTTAATAAATTATTAAAATAATTCTCTCTCTCTCTCTCCTCTTTTTTCATCAACTCCCTCCACCTCATTCAAAATGCCATGCTAGTCCTGCTCAATATTAACCTCAAAAGTTCCGTCTGAATCCAAAACATTG
Organism: Hirudinaria manillensis; assembly: GCA_034509925.1. Taxonomy (NCBI): domain Eukaryota; kingdom Metazoa; phylum Annelida; class Clitellata; order Hirudinida; family Hirudinidae; genus Hirudinaria; species Hirudinaria manillensis. The sequence continues at coordinate 6,806,670 of CM067527.1, forward strand.
GTTTCTCATTCCTGATATAGTCACTTTCAAGAAATCAATCATTACCAATCATACGTCTATTATGCCCCATTATGCCCCAACTACAAAGAGTTGCATGGCCCCGCAAAAGTCCAGTCTCACAGGCGGGAGTTTGAATGGGCCTGGCCGGCATTCAGCACTGCAAAGCGGGCTTCGGTATATAGGATTTCTTTCAATTATTCTTTTAAAATATTTTCAATAAAAAACACAAAAGTTAAGAGTATGGATAAAACTCTATGGAAAATCATCTTGATGTTGTTCAGAGCATTTCAAAGATAAAGGGTGGGTTTTATTGTGGTCGTGTAAGAAATCAATAAATATAAGTTATCTTTTAACAACAAAGTTTAAGATTTTCATAAAATCTGATTTTGTACTTCAGACTGCACAAACTAAAATCACAATATCTCACCTCATAAACATTTTATCTCCGAGTATCACAATGTCTAAGATTAGCTTCAAGTCAGTTGATGGAGCAGAAGATTTGATTGAAGTCCTGTGATAATGTTCTTGAAAGCGGAAAATAATAGAGCCCTGAACGATAATAAATAAGCAAAATTTTTAATAATAAACATTCTAATAAAAATTAATAAATAAATAATGCAAAATAGAAATTAAATTAACATACATATTACATTTACATATATTTCAATTTAGATAAAATTTGGTAAAAGCATGGCTCATATACAAGCATAATTGGAAACATTATTTACTGACTTTAAACTATATTCGTAGACAAACAGAAAATTTATAAGGATTAAATAGCCATTTGATTGCAACCAGTGCAAAACAAACAGAATTGAAAAGTCTTGTTTGTCAATTGCGTCAATTAACAAAGTCATTTTAAATTTTTATTTACATTTAGAAATTTTAAAGGATTTTAAAGAAGAAAATAAATAATGGATTGTCACGAAATAGAATTTTTCCCCGAAAAGGTTGAATTTGTCTCGATGTGATTATTGACTTTAGGTCAAAACGCAGAAATAACTATTGATATGTTCTGTTATAAATACCTCCCATCGTGGTAGGTATTCACTGAAGGAAGATGATTTGGATGAAATTGTTTTTCTTGCTGTTTGCTATCGCAAATGGCGAACCAGATTGTTCGGTTAATGTTAATGTTTCAGATTCTCCGCAGCAATCTTACTTGGTTTATGCAGTGGAAAATGGAAATCACGTTGCATTTTACGAAACGGACTTTGCTTTGAACTCTCCTCGACAATTAATGTCGACCGACAAGAACGGAGGCGTCTTGAGCAATCTGTTCATTGGTACGAATGAAAACGAAAGAATTGTGTACTGGAAATATAACCACTCCAACGACATTTATCGTTACGACATTTCCAGCAAAACAAACAAAGTGAAAGAACTTGATCCAGGTCACCATCTTGTCCGAATTTTTCCGAAGTTTTGATGCGAATTCCTATCGTGAGTTTGAATGAAGGATCTTGTATTACAGACAAAGAAAGCCAATTCCTGGGTCTTGGCAAGGAAAACCAGGTGTACCTTTATTTACCGGGATCAAAGGTTATTAAAGTTTATGATTACGAAAGTGGAAAAATATTATTGGAATTGGATGGTCTCAAAGACGCAAAAACAGACATGCACTGCGTTGATGTGGATCCTCGAGGGAGAGGGTTGGTATTTAATATTAGATATTAATAATTTATTGGCTATAAATTAACAATATTTTCATTAATTAGTTGTTAGCTACAAATTAATAATAGCATTTAAATGAGAAAGAAAACGCTTTCCAGCAAAGTTTATTATTTTTAATTAATTTGTCTTCTTTTAAATATATTTTGAATAAATTTATTTTTCCTACAAATTCAAAAAAATTAAAACATCCTTTCACAGGCATTTGTTCTTTGCCGAATGTTCCGAAACTGTCTTCAATGGAAAGATCTTCGACGTCAACGAAAAGGAAGTCCTTCAGTCATACGAACAAAGTCTGCCCAAATGCTTTGAAACATGGAGAATCACACCCGATGGTAATTTTTATCATCGTATTCATATGATCCATTTGCTACTGCAAATCCTATAAAGTAGAAATTAATGCTTTTAAACTACATTTTACCAGCTAAAAAAGTATATGCTGTTCATAAGAACGAAGTCTACATATCCTATGAAGAAGGAGAACCGTTCATCAAATATCATGAGTCCGATAGCAATATTTTAGGATTTTCTGCTGGAAATAACGACTTATTCTACGGAACTGAGAACGGGTCGAAATTTACATTTCCATATTTGCTTTTGAAATCTGATTTTAAGATTTGTAGTTAATCTTGTTATTATCGTAATTTATTCATGCCGTTATATTCGACTTGTTATTTCATAACAGAAAACTGGTAAAATTAGAGGGTCCTCCGAACAACAATAGATTTCTCAAAAAAGAAATCAATGTTCAAGGAAAAGCCACTAAATTGGCCTTGCATCAATGTAAGCAATTTTATTCTTATCTAAACATTAATCAGGGATGTTACTTATTCTCTCGGATAAGCAGTATTATATGATTGTTTGCAATGTTTAACAATGAACGCCATAAAAAACATAATTCTATGCACTGACATCATGTATAATAATGTAATGCAGCAAGAGTTTTGTATTGACTATGGCTGCACTAGCTTGAAGTTTTCTACACTAAATCCATTGTCCACAGTAAATGCTCTTTAATTGTACTATTAACCCTGTCCAGTAAATGTATTGAATATTTCAATTTAAAATTTGCCTTTGCTGATAAAATTTATTCCAAAATAGATTGGCAACCAGAAAAATATTTGATCTTCGCGACGGAAGACGAAAAGGGGTTCCCGACATTTTATAAATCAGATTTCAATTTGGAGAACAAGGAAAAACTTGGAGTAGTTGCCAAGCTTGCAGGACAAGTTGACAGATTGTACATAGGCGATAATTTGAACGGACAAGTTCTATATTGGAGTTACAAAGGAAGTCTTAATGTGGGACGTCTTGAATTTTACAGAAAAAATACGACAATCTTATCCTTAGGTGAATATGCCATTTCACGTATTAATTGTGAAGCTGCAAACATATAGATCGATTATATTTATGTATTATAAAGAATACCAATTTGCATTTATATCTATTACTTATTATATATGCGACATCAAACTCAACGTATAATATTATTCTATCATTTAACAAAAAATACATCTAAATCATACATCAATTTCAGCCAATGGAATATTTGTTGGACCTGGAACCTACGAAGATTTATACTTTTATAATCCCACTTCAAAATCTATTGATATCCATAACATAGGAACTATGAAAAAGGTGAAAACAATAAAAGTTACGGATGAATCAAATGTTGATTTTAAATTCATGAGCAGGAATCCATGCAATAAAGAGTTGGCATCTTTGACTGCCTCGTTTTTTACGTTTATTTTCCGATCTTTCATAAATGTACATTTGTTGGCAGCTTGGCATACTTTGAAAATTGTTCTCCCAACGTTACGGGGCTAGTTTATGATCTTAAGAAGGAGAAGATATTACGAAATTACTCCATTAATAGTACATTGTGCATGGATTCATGGACTCTGATGCCAAATGGTTTTCAGAAAATTTTAAATTTATTTATTGCGTAATTTCCTCGCAATATTTTTTTTAATCTGTGACATTTTCTTTTTTCCAGCCGATCGGGTTTACGCCGTGAAGGATAAATCAATTTATAGAACAAATGGCTTATTATTTGAAGAATTTTATAAACACGACAACAAAATCGATCACATTGCTGCTGGAATCGACGAAACATTCTTTACGACTGGCGAGACAAGGTTGAAATAATTTTTGATATTTCGTTTTTAAATTTCGAATATATGTGATACTAGAATAAAATATGATAAACTATTTAAAATATCTCGAAACTTTTGCCAAGCCTTTTGAATTATAAAATAATTTACATAAATATTATGAGGCTACATGTTATATTATGAAACACCGAAGGAAAATATTCAAGTTGACAAAGAAAAATGACGAGGTCGAAGTTAAAAAGACGGAATATGCTGTTGATGGAAAAGTTATTGCTTTGCTTGTGCATCAACGTATGTTCTATTTATTCTGCTACAATCAATTTATTTAACTCGTATTCTGCATTTTCTGTTAAATTTATGTAATACTTTTGAATTATATTTGCATTGATGTCGTGATTTAAAATCATGGAAATTATTTATAATATTTGATTTATTAATTATATTATTTAATTAATTTATCTCACCAATTTGTTTTCAAACAGATGTTTTCAGTGCAACGTGTTCAGACCAATTCTAAAGGATTATGCATTCTTATCCTCGACATACAACGACTTCATAAAAACTGTACTAAGAAATTAATTGATTTGGAATAAATTCAGTTTTCTCAGTTGTCATCAGTTGGTTTTTCGTTAAACTTAAGATAAATGCCATTATAATTTCTTGTGTTGGAAACCCAGCTTGAACTGCCAGAAGTCATCTCTAATGTGGCCCTTACAAATGGAATAGCGTTAGAAGATTGTAATAAAAACTCACCAATTGATAATAGTTAAAACTATTATTCGTTATTTATTTTTAATAACGATTAATCCTGTTCAGTCTCCTCTTTAAATGTGGTATGGGATTCTTCCCCAATCAACAAAAAATTTTTATCAGCTTTTCGGGATTTTTGCCAGCATCTATATTATATTCTATCAGGCAGGAGCACAAACTCCACAATTAACTCCAAATTATTTCCACAGTTTCTAACCGTATTTTTAATATAAATATGAACTGTAGCTGAGTTTTTGATGAATCTCATCTAGCTACGGCAGGTGCAGAGATTTCAGTGACTAGTCATTTTCTTACTCAATTCTGCAGTCTTATTCAAGTTACCACAGGTAATACAAGTATTCTGATCCTCATCAACGAAATGGAATTTCGTTTCGAAAAACATTTTGCAAGATGTCTCGAATTTCACTGATAAAGCTTTAAAAATTTATTTAATCTCACGTGTTTTATTGTGATCGATTGTTCAATATGACTGTTCAAAAAACAGATTCTATGCTTATAGAAGTTTTAATCTATTAATTAAATCGTCCCACTATTTATTTAAATCCATTTAAAATCTGATTCAAAACAATTTGAACGACTGCAATCAAAAACTCCGATGCCCCGACGAATTGCAAACAAAGGCTTAAAAGTTATGAAAAAATTGAAGCTTAAAAAAGTTCAAACCGAATAGAAAATTATGTGGTAAATTTTTGTTTATTAAACTTGTTTTACAAAAATATATAATACTATTAATGTTTTTTGCTAAATTTAATACCTTCTTCATAGAAATATTTATTTTATTCTGCGGTCCTTTATAACCAATACTGCATGTTCTTCTCAATTTTCCATTGAGTTATCAATGACAACAACTGAGTAAGTTTAGCGATAATAACTATCAAACATCCAGCAAATATTCTGGTGATATTTTTGAATTAATTATGCCAGCATCGGAGTAATTATACATTGAAAATGAAAAGCAAGTAACAAAACTGATTTCTATCGGGCTGACGCCACACATATTATTGATTTACGTGCTGCCCATATGTGACATTTATTGATTAGAATAGCTAGTAAAATGTGTGGGTTAATAATACCTCACGCAATGCAAATATCAATAATAAATTTTGTTTATATAATCAAAATAGTTTTATAGATGTTTGTTGATTCGGACATTTTGTGCAACTATTAAGCAAGCAAAGTAACGAACCATTATTAAATATTGAATCATTAATTTATTTTTTTTTATTATACAAAAGAAATTTGTTTAAGTTGAACATTAAATAGAAATCCACATTTGATATTTGAATTTGCAAAGATATCCTTATTATAAATGCTTGTTTTTTGACAGGATATGGCAGGTGAAACATGATTTGGTTCAATTTGATTAAAACGTTTATGTTGTTGGGCGCAACAACAGCTACATTATCAGGTATGATTAAAGTTTCATCATAACAATAAGTAGGGTTAGGGTTACGTTATGATGTTAACTGATTCATATAACGTTGATACAGAATCTGAGATGCATCTAAACTTTTTCTTATATCAGGCTCTCAACAAGAGTGTTACATTGTGTATGCATCAGAAAATAAATCTTCTATTGACTTCTATGAAGCGGACTTTCAACTGGACAAAACTCAAAAATTCTTAACAATTAGTACAAAAAACAAAGGTGTCCTAGATAATCTTTTCACCAGCGCAGATGAAAATAAAAAACTTTTATACTGGAAACACAAAGGATCAGACTCCGTTAATAAGTATGATTTCTCAAGTAAATCGCAAGAAGAACAGAAACTCGGCCAAGGTTTTTACCTTGCGTTTGATTAACTAATTAATTAATTAATTTTGAATCTATAACATTGAACTTCTCAATGAATCTGCACTTCGTTTCAAATTATGAAGTTAAACGATGCCTAGTAACAATTGTATAATTACATAAAAGAAATGATAATCATGCAGATACTGACAGCATATTTCTTGGACTTGGCGAACAAGACCAAATATATCTTTATTCTCCTGGAACGAAAATTCTTAAAGGTTATGACTTTAAAACCGGAAAGGAAATATTCAGTCTCGATGGACTCCAAAGTGAACAAACCGACATGAAATGTGTCGATGTTGACCCTCGAGATAGAAAGTTCGTATTTTGAATATGTTATCTTCTTATTAATTCTCGTTTCAAAATACAAACTTTTTCATTTATTAGTACTTTTTGTCATTATTCCACAGTTGGAGATAAACCCGACTCCATATTCACACATGTTGTATTTCTGACCTTGAAATATTTCAACGTAGTAGTGATAATAGTAAAGTATCAGAAACTGAGCTCAGCATAAATTAGCTTTTAATTACTTATTTAGCCTATCTTGAGATTGCTTTTGAGAAACAAAAAGGCAGGTAATAGTATTAAAAAGGAGTAGTAGATCTAATACAGTGCGTGTCATAAGGTTGGGACAGGGGCTAAAGTTTTACATTTTGTCTAGTTTTCTGAAAATCCGTAGCGTGTAATTGCCCAAAGTTTCAATTATTTCATGCCTCTATTCTCACTTAATAAAATTTCAATATGTTTGTGAAGCATAATTTGCATATGAATGACACTACTTGGAAAAATCCCTTTAATGTTGTTTAGAGGCGTTTCAAAGATTAAGGATGGTGTCTCTTCCTGTGCAGGAAATAGCATTTTATTACATGGACCACTACTAGTGGATATTATAATAAGGTTACATATATAAAGGGTAATGTTAAATAATTATTTGATTTAATAAAAAAATGCTAGTTAAGCTTATTATAATTGGATTCTTGCTGAAATGGAGAAAGGACAAATTAAGGTATTAAATGAGCTAAATAAAGTCATTTTCTGAAATTTCAAAAGTGTTTAAATGTTCCAGAAATGTTCTCAGATGATTTTTAAAGGATCCAGATAGTTATAGAACCACCTAAGTATAAGGAAGACCTCGAACACTGGATCATCGTCAGAAGAGAATTCTTGTTCGTGAAGCTTGCAAGGGAGAATTTTCTTCAACGGGGCTTAAAAAAAAGTTGAAATTGAATTTAACCAAGTCTCCAATATGTAGATACCTTCGGAGAAGCCGATTTTTAAAGTATAGAAAGCGCCAGTAGAAGACATTCTTGACAAAACATCATAAAAGGATTTGATTGAATTGGCTCGAAGAGATTATGAGTTTGAATGTGATTTGGAGCATTGCAATTTTTCAGATGAGAAACATTTTAAGTTTGACAGTCCATATGGGTCCACATGTTATTGGCATAATGTCAGAAGTCCCTAAAATCACTCTTGAAAAGAAATTTTGGAGGTGATTGTTGGGCCGCCATTTCTTCTCTTGGTTCATCAGATGTGGTGGTCTTAAAGGGGAAACAAAATTGCTCAGAATGTGTTTAAATTATAAAAAAAATACCTCCTATGGCTATACATTAGATTTAAAATGGATAAGGTTATCTTTTAACAAAATAATGGCTCCATCCACATCACAATACCAAAAAAGGTTATTTTCCAGAAGAAGAATCTATGTCTTAAAGTGGTCTGATTCGACTTCCGGCCCAAATTCCTACTGAAAATGTGTTGGGATTGCTCAATAATCAAGTATATTCTAATGTTAGGCAAAAACCTAGCACTTTGAATTGCAAAAAATGTCTGAGCGAGGAGATGATAAAGTTGGACAATAAGAGGCTGAAACTCTTGTTGAAATCAATGAAAGATCGAGTTCAGGAAGTATTTAAAAAAAAAGAATGACAAAACACATTGTCAGCTTTATTTATTTTAGATTTTAAACGTTTGTTTTAACCGGAAAAATAAAGATTTTTGCTTTCATATTAGGTTCACCGACTTTCACTTTTTATCATATTTCCAGTTTTTTGCTTAAATTAGAAAATATCGTTGCCCAAAATCACTGAAATTAATATCTCCCAGTAGCTAATGAACATCTACGTTTCATATAAATAAATGGTTTATATATGACTTTTATAAACAAAATTATGGCTAAAAAACGTGGGTGTCCCAACCTTATGACACGCACTGTATTTAGCACCCCTATCCTTAAGCTCGTCTTGACTGTGTGCCGAACACGGGAGCGGTTTCTTCCTTGAATTAATTGCCTAGTTCAGAATGGTCATCTGATATCCGGGTATTAATAAACAAATTCGTCGGAGAACTCTTGACATTCATTTCTGATTCATACTTATTCTTAGCATTTTAAAGATTTACCGAAATAATTTGAATACGTAACATTAAACTAATTGAAATGGTTACTCAAAGCAGCATTTATGAAATGCATTTTCTCCAATGCAGGCAATTGTTCTTTGCCGAGTGTTCTGGAACCGCTTACACAGGAAAGGTTTTTGATGTCAGCCAGAAAAAAGTCCTTCAAGCTTATAACCAGGTTCTACCCAAGTGTTTCGAAACTTGGAGGATTACCCCAGATGGTAATTGACATTATTTTATTTTAATATTAAAGTAATTAAAACTCGATCATCACCATACGAATGCCAAATGGGTTGAATCAGTACATCATCGATGACATGTATTGTTAAAGCTAAAGAATACATCATCACTGAGAAACCAAATAAAATACCCCAAAAGACAAATATTTTGAATTAATTTGTACATTTAGAACTTCATTCTTCATCTATGAAATTTGGTTTATTTTATATTAAATCTTATAAAACAAGAGCTTTGTATTTTCATCAGCTAAACGTGCTTATGCTGTTAAAGGGAAAACAGTTTACGTGTCCATCGAAGAAGGCGAAGAATTTGTAAAATACCACGAGGCTGAAAATAAAATTCTTGGATTTGCTGCTGGGAATAAGGAGTTATTTTATACAACTAAAAAGGGGTTAAAGATGCTTTTTCTTAGCAAATTATTGCTATTCTTGCTCGAACAGTACAAGATAATGCACTAGTCAACCTATGATTTTAAAATTGGTCAGGGTTGGGGAGATATGGCCGCTAACAGATTTTGTTTGCGTGGCTGGTGATAACTATTTTTTTTTAATGCTTTTTCCGCAACAAAAATGGCAGCCTCTCTCATTCTTCGTGGCTACGCCCAGTGATAGAATATAATACACGAACAAAGAAGGACATCGTATAATACAATGGTTTAAAATTTAAAATATAGAAAACTGGTGAAATTGGAAGGGCCTATGAACAACAATAGATTTCTTCAAAAGCAAATCGAAATTCCACCTACTGTGAACAAAATAGCCTTGCATCAATGTAAGAAATTTCATCATATTATGTTAGAATATATGTCAAAGAATGTTATATATTAAATGAAATTATTATTTGCCTCGGTATCTTGAATCCCAAATTCACCAGGCAACAAGAAATATATATCTTCAAATTGGCTATACTTTATTAAAATTTGTTAGATTGTTTCGTTATAATCAAGAGCAAATGATATAAACTTGCCAACATACGATAAGAAAATTTTGAAATATCTTGTTTGGTCAAAATTAATACTAATTTTAAATTTTAATCCTAAAATTTCTAGATTGGACACCGGACCGCTATTTGATATTTGCAATGGAAGACGAACGTGGATTCCCATCACTTTACAAATCGGATTTCAATTTAGAAAACAAAGAAAAGCTTGTTAGCCTTCCAAAATTCGTTACATCAATGGACAAGGTCTACATAGGTTCTAATTTGAATGGAGATGCTTTGTATTGGAGCTACATTGACTCAGATAATATGGGGAGGCTTGAACTTTCCAGAAATAAATTGAATCTTACTGATATACCACAAGGCAAAGATTTTATTCATAAATTTCTTAAATTTAATTTGTTGTTTAAATGTTTGATAAATTGAGGACTTTATATCTTGTAAAACATTAAATTAAATAATACTCAAATATGTTGTAATGAATATTACGATGATTATAGCAAAAAAAGGAGTATTTGTTGGACTCGGCAGTAATGAAGATTTATATTTTTTTAATCCAAATTCAAAATCAATTGCTGTTGCTAACTTTGAGTCTAGAAAGAAAAATAAGGAACTGAAAGGAATGACACAAACAAGTGAGGAAGTGCGTTTTATGTGCCGAAACCCATGCGATAAAAAGTTTGTAAAATTGGACTTATAATTTATTTTTTGTCTTATCTATTACTAGACTTTTATAGTCACACTTACAAATAATATTTTTTAAAAGAAATATATATTTAAATAACTTTCTAGTACATATTTTTATTTTTAATTTTTGTGTAATTATTCATGACTATCTATAATGTTTGAATTATTCAGTTTGGCTTATTTTGCCGAATGTTCTGAAAGAAAAACTGGAGTAGCCTTTGATCTCAAGCAGGATAAAATTCTGAGAAGCTACGACCTCAATCCGTCGATGTGCTATGATGCATGGGTGCTTATGCCAAATGGTATGCAAGATTTTCAATTGATAATTTGAATAAATTTATTACTGTAACAATGCTGTGCCATATTAACAACGCTGTTATTAATAAGGCTGATGCTAGTAAATATTAAGGCCATTAATAATTCAATTGCATTTATGGTTAACTTTTTTCATTATTTTCAATATGAGATTGCATGCATTTAACTAGAATTTCACGCAAATTAGGTATATAGAAATTATTTTTGATGCAAAGTTTCACCGAAATATTTTCTTCCTTTAGCTCGACGAGTTTATGCTGTGAAAGGTTCTACGATTTACAGAACTAATGGAATGCCCTTTGAGAAATATTACGATGTCGAAGAAAAAATTGTTAACTTTGCTGTTGGAAATAACGAATTGTTCTACTCTACTGGAGATGCCAAGTAAAATAATCAATTTTTATTTTTAAAATAAATTATCTACAACTGGTGGGTTTAGAGTTTTGCTAAATAATAATTATTATAATTATTGTTCTTCGTTATTCACTACTTCAAGTAATTGATTAAAAACCATGATTATTATTAGTTCCTCTTAAATAGTGGCGGATAATCATTTACATTTTTGAAAGCGTTTAAAAACTTCTAATTAACATTACAATTGAAATTCAAATTAATACCGGCCTCAAACTCTTCAGAAAAATATTCAAGTTGACGACTGGGAGCGATGCCGCTACAAAAACAGAATATGAAGTTGAAGGAAAAGTAACTGCTCTGCTAGTTTACGAATGTAAGTAGTTTTATTTATTAACCACATAGTTAATAAGTGCTCATAACATTATTGTTATGCTTTATTTTAAACGCTAACTGAACTTATATTCAATATATCAATGATGTATTCTGTAAAAACACTTAAAAATTCCTATGAAGTATAATGATTTTGAATTTCAAGAAAATAATTTTTTTTATTTTATCTTGCAGATGTATTTACAACCTCTTGCTGGACTCAGATCATTAAGAACAAATATGGCGAAGAATTTCATAAACAAATGTAACTGATTCAAAATTAAGTCAAACATTTAAACGAATGTTGCAAATAATTCATTCAGTGGTTTAATGGTTTTAAATAAATTTTAGATTCGGAGTTACTCATTTGTTAGAGTTAAAACTTTGTACTTACAAATGTACCAGAAGCTTTTCCAACTAAGTTTTTCCCAAACAAACTTATTTATTTATTTATTTAGTTATTCATTTATTTTCGAATCCCAAACTGAGGGACCACCAACGCGAGTTTGTTCAACGTGCAAAAAAAAAAACAAAGTCAATTGGTTAAGAAACTATTTAGATCGAGTTCGGCTATTAAAGTGCAATAAAGCGGGAGAATTCATTCCTGAATTCACAATTTCGAGGGGAGAGGAGTTGCAAGCTTTTAATATTCTATTGAAAAATAAATATTTAACATCTTTAGTATCTGAAGTATATTTGTTATATCTAGTCCTGGAGTTATTCAAATCAAGTACCAAATGTTGCCGATGAATTATCAACGAATTTCTCTTACTATTTCAGACATGGATTAGCAGACCTTGATATATCACAGATAAGTAATCAACATACTGTTTGTTTAAATATGAATTTATTACCTCCAAATAGCAGCCCCCTGTTAAGAACATTTTCTTGTTCGGTTTTATTAATTCAAAATCAAAGTTAAATTGATAACTACCCCCTAGCGAAAGATCTGGAACAGGCAATCTAAGGCACGTCTACCAGATTTGGTATTCATTGATTTTCATTAGCACGCAAAAGACAACAGAATATTTTCAATTTAACAAAATCTGAGAAACGGACTAAATTAGCTTAGGTTGTAAATCAGACTGTAAACTTTCTCGGTCTTGATGCTGTTGAGCTCTGCCGAATTAGCATGTTCTTTGGGCATTAATGGTAGAAGTTTGATTACTCTTCAATGTGGCGCTAAATAAAAAAAAAGTTTGTTGGCACCGATTAATTTAAAAGTGCAACTTCAGCACGATGTCATCAAAAAGTTGTCTACATTTGGAGAATAGTGCAATGGCAATGTCCGAAAACAATTTTATATTTGTTTTATTTAACTGCATAAAACAAAGTATGCGGTAAAAAATTGAATGTCGTAGTGTTTCCGTTGATATTATTTAATTTTACTATTAGTGTCTGCAATTGTAAATTATCTGAGTGAATTTTAACAATGGACATTATTCCGTGCTTTGTTACACAAGATGTCTGATAAATTGAAGATTAATATACTATGGTATATTAATATATGGTATAAAATATTAAAATAAAAGATCTAAATAAACTTGAAAATCTTAATGACTTCAATAACAATCACAATTAAAAGACAGAGTATTTGCTGCATTTGAACTAACCTTTTTTAATCCAGATACATTCGGTGAAATACCAAATTTTTAAGAGCTCTGGGCGGTTGTTCAATTTACGGCTACCCCTATTCCATCCTCATACATCCTCAAAATTCCTCAAAAATTTAAAAAAAATAAGATTATGGCTATTAGTTGTGGATTTTCATCACATTATAATACTCACAAAACAGTGCCATATTATAAATTTGAAGAACACGTTATTAAAATAAAGTTTCAGAATTTGAATTTTTTTCAAATTTTTCAAATGCCGCCTCGTGTCATCTGACTTAATGAGATTTTTATAAATTCTTGATTCATTTACCATATTCTCGCTAAATGTCTGTCTGCTAAGGTTGCATTTCAAACGAAGTCAGACATTTTTATTTTATGTTTCATTCCAGCCTAGTGATTGAAGAAAAATTTGAAAAAAGAAAGAAAATTGAATGTCCATTGAAATATAAAAATTATTAAATTTAGGGAAAAATTATTTTTCGATATATAAATGTTACAGGCACTGTAATTGATAATAGTGACAATCGCTGGGGAAATGTTTACAACAAAAATTATGTGATAATAAATATCTAACGCAGGGACTAATTAAGGGGTAAAATTAATTGAGGAAATAAAAAACTAAATGACTGCAATATATCTGACCTACTTTGGCCAACTTTAATTGCGCCATAAAGGGTACAACAATATTTTGGAAATTCCCACATCAAGTGATTGATTGTTTATCTTCCTTTTGCGTTCCTTTGAAAGAAATGGCTGACAACAGGTTAGAAATGTGTCGTTTATGCACAAAAACAATGGAAGAACCGCGAATATTGCCCTGTTCTCACAGTTTCTGCTTGAAATGTTTGGAATCTTTCATTGCTTCGAACAAATCGCCGACATGTTCGATATGTCGAGTTGCATTCGAAATACCAGAAGGTGGATTGACAAATTTGAAGAAAAACGATTTCATTGAGAAACTGAACCGACTTAAAGAGACACTTATGAACTGCGACAGCTGCGGGCAGAAACAGCCAACCAAATATTGTATCGAATGTTCCTTACATTACTGTTCAGTTTGTTTGGAGATTCATGGAAAAATACCATCATCAAGTATTCACCGGTTACAATCACCTGCTTGTGATATCAACAACTATTTTATTTGCAGCAATCATAAAGAGTTAATGACTTTATTCTGCAAAGTTTGCAAAGTTGCCTTGTGCAGCCAATGTCTGATTCAAATGCACCAAAACCATGCTTTAATGCACATGTCTGTAAAGGCCAATCTTGATCACAAAATCAAGATGGCAGATGAATGTCTTGCAAAAGTTAATTCAAATCATAAAAGTTCTCAAGAAAAGATTTGTCAAATTGAGTTGAAAGCTTCGAGTTTGAAGAAAGAAATTAAAAACAGAGGTGAAACTGTGAAGAGCATTGTTGATTCATTAATTGAAGAATTAATTAAAAATGTTGATGAGGAATTAAAACAACATCAAAAGGAAGCAGAAGATGTTTTGAAAGAACTGGAAAATTTAGAAGTAAACTTAAAAGCACAGATTGAAACTTTGAAGGAACAGCTAAAACTTTCCGAACATGAAATAATTACTGAAATTTCAGTAATAGCCACTGATGCTGATGAATTTATCCCCAAATATTCAGGAGAGTTCAACCTATTCTTTAATGTCGGTGATAACTTGGATGACTTGAAAAGTACTTTTGGAAATATTAGAAAAGGTTCACTTTGGCTGTTTAATCTCATATTATCTATAATATTAACTTCCAATTTCTCAATATTTCCTCAAATTTTAGAACTAAAGTTTAAAATGGTCAAGGAAGAAGTAATCACTAATCTCCATGCATTTTCATTCTATCAAGGTGATGTTATTTATCGTACCTTTCTTGATACATTGTTGGTCATTGCAAGACATTCTGAGACATTGGGAGATAGGATTTCACATTTTACATTGGACAAGATGGATAAACTCTATGATATTGTTGCATTTGAGAACATGTGTTATGTTGCTGCCATATGCAAAAGTAATTATTACTATGTTTTAAAGTTTCCAGTTGAATTTTCTGAGTGCCAGCCATTGGAAATCTATAAGCATTCAATACCAGGTGATGGAAATATGATCAGATTGATAAAATCAACAGATGGCAATATCTTGTTTGCTTTGAGTAGGAAAATAATTCTTTTGACAACAAATGGTGAAGTAATGAAAACAATTAAATTATCTTTTGACATTTTTGATGCGATTTCATTGGGCAGGAAATGTTACATTGTAAGTCGTTCATTTGATGTGTGTGCAGTTGATGAAAATGGGAGTATACTTTATATATACACTTGTTTTGGACAACATCAGCATTTGGGAGAAATATTATATTTGGCAAAGGATAAGTATGACAATGTTTTTATCTCTGATTATCACAGTAAGCAAATCTCAGTTTTGGATCTCTGTCTAAAATTGAAATCAACTTTTAGTCTGAAGGAAGGTGTTCATGGTCTTGAATATGATGAAGTAAATGATATTTTGTTGGGTATAACTAGCAATGATAGATTGTTATATTACAAATGTCAGTATGATTGAAAATATTATTTGTAGTAAGACAGTGAATTCGTTTCCTTTATTTTAATTACATTTTCGTGATTGGCAAAGATCTTTCATTTGTATGTCATTAAACTGAGAACAGCAGAAGCTATGAGATATGAAATATATAATATACTGAGAGAAGGTGAAATGTATCAAACTATTCTTTTTTGATAAATTATCAACAACTTCTGGAGCCACCTGAATCAACATCCGAGGAGTATTATTTTAATTTGTCATTGCATTGAATTACAACGTAACATTTACTTTATTTTACTAATTGTCTGCAATCTTTTCTAGAGAATCTTATTTCTGACCAATTGAAAGAAATTTGGAAACTTCTATTTCAATTGTGCATTGACTTCTGATATTCAAGTTTTCCAATTATGTCGACAGCTGTTGATTCGTCATTTCAGTGACCTACCTTCATATTGCCTCTGCGTTGTGTGTTGTTAGTAAATGTCGACTCAGTATTCTTCGTCAAAAATATATAACACTTAAAATTCCTTTAAATTATACCAGTACAGAGCAAACTTTTTATTCAATTTTGAGCCGAAAATGATGGTGATTATGATGACCTTAGCTTGAGAAAAATGGCACATGCATGCATTACTATTGCGCAATAATATGCATCAAAACACTGGAAATTCCTTTAGACTAACCCGTGGCAGATGTTAAATTATTTTGGTTCCCATGTGAAGTAAAACGTCCAATGTTGACGAAACTTTAAAAGGAAGAGTAGGTAATTGGTAATGTTTCGCATGTGCCATTAAATTGATTGAAGAGATCTGAAGTGAGTTAATTTTTACATTATTTGAAAAATTATAAATGTTTTGCATAAATATGATAGAGTTGGTCAAAATTTACATATTTAATTCCTTCAATTATTGTTACATGTGCATAATTGTTTTTAGAATCTAATCGTGTTTGCAGTGTTTCTTTCGGGTGTATTCCCATGGGGTCGAAATAAAATTCAGGCAGGAATAAATTTAAAGTATATCGTTCATTAAATTTAGAGTTCATAATACTTTGAAAAAATTAGAATGTTACCAGAAACATTGACTTGTTTGAACATAAGCGCCGTAAAGATACGTATTCTTTGAGAAAATCTCGGCAAATAAAATTTCTTTTTGGAATTTATTTTCGGCGGTGAAGTCGGCAAACCTTTGGCAAACTGTTTGAACGCCTACCCAGCTAACACATCCCGGATGGGTTCGTTCAGGACACGCGCGGGCATATGCGCGGGTACCGCATAGGTTTTGTTCCCGGGGGGCGCATAGGACCCGTGCGGAACGTCCGACTATTAGTCTCGGGTTGCCCGCTTTATTCCAGTACCATTAATCGGGGATCGACCAATAATGATCATAGAAATGACATGGATGCAATAAAAAATTTGTATCTTTAATGGAAAATTTAGAATAAGCAGCTGACGCTGAAAGCCTATCCGCCGAAAAACGAAAACGAAAGAGTGAAATTATGGAATTGAAGATATTCGACTTCAGGAAAATATTCCTCGCAAATGGATAGACACAAATGCTGAACGTGAATAACCTCTTAAACTATTTGTTCCATCCACGTATTCCAAGTTCTAATCCGAATTTTTCTGGATTCCAGCATCCATCTTGGACCTTAAACCACGATGTTTCACACGATTATACTTTCATTAAAATAACCTCAGTAACTGTTATGGTTAAAGTAATAATATTGTAGGAATTTATTATTGCTAAAAGTTTATTACGGCAATATTCAGAATTTTTTTGAGAATAGTGCAACAACGTGTTCTTAATAAACTAGCGAAGTATCTCCGATTCCCAATCCAGTGCCTTGTTATATATCAAATAATAAGGATTTAACAGTAAAGTTTTCAAGAAGATTAATAAAAAAATTGCAAACAATTAAATTTCACTGCTTAATACACGATGTTCGTAACTCGCAGCTCTTAAAATGTCTTGTGAGAAAGGGTCTTAAGGGTTTTCTTGAGCACTTTTATCTAATAATATTTTATGTTAGAAATAATTTTATACTCATCAGTATAAAAAAAAAACTTACAGATCTCTCGAGCTGTGCGATGAACTTGACCACGTCTCGCATAAGTTCATGAATCATTAATCCTATCAGCAAGTCCTCTAGCCCCAGCCACCCGGACATGGGTTTTTACCAGAATCAGTAAATTTAGCTGATTTTATCGAACGCAGATTAGTATGTATTTTCAAAAGTTTTATTCATTTGACTTTTATTTTATCCAAATTTATGACACTTTTAATATTTTTTTGCCGATTTAAGAGCCTGCTGGCGAAGACTATTTGAAAAATTTTGAAGATTTGGTGTTTGATATTGCAAATCGGATCAAACATTCAAATTTAATTTTGAAATAAAAGTTGAACACAAAATCAGATTTCAAGTAGGATTTCCCTTATCTTTTAGTGCACCTGAAATTGCATTTCGACATCCGTGATTTGGTTTTGAATTAACTTTTGTTTTTATGGAGTTGGTTTTGCAGCAATAACGTGATGAAAAATAACTGACGACGGTGAGGTTGGCAAACTTTTTTAATATCTTCGGAACGGAAAGAGCTAGAACCAAAATTCTTTTTTTAATGATAGATAATGATCACGGAAATTATATGGATATAATCAAGAAATGTATCTTCAACGGGAAATTTAGTACAGGTGGCCGATGCTCAAAGCCGATTTTCCTGTTGATCTCCATCCTTCCATCACCAACGCTGAAGTGCAACTTAGATTTAACATTGACCTGAAAGACATTTCTCTTCAAGCAAAGCTATCTTCTGCAATAAAGAGGCCTTAACACTGCTTGGTGGCTGTTAATTGAACGACATTTGATTTTAATGTCATTATTGTTACAAAAGATAATTATTAATATCATTATTGTTACTAAAGAGATAATTTATTGGTTAACCATAGATGGCTCTCCATCTATTCACAAATTCATTATTCGTCCCTTGTTTTCTATTTTTTTCCTTCACGTTTTGGAAAATAAAGATATTATAAAAACATGAAAAATGCAGTAATAAAGTTCAAATAAAAGATTGGAATTAAGGAAAAAATTGTCATGTTTTTCTGGGTAAAAAGATTTTGTGTTCTGACCTTGTTCATTCTCGACAGAAATTGGACCCGTTTTGGTACAAGTAATAGTAACACTATTAAATAGGTGCGTTCTTATAGATGAGGCACTTGAGGTTTTGCTTTCTTACGTACGTTGCACGATACGCGCCTGTGCAATGCATATTGTTGGATCCCTGGATCCAGATAATTGAAGAATAATTAAAATTATATTGCTGATTAATTAATTTAGCAATTAATTAAATTTAGCGGCAATATCATTTTATAATTAATTAAATAATTAATTACTATTCAGACTCTTTGGTTATGAACCTCGACAAATAGATTTATCTCGGAAAACAGAGAGTTTGAGAAACAGCAGATTTCAAGACTTAGACAATTGAGCATCGTACACCTTCCAAGGCATCTGAACACTTTCAATAAACCTGACCTTGTATATTTAGTTTGAGGACCACGGGTTATTACATTGGTGTCAGGAGTGGGATTTAGAGTTAAAGGGTATCCAAGAGTAACTAAGGTAGAAGCTTGTTTAGTTGAAAAGTGAAGGATGCCGCGGTGCTTGGATGAATTGAACGTGCCTCGATTGAGACAAGAATTGAGAGAGCGTGGCCTGGATTCGAAAGGCACGAAAGCTGAGATACTGGAGCGACTTGGGGCATGGCTGACAGAGAATGGCCATGACCCGGAGGAATACGAATTCGAGTCTGAATATTGTAAGTTGCTGAGAAAGTGCACAGAGGATTTGAGGGAGTGTATTAGGAGTTTCCATTTTGAAAACACAGCAGTTCCATGTCAGGATGTCTCGTTGGTTTCGGGTGAAAACTCTACATTGTACATCTTCCAAGGCATCTGAACAGTTTCAATAAACCTGACCTTGTATAATTAGTTTGAGGACCCCGGGTTATTACAATATTATGCATATCCATGTTCTATTCCACTTAACTCCTACAAGTTTTCTACCAGTGGCGGCAACCCTGCCAGACGTAAATCAAAAAAATTGATTTTCAGTAGAATACGATCAATGATTAGTAATTAATTTTTTTTAAATATATACTGCAGATCAAAATATCTAAGGCTGTTTTATAAGTTTCATAAATTTCTTACATCTTGATTTTATTTCATGCTTGAGAAAGTTGAACAAGGGACTGGATTCATACAACATGAAGATCATGTACTTTGTTGTGAAAGTTTGTCATATATGCGAGCAGACTATTATCGGTTTCGGTTGGTTAACTTATTCGAATAAACATATCTGAAAGCTGTATATATATAAGTATATAGCAATATATATTGGTGTCAGTAACGTTGGGTAATATATATCTATTTTTTAATGCAATTTTTCCGAATCGAGGGATTAAAAGCCTAATTTGCTTCAAAATCAATCCAGTGTTTGCAAGGTTTTATTAGCATTAAATTTATTTGCATTAAAATGTTTGTATGAAAAGAAAGAAAATAAAAACGAATTGTTAGGTCTAAAAACAAAATGTTTTGCTTAAACAAAACTAAGGAAATCATGCAATATTTAGGAAAAAAAGTCAATGATCAACACACCTGTGTTATTTGGAACAGGAGATGATCCGTAAGTTAATATTTTATTTCGAACAAAATAAATTTATTTTAACCAGTTTGTCAAGGAGTTAGAAAGCAGGAATAAATTCCAAATTGTTTCTCAAACTTTCACTGTTGAAGAATCACAATGACTGATTAAACTAATGTGTGTCGCATTCACTAAAAATTTGATCCGCCAGAAAACTCTGCAACACTACAAATCTAAAATATTAATTTATAACAAACTGAACGATTGCGCCGCATTACCAAATTTACTAAATGTTGATCAAAGAATTTCAAACAAACGAAATTGCTTTGATAGACAATAGTATACACGATTGTTGTATGTTAAATCATTAAGTTTGTATTTATTAAACAAATGCATTTGCTTGTTTTGAAAATTGATTTAGAATTCAAATGCGCCGGTTATCGAGCTTTTCTGATTATAAATACATGTACTTGTTCGTTCGAAAAGTATCACTGAGAAAAAAACATGATTTGGGTTATTTTGATAAGATCGTTCATCTGGATATGCGCAGTCATGACTGCCGAATCAGGTTGGATTTTTAATTTGAAAATAGGATTAGTTAATGTAAAAAAGTGATTTTAAAATTACTAAGCAACTACATTGTGCCTTTAAATTGTAAATTCTTACGAATTAAAGCGAAATATATGTAAAACTGCATAAATTTTATTTCCAAGGTGCAGATCAAAACTCGAACGAGTTTTTGTTATTTGCTGTGGAAGTCGCCGGTGCGACATCAATTTATAAAATAGCCAATTTGCTTCGATAGCTGGAGGATTACACCTAATGGTATTAATGAATTTGAATAAATTAAGGGTTAGGGTTAGAAGTCAAAAAATGAAAAAAAGTCATCGACACTAAATTCTCCATTTTTTTCTGTGTTGCTCTAATAACATTATCATCTCATTATTTTATTTTTTTTATTTGCAGGTCGGAAGACTTTCGCAGTTAAAGGGAGTCAACTATACATGTCTCCCCTGTCGGGCGCACCATTTACTGAATATTATAATTCAGATGGAGACATTGTTGGATTCGCGGCTGGTAATAATGAGTTATTCTACAGTGACGATGAAAAGAAGAGGTACCTGTTGTGAAATTAATTTTGAGAGATTTGACATTTAGACCAAAGCAATGAACCTATTCTGGTTTCTAATTTATATGATAATATAATTTGCAGCTTTTTTTTAATTTGTGAATGTTTATGGAAAAAACTAGAAAAAACACTGATTTTTTATCAATGTGCCAACTTCCTGTAATAATTTTATTTTATTATTTGCAAAGTGAATTTTTAATTTAGTATAATTTTTAATATGGTTTCTTATTCATAATATAATAATCTTTAATTATTATTGCAAATTTATAAAATGGAAACTTAATTTTATATACTTAATTTATATGTATGTATATATACATACATATATATCCTAATGTAATCTGTGAGAAAGTGTGAATCAAAATAAAATTTAGCATATCAAAATTTAGATAATAATACGATAATAGATTTTCTTTATTTATTAGTACGATTTACAAGGTGAATGATGAACTTCATCGCGAAAGAGTTGTGGAGTTTGAAGGAGTTGTCAAACATTTGGCCTCGTGTAAGAATTTATTAATTATTAATTAAAATAATTAAATAATTAATTAAACTTAATTAGCTATTTTGTGCAATTTGCTTATCCTGGCAAACACTCCATCTCATATTTTTGCAACTATATCACTCATCAGTCTACGCAAATAGCCTTCTTGGATCAAATATCTTCATAATTTATTGTTCGTAGTTAATAATTAATTAATTAAATAATTAAATAATTAATTTACGCAGCTGTGGATAATAACATATTAAAATTTGTTAAAACGGATTTCGACTTTAGCAAACTGGAAACGTTATTTGAAATAAGTACTCAAGAAGGAACATTAGATAGAATGCACTTGGGTTACAATGAGAATGGAGTTCTTTTATATTGGAATTACTTATATTCCAATTTTCTCGGCCGCTTTGAAGTCGACACTGGACGAAAGAGTGAAAGATATTTGACAAGCAGTTGGTGATGATGAATGGATTTTCGTTTTAGATTGATTCATTAAATGTTAAAAATTTTAAATACTAAACATTATAGTTATGAAATAGTATTCAATTTGCAAAACTTAATAATTTGCTTATTTTGGCATCAGTAGTTTTTAAGCGTTTTGCTTAATTACAAAGACGAAATTTTCACAATTTAAAAATTTTGCTAAAAGATCCAAAGTTTGCCAAAAATGTTTCGACCTATTTCTACTGCATATCTCAATTTTATTTTTCAGAATTCGACAGATTCTTTGGAACTGGATACAATAACGAGACATATTTTTTCGACCTTCAAAAAGAAACAGTTTATGTCTATGATTACATGACTGAGAAAGCAATGGAAGTGACAAAGGCCCCTACAGGAACTGATATGCATTGCGTCGAGATAGATCCTCGTAACAGAAGGTCAATGTGTAAATCCATAAATTAATGTTTAATTACTCTAATATATTTTTATTTCGTGCTACAACAGGCTGATATTTTTTCCTGTGTGCACCCCTATCGATAACGTGGGTAAATTGATTGATGTTGGAGAAAAGAAAGTTGTGGATGGCGATGAACCAAATTTTCCAGTTTGCTTCGATACATGGAAATTTACCCCAGACGGTTGATAAATTGATAATAATATAATAATATTAATTTTAATAATAAAACATAACATGTGGTAAAAACCATATTTATTAATTAACACGTAATGTTCATTAGACGCGTTATGTTAGCAGAAATGAAATTCATTGTTGCAGGTAAAAAAGCTTTTGCAGTGCATGAAAGTGCCATTTATATTAGTCCCGAAAGCGGTCAAAAATTTATTGTATATAGTTGGGAGGATGATGCTATTCACGAGTTTGCTATTGGAAATAACGAGTTATTTTATACTACTGCTGAGGATGAGTGAGTGGTGATGAAAATTTATAAATGTGCATTCTGAAAAATAAAAACATTTAGAGAATGAATAAGAAATAATTAATATATGACGATGATTTTGTAGCAGTACAATATTCAAGTTAATCCCAGCTTACGAAGCAGGTGCAACGTTTAGGTACGACTTTAAGGTTCAGGGAAAAGTGGAAGCATTGGCTGTTTATCAGGGTTAAGAAATGTGCATATTTATTTAAAAAATAAAATTAATGGCTATTTATTTTTAATACATTCATTATTATTTGTTCATGATATTTATATTTCTCTTTATTCAGAATGAAGTTTGGCAATAATAAGAAGTGGAAATTTGAATTACGACAAACTTACTTTTAATTGATTTATTTCCTTTCTGGACATCATGAAATAATAACATAAACAAAAATTGGAATAAAATTAAAGCACGATGACAAAGTTGTCCTGTTGGGATTAGAACGAAAGTTATTTTCATAGTTTGAAAGAATGAAAATACATTCAAAATGAGCATTAAAGAAAAGCAGGCAGCACATTATGTGATTTAAAGATATTTAAAGATAAATAGGTCTACTTGAAATTAATTAAATATTAACATTTATATAATAAACATACATAGTAATACTTTAGAGGATAACTAACGACGACAAAAGTTGATTAGTGAAAGGAGGTACTCATCATCGATCGTATTTTAAACATTAGACTGCGAATTAGAAATCAATGAATTACATTATATCATAAATAAATGACCACTTGCATCGTATTTTTTAGTTTTATTACAAAGTATATATTTTGGTCATTTAAAATGCATTTTAAATAGAAATTCCATCGGCAGGACACTATCAGGATTGATCCTCTCTTTAAGCATTTCGGCTCCGATCTCCTGACGCTCTCTTGCAGTTACTCGAGTAACAAAACAGGTTGTAATAACTTATTTCGATACAGTATTTATTGGTCATGGTCATTAATTGATTTATCACCGACAAACTTTTGCCACTTTAATCTTTAATTTGATTAGAGCCGGAAATTATCGGAGAATTAAATAATGAATGTGCAGCTCTCAACATTATATATCGCCTCTAATTCTTTTTAATTGTCTTAATTAAATTTAACAAGGATTATTGTCCAAGAATTGATTAAAAACAAATCAAAAATCTTATATTGCTCATTGAAAATTATTTTAATTGTTTTTAAAGTTTTCTGTTATTATTTTCTCTATAAAAATTATCAATTTAGCATAATTTTCCTGATGTAATCGTACACTGACTTGAGTTATCAATCAGAACAAAAGATTGATAAGTATTAATAAATTGAAGTAACTTTATAATTGCAAATAGATTACAAATTGCAATTCTAATTGACATCCGAGCGAGGCTTTTTATAGTTGGAAAATATTCTGAATTTATTTGGATTTTTGATCAAGTTTTATTTTATTTGTCATCTACCTCAGAATGCCTCACTGATAAGGTAGCATTTCGAACGAAATCAAACATTTTGAAATGTTAATACATGGTGGATTTTTTTTCGAATCGAGGGTTTAACCGCCTTAACTACATCAAAATCGATTCAGTGTTTGCAACCTTATATTAGCATTTCTAATAAAATGTTTGTTTAGAAAAACCAAAAAATAGAAATCGTGCCAAAAGTTTTCCGAAACAGCCGACTAAAGATTTTCAAACAAACGAAATTGCTTTGATAGACAGTGGTAAGCACGACTGTATGTTTTATCAATAAATTTTTATTTATTAAGCAAATGCATTTGCTTGTTCTGAAAATTGATTTAGAATTCAAATGCACCGGTTATCAACCTTTTTTGATTATAAATACAGGTACTTGTTCGTTGATAAAGTATCACTGAGCCATCAATATGATTTGGGTTATTTTGATAAGATCGTTCATCTGGATGTGCGCAGTCATGACTGCCGAATCAGGTTGGATTTTTAGTTTGAAAATAGGATTAGTTATTGGAAAGAATGTAGTTCTAAAATTACTAAGCAACTACATTGTGCCTTTAAATTTTAAATTCTTACGAATTAAAGCGAAATATATGTAAAACTGCATAAATTTTATTTCCAAGATGCAGATCAAAACTCGAACGAGTTTTTGTTATTTGCTATGGAAGACGGAAGTGCGACATCAATTTATAAAATAGATTTCAATCTGAAGGAAAAGACAAAGCTTGTTGACATTTCAAATAAACCCAGCAAGTTCTTTATGGGTTATAATTCTGATGAAGCTGTTTTGTATTGGAGTGATAAAGATTCAGGATCTATTGGACGCTTTGACATTTCAAAAGATGAAGCGAAATCTGAAGAAGTATCGGAAGGTAAAAAATATGAAATTTAAAATTTAATGAATAATGTCAATAAATGATAAATTAAAGTTCTTTTAAATATTAAAAAAAAAAGAAATCTAAATAAATAAAATAATTTCAATGAACATTTCAGCAACGAATAAAGTATTTGCCGGACCCGGCAGTAATGAGGATTTATATTTTTATGATGGTAGTACAAAAAAGATCGCTGTCACCAACTTTGAAACCAAACAGGAGAAGAAAGTATTGAACGTACTCATAGAATCCACAGGTAGTGTTACGAGTTTTAGGTGCAGAAACCCGTGCGATAAAAAGTAGGTATCGCTGGATATCATGAATTATTCTTTCGTTGATTTTTATCGTATATAAAAAATCAGCTGCCTTATACATTAATTCATAATTAATAATTAATCTATATTAATTTTTCTTAATTTTTTAATTAATTATCTTATTATTCTCCTAAAACACGTAATGAAATTGCAAGTATTTAATTAGAATAAACATGCTTTAGATTTCTTTAATTATTACTTCTTATTGTTAATTATTTTCTCCCGTTTAATATCCAGTTTGGTATATTTTGACCAATGTTCTGACGCAAAAGTGATTGGATCGGTTTTTGATATCGAACAAAATAAAATTCTGAGAAGTTACGATTTCAATCCTCCCATATGTTTCGATGCCTGGATGCTAATTCCAAATGGTAGAGTAGTTTAAGCTTCGCGAATTGATTAAACTATGATTAATCAATTAAAGCCACAGATTTGATGAGTGACATAAATTAAATTTTGGTGTTTCGTTCATATTTTGTATTTAATAATGCACCTGTTTATCTTGACATCTTATTTAAAGGAGAAGAATTTAAATTTATATGTAGTTGGACGAAATTAATTTTGTAATGGAATTAAAATTATTTTCTTTTAGCCGGTAGGGTTTATGCTGTGAAAGGTTCTGAAATTTATAGAACTAATGGACCTCCATTTGTGGCATTTTATGATAACAAGGAAAATATTGTTGATTTTGCTGTGGGAAATAACGAATTGTTCTTCATTTCCGGCGATGCAAGGTCTGAAAAGAATTATCTCTGAGATAAATTAATTTTAATTGTGATACTTTGGAATAAGATCGGTAATTAACTGAAATTTAGTTTAGTTTTCTTTTTTATAGTATCGGTTGATAACAACTGATATTCATTTGATCCATTTAGTGTACAAAAACTAAAATAAAGTCGTCTAAATCATAAATTAATTTACACATATCATTCACCAACTCCTTCCATGAAGTAAAATATTCAAGTTGACAACAACCGAAGGTGAAGCTGTCAAATCAGAACACGATGTTGGTGGGAAAGTGATTGCAATGATTGTGCATCAACGTGAGCGATAATAATTACTAATTTAAGTTATTGCATACGATTATTATTTTTGTCGGTGCAATTTGTTCATCTACTAGCATTGTTATTCGAATTAACAGAATTAACCTTGGAGGTCGTGCTAAATGCTGATTAGTTATTAAAATTTTCACACGTTTTCAACAATTTTTTGACAGATGTGCCGGAAACGTCTTGCTTTACACGAAGTCTTAAGGCTTAAATATGGCCAAAAATTCACCAATCGAAGAAGTCGACTTTCCCAAATAAAGTTAAATATTCAATAATAAAAAACAAAATGTTGTCTTTAACAAACAATTTTGAACAATGGAATAAACGGATTGCAAAATAATTTGGGTATCACGATCGTACCATGAACATGATGTAGTTACTCGAATACCAAAACATGTTATATGTAGTAACCTATTGCGATAAAGTACAGAGTATTTCTTGGTCATGGAATCTATCAATTGAGATATCATCGACATATTTTTGTTCTTCTAATTCAATAACATTTCGTGTATTTAACTTTATCACTCAATCCTGAAAAGGCTGGGAGGAATGCTAGATTCAAAAACTCCACTCTGGATTAGATTTTGTAATTAGAAAGTATATAGACAACAGTATTTTGCGCAATCTGCATGCAAAATTCAAAGATATTGCATGGAATTATGCTCTCCGCGCAGATCAGAGCTGGCTTGACACCTTCATTAACGTTTGCCTCAGGCGCACTTGAAAGTCAGTGCTTCTTTAAGTTTCCTACGATGGTGACGAGAACATCATGTAATAGATCATGTAATAGACTTTTTTACTGGTTGACTAGTTTGGCTTCCTACACCTTACTCAAAATATGGATTTATGAGGAATTTCTACAAAGAAGGCGAAGATATTTGTATTATTTAAGGTAGATAAATTAATGATAGAATTTAAAGACAGTTTAATTTGTCCTTAAAACATTTTATAGGTTACGTATGGTTCAAAGACATGTTGGTTGGACCAGAAAAGTTTGCAGTGAAAGCTTTCTAAGATATTGTTGACAATCTCCTTGATATTGCAGAACCTCACATCAATTTCGGTTGATATATACAACACACAAGCCAAAATAGGGCAATAAAGTGTATACTAGCATTCCAGATTCGATCCTCCATTCATACGTGGACTTCTTGTTAATAAAAGTATTAGGGCTCCTTAAGACTTTGCCGAAAAGAAAAAAAAAGATATTAGAGCAACTGGAATCATCAACGATTTCTGAATTTTGCTAGTTATTTCAAAAACATTTAATATATCACATAATGAACAACAGCAACCTGAAACACAAACGAGCTATGGAAAAAGATGTAATCTAATAATCTTAATCTAATTCTGCATAAATATTATAATAATCGATAAATATGTTTCGGAAATCAAAAGTGTTGTTTTTTTTTAATATGCTGCGCATTGATGTTAGTCGCAGATATACAAATTAAAATATGATTGTTTAAAAAGGGATGCATTGTTTTAACAAAGTCAACAAATCTGTTTCTAAAATGTTCCTAAAACATCAGTTCAAACAAGCAAGGCCTGTTTTTGTATGAATTTCTGACAATGAAAAAGAAATAGGATACATATGTGTTTTTGAGCAGCAAATAAATAATGCTTTAGTCGGCTTTTATTTATCTTCAAAGTGAATTTTTGACGACAAATTTTCTTAATCGATCTCATCTCTTTTTAAATGATGGTCGCATTTTCTAGCTTCTCGTTTTCAGGTCAAACATGATTTGGTTGAAGTTCATAATTCTAGCTTTGGTTGTCCCAACATGCGATTCAGGTAAGATTTTTGATGCAAATATGATATTTATAAATAATGTCAAATGTGCCTCACGAGCTTCCGGCATTACCATGCAGATGCATCATCAGAATCGTACTTGGTACATGCATTGGAAAAGAACGACTCTGTTCTACTCTATTTAACAAATTTAAACTTAACAAATCCGAAAAGAATTGTTAGTCTTGAAGGTGAAGTCTTAGACAATTTGTACTTAAGTAAGAACGACAGGGGATTGAACGTTTATTGGAGTTACAAAAATTCTTCTGTGATTGGCCTCTACGAAGTCAGCAGTAGGAGGGAAGTTACGAGGGAATTAGGCAATGGTTGGTATTGCGTATCTTTAAATTGTATCCAAATATGCATTATTATGCATATTGAAATATTTTATGTTTTTAATAGAAAGCGAGATATTCCTGGGACTAGGTTATCTTGACAAGATATATCTTTATTCACCATCATCCAAGTCTATTATGGTTTACGAATATGAATCTGCCAGTAAATTACTGGAACTAGTTCCCCTTAATAATTCTAACACCGACATGCATTGCGTAGATGTTGATCCAAGGAATCGAGAGTCAGTATCTTCTGTTTTCCATTCATTTATATAAAATTATTTACAAAATTCAGTCTGAATATTAAGATGATGTTAATAATGTTAACTATATTAATTAATAAAAATGAATTTATAGTGGTAAGTGCTTACCATTCAAATAATTTATATTTACTATTAAAATAATTTAGCAACTATTGCTTTCAGTCAAATATTCTTTGCTGAGTGTTCCGAAAACCAGAACATTGGAAGTGTTTATGATGTTGGTTATAAAACAAGAATGAAAGATTATGAGCAAATTTTGCCACTTAGTTTCGATAGCTGGAGGATTACACCTAATGGTATTAATGAATTTGAATAAATAAAGGGTTAGGGTTAGAAGTCAAAAAATGAAAAAAAAGTCATCGACACTAAATTCTCCATTTTTTCTGTGTTGTCCTAATAACATTATCATCTCATTATTTTATTTTTTTTATTTGCAGGTCGGAAGACTTTCGCAGTTAAAGGGAGTCAACTATACATGTCTCCCCTGTATAAATTATTTTGGAGTCATCATAGCAGCAAGGCATATCCGAGAGGAGGGCTGAATTTATTAATTATTAATTAAAATAATTAAATAATTAATTAAACTTAATTAGCTATTTTGTGCAATTTGCTTATCCTAGCGAACACTCCATCTCATATTTTTGCAACTATATCACTCATCAGTCTACGCAAATAGCCTTCTTGGATCAAATATCTTCATAATTTATTGTTCGTAGTTATTAATTAATTATTAATTATTAATTAATTAATTAATTAAATAATTAAATAATTAATTTACGCAGCTGTGGATAATAACATATTAAAATTTGTTAAAACGGATTTCCACTTTAGCAAACTGGAAACGTTATTTGAAATAAGTACTCAAGAAGGAACATTAGATAGAATGCACTTGGGTTACAATGAGAATGGAGTTCTTTTATATTGGAATTATTTATATTCCAATTTTCTCGGCCGCTTTGAAGTCGACACTGGACGAAAGAGTGAAAGATATTTGACAAGCAGTTGGTGATGATGAATGGATTTTCGTTTTAGATTGATTCATTAAATGTTAAAAATTTTAAATACTAAACATTATAGTTATGAAATAGTATTCAATTTGCAAAACTTAATAATTTGCTTATTTTGGCATCAGTAGTTTTTAAGCGTTTTGCTTAATTACAAAGACGAAATTTTCACAATTTAAAAATTTTGCTAAAAGATCCAAAGTTTGCCAAAAATGTTTCGACCTATTTCTACTGCATATCTCAATTTTATTTTTCAGAATTCGACAGATTCTTTGGAACTGGATACAATAACGAGACATATTTTTTCGACCTTCAAAAAGAAACAGTTTATGTCTATGATTACATGACTGAGAAAGCAATGGAAGTGACAAAGGCCCCTACAGGAACTGATATGCATTGCGTCGAGATAGATCCTCGTAACAGAAGGTCAATGTGTAAATCCATAAATTAATGTTTAATTACTCTAATATCTTTTTATTTCGTGCTACAACAGGCTGATATTTTTTTCCTGTGTGCACCCCTATCGATAACGTGGGTAAATTGATTGATGTTGGAGAAAAGAAAGTTGTGGATGGCGATGAACCAAATTTTCCAGTTTGCTTCGATACATGGAAATTTACCCCAGACGGTTGATAAATTGATAATAATATAATAATATTAATTTTAATAATAAAACATAACATGTGGTAAAAACCATATTTATTAATTAACACGTTCATTAGACGCGTTATATTGGCAGAAATGAAATTCATTGTTGCAGGTAAAAAAGCTTTTGCAGTGCATGAAAGTGTCATTTATATTAGTCCCGAAAGCGGTGAAAAATTTATTGTATATAGTTGGGAGGATGATGCTATTCACGAGTTTGCTATTGGAAATAACGAGTTATTTTATACTACTGCTGAGGATGAGTGAGTGGTGATGAAAATTTATAAATGTGCATTCTGAAAAAAAAACATTTAGAGAATAAAGAAGAAATAATTAATATATGACGATGATTTTGTAGCAGTACAATATTCGAGTTAATCCCAGCTTACGAAACAGGTGCAACGTTTAGGTGCGACTTTAAGGTTCAGGAAAAAGTGGAAGCATTGGCTGTTTATCAGGGTTAAGAAATGTGCATATTTATTTAGAAAATAAAATGAATGGCTATTTATTTTTAATACATTCATTATTATTTGTTCATGATATTTATATTTCTCTTTATTCATAATGAAGATTGGCAATAATAAGAAGTGGAAATTTGAATTACGACAAACTTACTTTTAATTGATTTATTTCCTTTCTGGTTATCATGAAATAATAACATAAACAAAAATTGGAATAAAATTAAAGCACGATGACAAAGTTGTCCTCTTGTGATTAGAACGAAAGTTATTTTCATAGTTTGAAAGAATGAGAATCCATTCAAAATGAGCATTAAAGAACAGCAGGCAGCTTAACCCTAACCCTAACCCTAACCCAATGAACTGTTGCATCGTATTTTTTAGTTTTATTAAATAGTATATATTTTGATCTTTTAAAATGCATTTTAAATAGAAATTTCATCGGCAGGGCAATATCAGGATTGACCCTCTCTTTAAACATTTCGGCTCTGATCCCCTAACGATCTCTGGCGTTGGGCCGCACTCGATAAACTTCCCGGTGGATCCTTGAATGCTTGCCTTTCAGTTTTCTTTCTTCTTGGACCTTTTTTCTTCTTACTCTCTCTTGTTTAGAATGAAAATTGATTATATAAAATTTAGTTATATATATATTTTTCTTTTAGTTTATAGAAATATTACAATAAATAATATGTGTTGGTGCTGATAACGATTGATAACAGTTACCTTTTGCAATTGACCAATAATTAATGGTTAATATCGATTGATTTATAAAAAGAGTATAGTTATAGTCTTGTTACAATTTGTATTTTTGTCATAAAATAGAGTTATATTTTTCACATTTAAATCACTTTTAAAATTATTAAATGTTAAAATGTTATCTGCTGACCAACTATGCAAACACAAGAGCATGTTGTTCAAAGTGACGAGTTCATTTTATTAACAATGAAGCCATCATAACTTTACAATCGTACTGTAATAACCCGGGGTCCTCAAACTAATTATAGAAGGTCAGGTTTATTGAAAGTTGTCAGATGGCTTGGAAGATGTAAAATGCTTAATTGATTAAGTCTTGAAATCTGCTGTTTCTATTACTCTCGCTCTACTTTCCGAGGTAAATCCATTTGTCAAGGTACATAACCAAAGAGTCTGAATAGCACCAATTTAATTCTCAAATTATATTGCCACTAAATTTAATTAATTATTAAATTAATTAATCGGCAATATAATTTTAAATATTATTCAATTTCTAGGGATCCAACACTTCCCCCTCCTTAAATCTGTTCGTCCCGAACAGACATCTATTCCCATTTTCATTTTTACTCTCGGAATAGGATCCGATCTTCCAACAATCTCATGGCTGCAAATCCCAGATCCATTTGTTTTGTCATCTTCTGGGATTTCTGTCTCCTCCCTTTTACTTCTGCGTCCCGCAAGTTTCAGCCGCGGAACATCGCCATTTCTATGCACGCTCTCCTGCTCCACGATGTCGCCAGATCCCAGACTCTCCTCAGGATCACCTGCTCCACTTTCCATGCTAGGCACTCTCCTGAAATCCCGAGCACTCCCTTCTGTTATTTCCAATGGAGCCGAAACATCCGCTGGTAAATCCATGGGCTGTTCTGTAGACTCTACTTGTTCCACCATCAAATCCGTGCGCTCCACCGGCAACTCCACGTGACTCATCAGTAATTCCTCCGGCTGCACCAATAACTCCACATGATCCACCGGCAAACCTACGGGCTCCTCCGAAAGCTCCACTTGCTCCACTAACACCTCCGTGAGCTCCCCGAGCCCTGCCGACGACTCGACCTGATCTGGTAACTCTATGGGCTCTAACGTCGAGTTCTCTAAGTCTGCCATCACGCACAGAGTTTCTGGAGACACGCACGCACTGTGGTCGGGTGTGTCTTCTAATGACTCCATCCCAATGCTGCCAGAAACGGTACTTGGAACATCAGAACTCTTCTCAGTAGAGTTTCCACCAGAAACCAAAGAGACATCCTGACATGGAACCGCTGTGTTTTCCAAATTGCCCCTAATACTCCTCCTCCACTCCCTAAAATCCTCTGTGCACTTTCTCAGAAGATCACGAAATTCTTCCTTTTTTTTATCGGATGGATTCTCAAATTCGTATTCCTCCGGGTCATGGCCATTCTCTGTCAGCCATGCCCCAAGTCGCTCCCGTATCTCAGCTTTCGTGCCTTTCCAATCCAGGCCACGATCTCTCAATTCCTGTCTCAATCGAGGCACGTACAATTCATCCAAGTACTTCGGCATCCTTCACTTTTCAACTAAACAAGCTTCTACCTTAGTTACTTTTGGACACCCTTTAACTCTAAATCCCACTCCTGACACCAATGTAATAACCCGGGGTCCTCAAACTAATTATAGAAGGTCAGGTTTATTGAAAGTTGTCAGATGGCTTGGAAGATGTAAAATGCTTAATTGATTAAGTCTTGAAATCTGCTGTTTCTATTACTCTCGCTCTACTTTCCGAGGTAAATCCATTTGTCAAGGTACATAACCAAAGAGTCTGAATAGCACCAATTTAATTCTCAAATTATATTGCCACTAAATTTAATTAATTATTAAATTAATTAATCGGCAATATAATTTTAAATATTATTCAATTTCTAGGGATCCAACAGTACAAACGGATCAAAGTTAATTATAATGGTGGTGCTGGGATGCCTAGAAAGGTTTTGAACAGAGATTTAGCAGGTGGATGTTCATCACGTAGAAAACCTTTTCAGCAACTTTCTTCTCTTCATTTTCTAACGCAGCAATTCATCAGATGCGCTAACAAAACTTTTGTGTCAGAGTCAGACTCCCTTAGTTTATTTTACTCTTTCTATTACATTTTATTTATTTATTTTTTTTTTTTTGCATTAGACTCCAACTGATAACCATTATAATTAATTGCTTTTTGTTGTTCAATGTAACCATGTATGTAGAAGATTGGATACTTGCCATATCGGTTACAAGTTCCTTGGAGTCATTAACAGATGACTATGCCGGATCGTCATCATTCATGTGCTTTGTCAACGACATTAAGCAGCAGTATTACTTTTATTCAGTAGAATTTAGAAGTGCTTAGGTTTAAAAAATTAAATAAAATATTTTGAATAAATTATATAAAAAGATGACATGTGAATTAAAGAAGTAAATTTAAATAATTTTAAAATTAAGGCAGCAGTTAAAACATCCAGTTTAATTAATCCTAGTCAAACTGATGTGTTTAGCAACTTGAACATACTTCAAATCGATATTTAAATCTAAAATACAAAAATAATATATCTCAAATGTTAATAAGAAAATATAATTACCGCTCATCTTCTGAAATATTTTTCGACCAATACTGATTTCATCCAGCAGGCAATAATAATTAAATAAACTTTTATTGGGGCACATATTTATTTTATAAAATTTATGTTTTAACCTTAGAAAATGTTAATGGATTATTTTACAGTTGGTTAAATGATCAACCAATATTAGAAATATTTTCCGTCAAAATAAGTATTGGGCACATTAAAAGCATTAAAAGTAACTCATAATCGTTAGTATGAGTTTAACATGTTATAACCGTTTATTTAATTTATTTAATGATTATACCTTTGGCCTTTTAGTTGTTATTATAATTCAGATAAAAGAAGAAGAAATTTTAATTCTCAATAAAAGGATGTCACATACCTGAATCAGATTAGCCGTTATCCGGCCAAGTGTCGGAACAAACGTGATGTTCTACAAAATCAAATGAAAATTACTTCAGAGTAAAACAGTTAAAAAAAAACCTTTTGCTTCATTCTATCAAAGCCCATGTTATTGGATTTTTCAAAATAGAGTTTTTTTAAATAGCAACACAAAATCGGATTGTTAAAAACATCGAAAATAATCGAAAGCAATGCGAGAAGAGTTGGATATTTTGATTGACTTTTTTGCGGGCACATGGGATGCATATTTGCCTAAGCTCAATAATCAAACATTGCATAAACATTCGCAGCCATGTTTTGTCAACATACAACTTTTTGAATTTTGGACATCGCAATAGATCTCATTTCACTATAAATATCTCCGGCCTTTTTCAGATTTTCATCAGCAAGGATCTCAGCCAAACATGATTTGGTTGAAGTTGTCTCTCTTGGCTCTTGTCGCATCGTTGTGTGAATCGCAAGGTTAAGTATGGAAACTGGAGTTAAATTAAAATAATTGCATTAAATATTAATAAAATGCCGAAAAAAGTTTCACCTGAATTTTGTCAAAATTTATTTTTTTATTAATGATTCACAGATTCGCAGGATTTAGATTCATTGATGGTTTATGCATTGGAAAAAGGAGTATCACTTGATTTTCACTTGGTGGATCTCAAATTAACGCAAACAAAAAAAATTACTACATTCCATAAACAAAAGACCGATCTCGCTAGCGTTTACTTAAGCCACGATGAATATAGTTTGAATTTGTACTGGAGTTTCAAAGATTCTTCAGACATCCACCGTTACCAAATTTCCAGCAAGAAACAGGACCAAATAAAACTTGACAAAGGTGAATATAAGAATTGTTGAACGTATTAAGTTACTGGTTTTAGCCAATTGTCATCAATCACACAGACGACACGGTATTTCTTGGAGTTGGTTACAATGGGGACATTTACGCATATTCACCAAAAACAAAGACTGTAAGCTCATATTATCATGAATCTCAACTGAAACGTGAAGAACACAAAGGACTTCAACAATCAAATACTGACATGCACTGCGTTGATGTTGACCCCAGAAATAGAGAGTTATTAATATGTCGTAATTTATGCGAATGGACAAATATTTGTAAATTTTGAATAGAAATTTTCTTTAAGTCGCATTCAAGTTTTTAACATTCTTAACATTTATCATGTATTCTTCAAAGGCAATTATTCTTTGCTGAATGTTCGGGTGGTAAATATACTGGAAGAGTTTATGACTTTAGTGAAGACGCTGTCCTAGGTGATTACAAACAAGACTTGCCACAATGCTTCGACACTTGGAGAATCACTCCAAATGGTATTTATTACTATTGCAAATTCAGTTGAATTAAAATAATTTTTATGCTTGTAATTCAAACTTTTCGGTCGGAAAATTGCGATATACTTTAATTTGACATTCACGGCTGGTTAATTGGATTTCGAATTAAATATAATTGAACAATTTTATAAATAAGTGAATTTTGAAATCAAAGTATTTTCATTTCAGGTCGTCGAGCCTATGCAGTTAAGGGGAAGGAAGTTTACATGTCCCCCTACGAAGGTGCACCATTTAAAAAAAATTACACGGCTGGCGATGACATCGTTGGATTTGCTGTTGGAAATAACGATTTTTTTTATAGTAACAGAGCGAAGTATGGAATGAGGTAAGAGCTTATCTTTAGAGCATGAACTTAAGTCGATGCCTAGGCACAAAAATGATGAGAATACTCATATATAGTCACAGAACTCATATTTACTAAATATTCTAAACTAAATATAAACTAAATATTCATATATACCAATCGTCCGTCGATATTAAAGTATTTCTATCAGTTAAGATCAATGTATCTATTTTAAAATTAATTGAAATTAAATTTTTTTATAGTTAATTTAACTAAAAATGGGGCATGGAAATGGTGGGAATACACAAATATAGGCATAGAACTGATATGAACATACAGTGCGCGTCATAAAGATAGGACAGGTGCATATTTTGATGATATCATTCCAAGTAGTGGAGTTATGTAAACCATTTTTTTTTATATGATATAGTAAAACACGTTACATTTACAGATTTATCAAATTTATTGTGCAAAAATAAATATTTTGTGAGAATTTAGCAAAACACTGGAAATCCCCGAAATTGCACTCATCAACGAAGTGATTTTATGTGGAGCATAAATTTTCAAATTTATTGGATTTAAACATTTAAATTATGATTTATATGAAAGTCAATAATGAGTTTTGTCTCCTTTCTTCATAATTACTTCTTTAATTCTATTTTTTAATGAATCCAGGAAAGGTTTTAGGCTGTCTTCATCCAGCTCTTTCCAGGCCTTTTCCAAAGAGTCTTTCGGCTCTTGAACGGTGGAATATTGTTTGCCATTACAATATATTTTCCTGGCAAGCAATGCCCACAAGTTTTCGATGGGGTTCAAGTCTGGGGAGCGAGATGGCCATTTGAGAACCTCCAAATTCCTTTCCTGGAAAAAAGTTTGGTTGATTTTGCCGTGTGGGGCATTGTCATGCTGGAAGATCATCCTTTCATTTCCAAATTTGTCACATAATGTGAACAAATGATGGTCCAGAGTTTCAACATATTTGGCAGAGTTTTGATTCCCCTCTAAGAACACAAGTTCTGAAGAACCTCGAGAGGAAATGGCAGCCCAGACCATCACTGAGCCACCTCCAAAATTTCTTTTAAAAAATGGCTTTTTGCATTTTCTGACATCATGCCAATAAAATTTGAATCCATCTGGACCATCCAAGTTAAATTTTTTTTCATCTGAAAAAATAACGGACTTCCAGTTGGTGTCCAAATCCAGCATCTCCTTTGCCCAGTTCAGTCGGAACTTCTTGTGGGCCTCCGTCAGAAGCGGCTTGTGCTGATCCTTAACAAACTTTAGAAAACCACTTCCACGGCGACATCTCAATATTGTCGATCTACTGACAATTAGCTTTAAGCTATTTTTTAGGTCCTTTGTTGAACTGAGCCCCTTGGAAGCTTCGCGAAGGATGACTCTTCATCCAGTTTTTTTGGTCTTCCAGGGGAACAAATCGTTCCATAACTTTGAGGATCACTTAAAAAAACGACTAATAACATTTATAGAGCGATTCATCCTCCTAGAAATTTCAAAAATTGACAAATTCAAGTCTTTAAAGGCAAGAATTTGTCCTCTTTCAATATCATTAAGTTGCTTTCCTAAACCCATCAATAATAACGTTACCTATCGATATTTTATTCTATAAACATGTTACGGACATCAAGTAATATATAAGGAGTCTTATTATGTTGATGAACTTTTGTGAAACCTGTAATAAAAATTGTTTTCCTCAACGGAAGAGACCCAACGCTCCGTTGCGGAAACTCCGAGAAACAACATCAAAAGTGTTTCTTGGTGGATTCTCATCAATATTCAAATTTTAGTTTTAACTTTTATTGAATACTAATTAATTACTCTTTTGTGATCGCTAAAATCAGCATTTTGACCGAAGTTTACCGGTAATTTTAAAGATAGAGACAGAAAACTTGTGATTCTAGTACCTGTCCTATCTTTATGACGCGTACTGTATATGTATATAAACCGTCCCTCGACGTTAAACATTGCCATCAGTTAAGATCAACAGATCTATTATAAAATGAATTGAAATTAAATTGTTATCTATTATTAATTTAACTAAAACTGAAAGAACCTAAGACCTACATTTTACCGTGAAAGAAAACATAATTGATTTTGCAGTAAAATATTAAAAGTTTCTCCACATGGCAACGAATATCGAACCAAAGAACTAAAAGTTGAAGGACAAATTAAACTCATGGCTTTATGTTAGAAATTCTGTTTAATTAACAATAAATACTTCATTATAAAACATATTAAGGAGCTAATTTGTGAAATGGAGTTTGAACTATTTATTTTCCGGTAAATTAATATATGTATAATGATTAATATATAATGATAATTATTTTAAAACGAAAGATAATAATGATTATATAGTTATTTGAGTTTAATTATATTAATAAAATTTAAAACTTAAACAATTATTATAATTAAATTAAATAATTAAAATGATTTCTTTCGCACATCTTCTTTGCTGATTTATGATCAATGACTACGTCTAATAATTTAACATATCTGCTAAGGAATTTCTTGTTAATATTACATCTTCTAAAGTTATTGACAATTCTTAAACTGCAGATACCACCCCAAGGCGCTACTTGGTTTATGCAACAGAGAATTATGACACGTTGAAATTTGTTTACACCGATCTCGACCTTAAAAAATCACGAATTATGCTTACTATACAAACCCATGGACAAAAATTTGACAAAATGTACCTCGGTTTCAATGAAAACGGAGATGTATTCTATTGGACCTACAAAAACAGCAGTTTTCTCGGAATGTTTGGAATTACCTCCAAAGAAAACAGGATGGGACATTTGAATGCAAGTTAGCAAAATTCAGTATTAGTGTACGACTATTGGTGTAATATGGAATACTTTTGTAAAGGGGAAGGCAAGTTTGGAGTTGGAGAAAATAGAAATATTTTTCGCAAGGGATCAGACCTTATCAAAATGTATTTTAAATACTTAATTTAGATATGTCTCCTTCACCTCAGCTGGCGTAACTAATTTTTATATTGCATGGTTTCAAACATCTTCAGAATAACGAATTCTAAATCACGTGATATGACTATATCTAATGTGAAGTCATCATTCACTACCTTGAAATTTTTTTTTAATTATAATCCAAATATTCTAACTTTTCCATCAGTTTCACCAAATCAAAAATAATCCTAATATTAATATTTATTTTTAAAATGATAAATATAATCTGCTAGCAAATTTTAACTATGACTCAAATAAAATTCCAATAAACCTTAATTAATTTAATTTTCACGTCCAGATTACGGCACGTTAGTTGGAATTGGAAACAACGACAACGTATATTTCTACGATAGCGAAACCAGAACATTCACAGTTTATAATGTCAAATCCAACAAGGTAGAGTCTGAAATTGACATCGCTCCATCAGAGAAAGAAATGGAATGCGTAGATGTTGATCCACGCTTCAGAGAGTTAGCATTTTAAAATCTATTACATTAATGACTACAGCACTTTAAAGACATGTAAGACACTAGGTATTTCTAAGTAATTAATGATTCGTTTGAAAATGCAGGCAGGTATTTTTTGCTGAATGCACTAAAAAAGGCAATAAGGGTAAAGTGCTTGATGTCAAGGAAGGAAATATTCTCAAAGATTACGACCAGGAGCTGCCTGTTTGCTTCGATACTTGGAGAATAAGCCCTAATGGTAGATTTCAGAAAATGAAACCAATAGGATAAATTCTAATTTAAGCCATAAATAAAATAAATTTTGCATTATAAAAAAATAACTTGTTTCCAGCCAAGAGAGCTTATGGAGTGAAAAGTAGTACAATTTATATAAGTCAAAAAGAAGGAGCTCCCTTCGAGGTATTGACTTGGACTGACGATAAAATTCAGGCTTTTGCGGTCGGAAACAACGAATTATTTTACACAACAGAAGAATCCGGGTAACACTTTCTTTTATTAGAATTTAAAAACCTAAATTTTAAATTTGTAAAGATTTACATATCCAACATCATAATACTGTTACTGATTAGAAAAATGAAAAATAATAATGATTTAATTATTTCTTTAAGCAAAATATTCAAGATATCTCCAGCTTTTGGTAAGAGTGGATATCATACACATACATTTGATGGTGAGGGCCATGTTAAAGCTTTGGCACTTTATCAAGGTAATGGATGCATAAAGTTATTACGTTTTTGATTTATGTATGCATTTTAATAAACATCTGTGTTTTTTCCAGAATAACTTTCCAACTTACAAAGAATTTCAAGAACTTGATTTTAAATAACTATTATTATGAAAAAATTGTCGTTCTGATAAATAAAATTATCCATATTTGAAATACTGGTGGCGTTTTTTTATTTTTCAAATTTCCAATTTCTGGGAGAGTTTTGTTACCCGAACTTGATATTGGATAAAATTCCAATGAGAATCTATGTCTATCTAAGTCGATATCAACGTTTATAACTTGATCCTCCAACAAGATTTTTAATATCAAAATTAATCAGGATTTGCTCAATCAGAATGCAATTAATTTCATGTGCTAGAAATTGAATAACATGGAGGTCAGTACATCTCCGACACTTCTTGATGAAGGATAACGTTTGATGATATAAATTAAAATTAAAGTTCAATTTAAACAGTCAATAAATTCCTTTATACAAAGTAATTAACATAAAGTTTAAAATCGCATTGGCTGGTAAATGATGGGTTTTTAGAAGAAACTTAAGAAGGAATGAGTAGTAGTACGTACGTGCTAGGCTACATAGTATGCTTTTTAAAATGAATCCTTGTCACAATGTCCAGGCCAATAAATCCAGTTCACTTTAGCATTTCATCAAGTCTGTAGGTTATTCTTTCTTCCAATATAACCAACATTTACATTAAAATATAGTTATTATTTATATTGTAACTTAGAAATAATAGTGCTTAAATAATAGTACAACTACTAGAAAGCAGTATTTATAAATGCCGAGGTAAAATTTATTTTTTTTATGAAAAATTAAATTTAATTAAAGCATTCACTTTTGCGGTCTTAGTACAACAGCTTCATTTCAGATTAATCAATTTATAAGCAAAATCAAATTTCGCAAAATATTTGTGTTAAAACCGAAGTTGCCGAGATATTTAGTCCAAAAAAATGAGGCAATTATTTAAAGAATCAATATTTAGAAAACGGCTTACATTATTTGGTCATTCGTCACAGGTACTTTACAGCATTCCAAAGAAATTATCTTATCCGTCTGATTATTATTATAATTAATATTATTACGACTATTATCGTAGGCCGACATAGATCGATAATTTTACAATCAGAACATTGGAGGAGCCACGAGTTTCATTCCAGTTGAAAAGTTTCATAATGCCCAAAGTCGTCTGTTGCTTCAAATAAATGTTCGTGATTATTTACAATTCTTGTGTCCATATTTGTTAGTCAATCTTATTAACATATGTAACTTAGAAATGTTAGATTTGGTTATTCGAGGTTAAATTAATGTCAAAGCAATTTGTCTCTAAATCTGATTAAGTAAAGTTATGTAATAATTGATAATTACTGTGTTTTTTTTTTCATGGCAACGACAATTTAGGACTCGAAAAGCCAGCCATTGTTATTGTTATCATTGTTGAAGTGTCGGTAGGTGATTGGCTTAAATCGACATCAGTCATCACGTGTCACTTCGCCATCATTAACATCATCGTCGTCGTCGTCCTCCACAATCCGAAAAATGGATCAGTCGGTGAGATCACTCACAAATGCGATAATTCAATGTGAGCCAAAAAAATCAACAAAAGCAACGAATATAAAATAAACAAATAAAAAAATTATGCGAAATCAATTGAAATTGCCATTCGTTCGTTTCATATCGAATTCTAAAACAATCCGACGCAAGTGATGAAACAGGTGATTGTGAGATCAATTAAAAAATAATAAAATTTATTAATAAAACAAAAAATCTGTAAAATAAACATCTTGAAAGTCATTAAAAGGTCTTTAAAAAGCGACGTAACACACGAACAACTGATATTTGATTAATGTACAATAGGTCAGTCGTGATGCCAAAAGAGAGAAAAGATTTTTAAGTTGAAAACCGAAAAATAAAGATTACAAAGCAGTGTCCGATGAAATTATAATCGTGTTACTAAGGTCATGGTCGCAATTGTAATTAAGAAATTTTAATTAATTGTAATAAATATCCACAGAATCAACTTTTAAAAGATGCAGATTACAAAATGGCTGCAATGAGGAATTGATACACGATACTCGGTTAAAACTGAATTTTCTGAAACGATTCACGATTATTGTCAAACATGTAAATCAATTTATGCATTTATTTCTGAATTAAAATTGCTAAATTAATTGACCAAGGAAATTCTGCGTTTGAAATTATGAACTAGGAGACTGAAATTTAAGAAAGACATTGGATCACACCCAATGGAGATGTTGACATGTAATTACTCATGTGATGATAATAATAATGATAATGATAATAATAACAACAATAATAATAATAGTAATTATAATAATTAGTATCATAAAACAATAATAACGAATATTTACTCATTATTTACAAAAAGAAATGCCAGCTAGTGGCTACCATGAAATCATTCCTGCTTTGAAATACCTAATTAAAATGGCAGGTAATTGCCAATTAACATAATAAATAACTCAAAAATAAAATCAAAAATAAATGAACGTTAAACTATTAATTGTGCCTTTGTAAATCCAAAGTTTCAGTTTCGACAAAGCGCTGTCCTCATTGGTTGTCAGAATCTTGTCAACCTCTCCTATCTAGGTTGCAGACGTTACCGATTTAAACGGAAAGCAATCGGAAATGGAAAACGAAACCGAAACCCGTCAATTCCCGAAATGAACAGTCGGACAGCGGAAAATACTTTCGATACACCTTTGGAGAAATATAGAAAAATATAGGACGTGAAGTATCTCTTGCTGTGGTATTCCCGGGTATTCGTACGCCGAGGGTATTCACAGAAGAAGCAGTTCATGCAGTACAAAAAAATAGTACTTACCAAGTATAATGGCAAAACAGCACAAAAAAGTAGTCGCAGTAAATATTGCGCACGCACACTAATTGTATTATTGAAGGTGTGAACACATTAATTATGGTTAGAAAACTCATTATAGCTCTTGTGAGCTCTCGTGACACATCCCTATTGCATGCACATACACTGAAGTATTACTGATGTGAATGTATACACGTGGTGTTTTTATGTTGCAAAATATGTTGCTCATTCGCTTCAATATATTCACAAACATGAATGAACGTATTCATTATAATGAGAACGTAAGCAATCAGTGAACATATTTAGGTCAGATCAGTACCTTGAAATTGTGATTTGCTAAGATATTAGGTCAGTTAATACTAATAACGAACCGTCAATAGTGGCAATAGATCGGATCACGAAACAGTCTCTCACACGATGACAGGACCTTAGGCAGAAAAATCTACGAATAAGTCGTAAATAATGAAATCAGGTCGACCTGACCTATTTTTGC
The DNA here is from genome assembly GCA_034509925.1 of Hirudinaria manillensis. NCBI lineage: Eukaryota > Metazoa > Annelida > Clitellata > Hirudinida > Hirudinidae > Hirudinaria > Hirudinaria manillensis. Next base: position 6,851,151 of record CM067527.1, read on the forward strand.
GAAGGCTCTGTTGTTGAGCAAGACTGCGCTAGAACGAAGACGTCTACGATGACGATGACGACGACGACGACGACATTGATTAACAAAGAATGGTTTTGCAAATGGACTTCAGGTCCTAAGGAGCCAAAAACCACATTTGGTAATCATTAAATGAAATCCGTGCATGAGTTCATGCATATTAAGTACCAAGTCATTTCACCAGGTCAACATTAATCATGCCAGTACTGACGACATAGGACAACTACGACGACGACGACAACAACAACACAATAATAATACAAAGCTGAAGGTCAAATTACTGAAGTGAAACCTAACAATTTGAAGCTTACATGATTCTGGATTTTAGGAAGTGCTAATCTGGAGATATTAGAAAATGGGGAGATTTTTGCTGATGGTGATGATGATAGTTGAAGTTACAAATGATGACAAGGCTAGTTATGGATTATAGATATTGTATTGTGGATTACGTAGTTATATAGTTATAGTTATAAATTATTATAGCTATGGATTATAGATATTGTATTGTGGATTACGTAGTTATATAGTTATAGTTATAGATTATTATATCTATGGATTATAGATATTGTATTGTGGATTACGTAGTTATATAGTTATAGTTATAAATTATTATAGCTATGGATTATAGATATTGTATTGTGGATTACATAGTTATATAGTTATAGTTATAGATTATTATAGCTATGGATTATAGATATTGTATTGTGGATTACGTAGTTATATAGTTATAGTTATAAATTATTATAGCTATGGATTATAGATATTGTATTGTGGATTACATAGTTATATAGTTATAGTTATAGATTATTATAGCTATGGATTATAGATATTGTATTGTGGATTACATAGTTATATAGTTATAGATTATTATAGCTATGGATTATTGTATTGTGGATTACGTAGTTATATAGTTATAGTTATAGATTATTATAGCTATGGATTATAGATATTGTATTGTGGATTACGTAGTTATATAGTTATAGTTATAAATTATTATAGCTATGGATTATAGATATTGTATTGTGGATTACGTAGTTATATAGTTATAGTTATAGATTATTATAGCTATGGATTATAGATATTGTATTGTGGATTACGTAGTTATATAGTTATAGTTATAGATTATTATAGCTATGGATTATAGATATTGTATTGTGGATTATGTATTTATATAGTTATAGTTATAGATTATTATAGTTAACATTTAACTCTTAATTTCATTAATTACTTAATCCCTATTAGATGCATGAAAAAGAAATGGTGGATGTGATGGATGAGGTGGCATCTAGTCTTGATGCAAAAAACTTCTGGAAACTAATGAAAATTATGTGCCATTTAAAATGAGATTTAAAATAAAAGGTAATTAATTTTCAACGTTTAATTAATACTCCGATCAAGTTAGATAAACAAACTCCTTGTAAGCGCGCAGTCTTTGACAAAGGGTCACCATGACAACAGAACGCAGACTCAGACCGAGATGATTCGCCTCAACGAGGGACAGAAGGTCTGAAAAAAAGAACCAGCAACACGCGACAAGAGCGACGGACGCAGTTGCGGTCGGAATCAGACGTTCTGCGATCATCATCATCATCACATGAAGACGACGTCTTCGTCAGCGACGTTGTTGATGTTCGAATCTCTCTTTTTGTCACGTTCGTCGTCGTCATCATTTCTCTCGTCGTCGTCGTCGTCAACAGTAGCTTGTACGACTCCCTCGGCATCCGAGCAAACGCGTTTGTTACCGTTGTTGACGTCGTCGTTGTTGTTGTTAACACTCTCCCCGAGAAACTCTCTATTATCACCCATCTCAAGTTGAGTCACGTGAGTGAACTCAGAGGCATTTAGAGTTCTATCCAAAGTTGGATCCTTGCTTCTTGAGCCCATGTTGTTGTTATTGTTGGCAGAGTGAAAGGATCTCACGACGTAGCTGGAAGAGGATGAAGAAGAAAACGACGAGGAAGACGGGGTCAGAAAAAACTGCACCCCCACCCCACGAGGATCGATCGCGCCCGAGTCGTCTGCACACCTCCTCGCCCGATCGCCGCGCGCGCCGAGGTCGCTCGGTTCGACGCCCAAGCGGCGGTCGTCGCGATCGTCGTCGACGATGGTCGTCATGTCGGGAAAGGAAAACATGGCAGGTTTTAGTCGCCCGACAGAGGTCGAGGAGGCGAGGAGGTCGGACGTTGAGGAGGAGGCCTGGCCGACCGAATCGGCCGGAAACCTCGCGGCCTCGAGAACGTTCGAGGGCGACGAACAAGAGGAGGGGTTGGTGTAGCCCTCCGCCCCCTGGAGAAGCGACTCCAGAATCCTCGGGCTGATCACCATGTCGACGGGGTCGATGTTGTCCGAGTCATTGCAGTCCGACTTCCTGTCCTCCGAGGACCAGGGAAGAAGCAGGTGGGAGTTTTCGCTCCTGCCCCTGCTCAGGTAAGTCTTCTGTCTGCGGTCGTCCGAGAATGCAGAGGCCGACTTGCGCCTGGGAGACCTCTGCTGGTCTTCTCTGCCGTACTCGTTGGCCGTTCGTTCCTTCGGAAGGGAAGAATCAAGATCGGACGAGGACTCGTCCAGAGCGACTATGGCGGACTTTTCTTTGTGGCCGTAGAAACCGTACGAGTGAGGGATGTGGTGCCAAACATCGAGGACCGTGACCACGGTTTCGTCCTTGGTGAAATTGCACTTGTTCTGACCGCATAGGTTCTTGTGGTGGTGGTGGTGATGGTGATGCTGTCGGGGATGGTAGTGAGCGGACATCCGGGACTTGTGCTTGTGGACGGACGCCGGCTCGACCGGCTGCGAGGACGTTCGGGCCTCGCGGTCGAGCTGAGGATCCTTGCTCTTGAAGCAGAAGCCATGGAGTTGCGCCGGCCTCTTGCCATTACCGACAAAGGAAGTCTGAAGAATCTTCTTCCGATCGGTCGGACCGTTGGAAGAACTGCGGGTCTTGCGACAGCCCGTCGCATTGTGGACTCGAGTCTCCGGGAAGTTTTGCGGCCTCCTGGTCTGGCAGTCCTCGAAAAAGAGCTTCTTAAAATCCTTGGTCTTGAAGCAGAAAGTTTTGTCGCAATCCTGAGGAGCTGATATGTTGGCAACGTCGATGTCTTTGACGAGTCCGAAGTATTTCGTTTCAGGATAGGAGGGCACGCCTTCCGGTCTGACCAGATAGGCTTGAGGGGAAGGCGAGGGCACGCTCTCGACGAAGCATTTTCGAGAAGGTCTTTTGGAGGTGAAGAAGCCCTCCATGTGATGTCCCTTGTACTTCGAGTGAATGGTATAACCGAGTCCTTTTGGCTCTACCTGCCTGTGGGTGACTGCGGCCCTTTTCCACCTTCCGTCGGTGGCGAGGGGCTGCGGTTCCTGATCGGAGTGGATCCTCAATCTGCCGCTGTCCTGGCCAAAGACCGGCACTTCCTCTGCGAAAGCGTCGCCCTCCGGATCGACGAAGGCGGTGGACGAGAGGGTCTCGCAGCTCTTGGACTTGATCTCGCAGATGGTCTCGCATCTAGTCTCGTCCTCGGAGTTGCTCTGCTTCCTCAGTCTCGTGTACTCCTCCATCGATAGTTCGATGGCGACCGACATCTGTTTCTCTTCTTCTGAGGAGCAACCGTTTGAAAAGACGAGGGGAATGATGAAAATGGTGTTTCAGATGAATGTTTTTGATTTTTGTTTTTTTGTTTATTGTTTATTTCGTTATAAGCTCACTGCTAGTTGGCTTGTTTCCATGATTTGTACAATGTTATTATTTATTATCAAGCATTACATATCCAATTGTAGAATACTAATTATTTAGAATTTGTCTAGAAAAATAGCAAAAATAAATAAGCTCTTTATTTTTCAAAAACAAAATCAAACCTCTAATATTGAGCTGAGAAATATCTCCGCTTGAATCTGGATTCATCTGGAAAAAGTTTTCATGAAATATGGAATAAAAAAATAGAAAATAAATTGAAATTCTATTTCAAAACAACATCACGAACGTCCGGTCAGTGGCTTACGGGGATCGAATTTATTGCTTTTAATTAAAAATCACTGCTTTTTAAAATCAAAGTAAATCTTGTTTATTATTATTATTTTTTAAACAAAATGAAAAAAAAAAATCATGACATTTTTTTTTCAATCCATAGCACAAGGTTGGCTATTAAATAATAATTAATTTGCAAATAACAAAAATTAATTCATCATTAAAGTTAAATTATTCACGTAAATATTTCGTTTAAAAAATATTATTTTATTTTTTATTTGTATTAAATAATTATTTGAATTAAAATTGGCAAATATTCCTGACGAGGTGTTGCTGGGATGCACCTGCTGAAGAACTGGAGGTCACCTTGGCTGGCCTTGACCTTTTTTGAATAATTAAACTGAATTTAATTAAATTGACATTTACATTTATATTTTAAAACATTTTAAATCTTGACAATTTTAATAATAATTTAAATGTTTAATAATTAAAATGTCAGAAGTCCAGTTGTAAATATTAAAAAAAAGCATGCTAAATGATGTATGCTTGGAGAGCTGCCAATGAAAACTTGGTAAAGTTAATAAATTAAGTAATAAGTTAAATAAATAATCATAACATATTGAAGGAGTAACATTCTAACATATCGTACAACCTATGTACAGGATGAGTAACTCTCCGATATAAATTAACACAACACAATGCAACAGTTAACAACCATAACAATATCCACATTCATAAAATAAAATTAACACGACATTTGCAAGAAATAAAACTCCTGTACAAATTATCATAATGTATGCAAAAACAAACGAATGACATTAACATCGATCCACCAACATCGACACCTCACCCCGTCTCTTCGTCCTCGTCGACGCTGGAACCCGTCTCCCTGATGTACTGGAGTCTCGACATCTCCAGGGCTCGCAGCAGATCCATGTTGAAGTCCACCACATTTTCTGGCTGCGGTTGGTGCCATCCTTCGTTTGATTAATCGTTTAATTAGTTAGCTGATGATGACTTTTATAATGAGAGCATTATTATAATTATGTATACAATGCCTTATAATGTTATTATTATGTCTTTATTTGCTATTTTAGTGTTAAAATTGCTTAATACAATAGTGTTGTCATGATAACAATTGTAGTCGTGGAAACAAGCGATATGTAAATTGTTGATTTGTATTAAATATTATCAAAATTATTAACAAAAATACTATTATCCAATAACAAAAAATAATTAAATGACATCTGATGTTTGTTAAAGAATCTAATTGTTGCAGGTCGGTCAAAAGGAATGGGGTTCAAATCCCAGCTCACCCTGCCTCTTGTGGAGCTGATCGATCCTCATGCATTTGATGCTGCAGTGTTGATGGAGTTCACCAGTCCTTGGATTCCTGGCCTGGTGGTGACTGCACTCCTCTCTGGCACATTTGCCTTTCATGGGTGGTAAATGTTTAACACCATTATTCATTGTCATTGGCATTATTAATAAATTAATTTCAATAATTTGTACTCTAATCACGTGATGTATGTCAACAAATATATTGGTACAAAAATTATTACAGTTATAAATATCAATGTATTAAATAGCATGTTATTTTAAAGTGACATCACACATTAAATTTTAACTTTTTCAAACTATCTTTACCTGGATCAATGGTTATTATTGAAGCGAGGATTTTTAATGCTTAAATTCTATTGCCAAGCAAGGATGGGAATCAATGATTGGTCGATACGACTGAAAGGGCAGTGGTTCGGCCAATCGGAACTCAATGATAAACTAAACTCCGCCTCCCGCAGTTATAATGGCAAAGCCAGTAAACAAAAGATTTGAAACACCCCAAAACGGCCGGTGTTGTCATTTAAATTAATAAAGTTTTAAATTAAGAAAAAAATGAAAAAAACAAAAATTGATTTCAAAATGAAAACTGTTTATTAAAAAAATGTTCGTTACAAAAACTTATAAGAACCAGGTAAACGATCGATTGTTTGATCCGCGACGGACATTCGAAATAAAAATTAAAAAAATTGACAAATCGCACTTCGTCGGAAGACGTGATTTAAAAATTATGCACCACACGAACCAGGACTTTTCAAAAACTTCACGGTAAAAGTCAAACAAGTGCTGAAATAAATAATGAAGACATGCAAAATAAAAGGTTTCAATAATTTTATATATATATATTTAAATGATTCATAGAATCCGAAGTAACACAACTAAGGAAAAAATAAACAAACCGTGCGATGGATTATATCACGATGACAATGAACGCCGCTTAAAACATCACACTTTATGACAACAAAACAACAACAACAACAACAAAACAACAACAACGACAACAACATATGCCTCAAACAACTTTTCCACAAGTTGTTGTTTTTACAACATCAAAAAATTTGAATAAAAATGTTAAATGAAATGTCAAAGTTGACTAGCAATTAATAATGAAACAACTAATTATTAATATATTATTATTATTATAATAAAAATACATAGACATTAGTATTATAATAAAAATTAATATCCACATTGGTTCAACACCATGATGATGATGATGGTATTAAACATGAAATAATATGAAATATGAAATTAATTATTAAACAAATCAATTAATTCTTCATTAAAATTCCTCAAACCCTTGAAAATCACGTGGAGTTGAGAGACAACTAAAAGGAAACTTAAAGCAGACTCGAGGCACTTCTCTGGAGACGCATAATTAAAGAGACTTGTTGCATAATTAAGTAGGTCTCAATTAAGGTATATAAATAACTTATTGCATTATAATTGAATGCATAATTAAAGACTTACAATTAAACTTATCTCAATTAATTAATTAATTATATAATGTTGACAATGCGAACCATTGGTTGATGACGATGATATAGAACATGTGAAAGTGAAAGTCATCATCATCATCGTCGTCATCGTCGTCATCATCATCATCATCGTCGTCATTATCATCATCATCTTCAATGTCAAATGGCCTCCTAAAGCCCACTTTTATATGAGCAACGAGAATGTGAGAAAATACGGTGAGTATGAACATGATGTCTCTAATAGCGAAGGTGATGAGAATAACGATGGTGGTGATGACGATGATGGTGGTGGTGATGACGAAGACGACGATGATGATGATGATGGTGGTGATGGAGAGGAGAGTTACAACAGAGCTGATGATGAAATCAAATGTCATGTCATCACATCAGGCAACCTATGTTCATGTTCTTCCCGCTTCAACGACCAGCAGCGAACAAAATCAAATGAAATCATTAATTTTGAGCAAATTCATATTTTAAATAAAAAAAAAAATGAAGACAAAAATCAACTGAAGCAAATGAGTAAAAAAATTAAAACATTATAAAATTAATGTTGAAACACGAAGTACGATCATCAGTTGGATTTGCAAAGTCACTCGAAAAGATTCTAAGGAATCCGATCGAAATAGCATTTGTCGTGAAATCATAATATGAATAATACTACTGACATTAATAATAATAATAACAATAATCATAATTAATACGAGAATAATGAGAATAATCATAATGAATGAGAATAAAAAGCAGTGGTTAACTTCAATGTGGTCAGTTTATAAATAGTTAGCCTTGACATTGCAGTCAAGAAGTAATGAGTTGGTTGTTTAGTTATTTGGAGAGTACTTGATCAACATGGAACTCATTGAAACAAATTTCCTTTTCCTTGCATCACCGTCAATCATCATCATCATCATCAGCATCATCGTCGTCATCATCACCATCGGTCCATTGAAAAAATGAAATAAATGTCTCAAAGAAAAATATATATATATTTCTTTTTTTTAAAGCAAATAAAGATTAAAATGAAATGTTAAACAATAAAATCTGAAAAAACACGAGAACACAGGAGGCACAATGATGAACGATGAACGAAATGTAGAATTTAATAATAGAAACAGACTTGCAAACCTGACCAAATGAATAGAAAACTTAAAAAAATTTAAAGAAATCACTACTTTGTGAGAGCCACAACCACAGGAAGTTATTGCAATAATAACTATTAATAGTCTTATAATAAAAACATTATTATTATTAAATATAATAAATGACAACTATAACATGTAATAGTAACATCATTATTTTAAATAATAATAATAACAACAACAACAATAATAATAATAATAATAATAATAAAATAACAAAAACAATATTGATAAGAATATAATGAATATAAAGTTAATAACAAGCACTATTCATCAACAACCAACAACAACAACATCCATCCATCCAGGTGAATTTAAGAAATATCATTGCCTGCCAGCATGTCTGCGGAGGTGGAGGCACCCATCCCGGCAGCTCCCGAGGAGGACGAGGGGTTCCTGGGCTCGCCGTCCTGGGTGCACCCCGGTTCGGAGCGGCCGTTGGACTTGTGGAAGGTGATGCTCGAAACAAGGCTGCTGAGGGCGGAGGGAAATTTTGACGGCGACGGAATTTCAGAGTCCGACTCGTCGCTTTCCTCCGGCCAATTGAAGAGGGCCGAGACGTTGGCATGGCGACCGGAGGGGTCCTTGACCCACAGGGCGCTGGGGTCGTCCTCCAAAGAGGCCATCAGGGCTTTCCTTGTTTCTTCCTGTTTTGTTTGGAATTATTAATTAATTTAAGACAGGAATAATAGTATTATTGCTGTTATTATTATTATTGTTGTTATTATTATGAATTGTTATGGATAATGTCAACATAATTTCTTCTGAAGTGAAATTATTGACAACCTCCATCATAAAAAGTTAATGCTGCACTATTAACAAATCTTAAACAAACTAACTGCAGCATAAGACCATTCATCATCTACATCTAAACTATCTAATTACTTATATTATTAATTAATAATATTATTAATTAATAATTATCGTTTAATTAGGCAATCGACCAACATCGATTTTGTATGCCTTGCGTCTCTCCCTTTCCGGAGAGGTGTCGGGCGGAACGAGACCCTTCCCGATGGCAGACACGAACTCGTGCCTCTTCCTTTGGACCAGTATGGCCGTCTGGACGATCTTGTTTCGGGGGGTTCGGAGGAAGGGGCGGGCGACCATCTCGGACAGGCTCTCGGTGCATTCCTCGAGTTCGGTCTGAGGGGTTAACGAGTTCAAGAAAATTGCTTGATTATTTTTTTTAATAGCTGCTTTGTTATTTTTGATGGTGAAATAAATGGAAGGATATTTCTAAGACGATTTTGTTTTTAAATAAGTTTGTTTTGTTTTTGTATGAGTAATTATTATTATTATTATTATCGCATCGACTGCATTGTCGTGAAATGTCTGGAAAAATCATGAGAATTGCAGACTAAAATGAAGACACGACACGAATCATCAGGCATCTGGCATCACCATCATTGCTGACATCATCATCACCACAATCCATCCACAATGATCCTGTAAAAGGCATGACAGTACCTGCATGAACTCAAAGATCGTCTTCTTGCACCCGGTTTCCTCGAGGTAATATCCAAACACGTAGGAACACTTGAGCACGTGCCTGGCCTTCAGAAGCTGCACCACGGCATCCTGAATGAACTTCGTGCCGACGCAGACGTCCGATTCCTTGGGCGTCGCGGCTCGGGCCAGGACCATCATCTTCTCTCGGGCGATGTCGAAGAGTGGTTCTTCCAGCTGGGGAACGAAAAGTCGGTCGATTGATCAGTCGTTTGAACGTTAGCCATTTTGGAAGATTAGAGCTGTTTATCATGACATACTTATTATCACATTAAATAACAATAATAATTATTATTGTATTTATAATAGTAATAATAACAATAATCATCATTATCATCATCATCATTATTATTATTATAGCATTAATATGATTACAATGAGATAGATAAATAGATATGACCCGCTTAGATACGGATGCATTGAGACATTAATGGATGTGGTAAAACCATTAATGATTCGGCTGATGATACCTTGTAGCTGTTCTCGTGGTTCTTGAACCTGCTGTAATAGTGGACAAACTTGTTTAGCTCCTGCATCCTTTTGTTCTTGGCTTCAGCCTGGAAATTATCACGATTTCTAGCGGTAATCTATTAATGTGGTTATTATTATTATTATTATTATTATTATTATTATTATTATTATTATTGTTGTTGTTGTTACTATTATTAAACATTACCATGATGAGTGCAGATGACAAAAGCCCCAATACATGTCTTTGATATTTATGAATAAGATAATAATTATGTTTCAAAACATTAAAACACAATGTCTTAATAGTTATATTACTTCAACACATAATAATAATAATATTAATAATAATAACAATAATATTAATAATAAGAAGAAAAAGAATAACTAATGCTGGGCCTAACCCTTAATAATTTGGGGCCACTTCAGGTAACTCACCTCAGCTTTGAGAACATCCTGTTGTTCTTCAACCTTCTTGACAATTTCATACCTGTTACACCTGAAGTATCCACCAGTGGCAGTACTGTGCTTCTTCCAAGGTTCAAGGCAGACCCAGCAAAAGTCGTGTTTGCACTGCGTATTGTTTTCATCAGATTCATGGTGCAAATGGCCATTATGTTGTTAAATCAAAAGAATAATTTCAAAGCAGATATTCATTGTCATTGTTTTCCTTTGAAGTAAAGCACATACCAATATACCATGATATACATATACTGAGGTAATCATAACTTAGAATCAACCCTTACCACAAAGCAATGCATCTGAATTCCTACAACTGATACCAGGACTCAAATTGATAATTTAAAAAGATTCATTAATCACTTTGGAACATTTCATGTGGTTGCATCCCTCGTTCTTCTGAATCGGAGACTTGCAGTTCGGACAGGGCTTCGAATTGGTCACCAGCCACAGGCAGTTGGCAGAGTTTTCCGTCTTCTCGTCCGTTCCAGTCACTGGGGTAAAAGTAAATACATAACTTCTGATCCAATTTTCATTCTTCAATCGTCAATTCCCAATAAACCAATGCTTCTATCTGGCTAAAAGAACCTCTTGGCAACTCATATATTTATAATACATATAATATTCATTACATATAATATAATATCTATAATATATAATTTCTACTTTTAGTATTCCCTCAATATTCCCCAAGGGGCATTCCACCTCCCCTCCCTAAAAGATGCTTTTTGTCGCCCGTCTTACATTCCTCGGGCTTTATCTCCGCAATCTTCGAATACCAGTTCTTCCAATTCTCACAGCTGGCTGGTTCATGGGCTTCACCAAGGCATTCCCTGACAATTGTTTTGATAATTAATTTTACAGAAACAAAAACACAATATTAAAAAAAAACAAAACAATAATAACAGTAAACGATCAAGTGCAAGAAGTGATAAATCAAGAAATGGCCTGTTGAAAAGCAGAGACCGAGCGACCTCGGATGTTTCAAAAAGCGCCGCATCGATTATCCATCAATGTGAAAATGTTATTATTGAAATAAATTACAGGATAATAATGCAGATCCCATGATCAAATCATAATTATCAACGTCAGGTCCATTCAAGAACGATTCGAAGATGATTCAATCAAAACCAACCAGCAGAAAGTGTGTCCGTTTCCACAGTCGACGGCGTGAGACGTTTCCGAGGGACTCGAGACGAACCCCGACCCTCTGTGCCCCGGGGAGACGATCTTCTGGGCCTCCGGCAGCCTCACCGCCCTGCCGCAGCCCGGGTGGGGGCACCACTTTATGCTCGGGTTGCTCTCGACGAAGGCCTGGAAATTGAAATGCCAAAATAGGATTTAAATAAATTAATAGGATTTAAATTGTGGTCGCTCGTGTTTCCAATCAAATGCTTACTTATAAAACTAATTAAACTAAATATTTGTATTTAATCAATTGATTCATTTGTTAGTGTATCATTAGGGTCCATTTATTTGGATTCAATACACACCCAATCAATGATAGTTGATAGAACTTTGGGTCAACCATTTATACTAATAGTTCCCCATTCCAAGCAAAGAAAGCTCCATTACAACATTTAGTCGATGCACAAAGCATCACTAAAAACAAATTTGTAACAAAAAACAAAAATTGCTCAGGTGAATGATGCAAAGTCAACACAAACCATAATACACATTGACCAATGCATAGATCTACAAGTATCTGTTCAATCAATCAATCAATCAATAAATAAATGAATCAATCAATCAATCAATCAATCACTCAATCAATCAGTTACCTTGATGTCAAACTGGAGATATCTCGATGCCATGTCCCTGGAGACAAGTGTCTCAATGATGTCAACAGGCACCAACTTGTTGCACATGTAACCGGCACAGGTGATGCTGTGCGCCTCTCCGGCTGCTATCTTCCCATCCAGGTACCTGATGGTTAACATCGGTATCATGATTGAAGTAAACAAATCAATTAACTGATAATCGATTAGTCGATCATTGGTGCCATGATTGAAGTAGCAAATGAATTAACTGAGTCAATTAGTTGATAGGTGCAATTAACGTGCTTTTCCCTTACATGCCCCAGCATCTCCGACAGAACTGGTGACCGCACGGCATGGGCACTGGTTCTTCCAGGTGTGAGATCGAACAGGTGCATATTCCACACTGAAAAGTGACGAAAGGTCGGCATAAATTATAAAATTATGGAGCAATAATTAAACTGCTAATTCAGTTAAGTTGGAGATATTTCACATGACGTTTGAAAGTTATTATAAAAAGATCAATAACAAATAACCGATTAATGAATTAACAATAATAATAATATTAATAACAATAATAATAATAATAATAATAATAATAATGGAATTATTAAAAGATCAACTAATAACAAGTTAACAAGGAGCCTTGGAGGCAAAGAATGTCACCAACCACTCTCTCGAAAGACAGCATCGGAACCGTCAACGTCGGACTCTTCAGCTCGACGTCGTTGGGGTCGCAACGACCCGGGAAGCCTTCGACGCCCGACCAATCGGAGAAGAGGGTGAGGGGCGGAGTGACCCCGCACTTTTCGCAGCAGGCCACCGGATCTTTGATCCACGCTTCGAGGAGCATTTCGCGAGACCATTCTGCAGACGAAGAATTTAAATCATTTCATGAAATATTCAAATAATTATTTGGAAATTTTAAATGTACTCAATAGAAGATTTTTTTGTAAATCTGCGACAAAACAAAAGTCCTTATTTAAGGAGCAGAATTTGATGGATTATTTTGATTAATTATTACAATAATTTTAAATAAGTCAGCAAGAACTGCAAGACATTTAAATTAGTAAGCAGATTCAATTATCTCTTAATTTCCAAAGTCTCATAATAATAATAATAATAATAATAATAATAAAATAATAATAATAATAATAATAATAATAGCAACATTACTCTACTTGGAAATTCCCACAAATTCTTACAAAAGCCAAAATGCATCCTCAGAATATGCACACATGTCACAAGTTTTTGAGACTCTGAATGATTGGGGCAATTTATGATGCATAAAACTCTTTTGTCTCATAATTATCATTAATATAGACTATATTTATATCATTATCACTAACCTCATCATCGTCGTCGTCATTGAGACCTCTTATATTCACAGTTGCACTAATTTTATTTCCTGAGGTTCATTGGAATTTCTAACAACTTGCCAATAAAGTCCATAGACCTCTTCATTTTAACATTTATCTTAATCTTTAACCATTTCAAATAAGCTTAACCAACAACCACAACCACATTTTTGTAGCAGGCCACCAAGAGTTAGCCCTTGGGGTAGGGGGTGTCCCGATTACAAAATCTTGCTGCCAGTGCTCCAATGACACCCTAACGAGAAACAATCTTCAACAATTCTTCTCGAGTGATCCGTTTGTATGGTCATCCACCAGGGGGTTAATTATGGGAAAATATAATTTCCAGGGGCATAATTACGAATTACGTTGTTGTAAATGTAATTAATGTTACGCACTTGCAATTATATCGTTGCACCTCCGCATTCTCGGGATGTTATTGTTAAAGGTTGACCTTTTTTTAATGCTAAATATGCAAACATGCAGTTTTTTGTTTATACTTTGGACTTTGACATGGTAATTCAATAAGAGTCAGGTCAATGATGATACCAAAGATAGGAGTGTTGAAGGTAATACCCTATCCCCCATAATATCTGCCTAATCCTATATCAATCCATCAGTGACCAAAACAACCATCAATCAATAAAATCAAAGAACCATCCATCAATCTAAACAAATCCAATTTGCACTTCTGGAGTGCTATTCGCAGGCAAAGTAGGCATCAAAGGACAACTCCAAAGACATCGTCATCATCATCATCACTACCACCACCATCATCATCATCGTCATCATCACCATGATTCCTGAGAAGTGCCTCTGCAGTGAACAGGGGCACGTGCAACATGTCCGAAGTTTCGACCAGCAGTTGGTCTTTTGCCTCCTGGAGGTCCTGAGCCCTCAGACCACTGTAACCCTGTTGTGATGATGAAGATTATTATATTTTTTTCAAATTTTTGTAATCATTATCATTTTTGACATTTGCATTGTCATCATAATCGCTACTTATTTATTTATTTCGAAATACAAACTGAAGGCCCACTTGGACCACTGACATTCTGTGCAAAAAACCCAACAAAGCCAATCAGGTATACATAAAAAAAAATGATTAAGATCCAATATGGCTATTGGAGTACTAAAACAAGAGGCTGTTCCTTCACCATAAGTAAGTAATATTTATTGGAATAATATTTATTTAAATAATATTTATTGGAATAATATTTATTGAAATAATATTTATTGGAATAATATTTATTGAAATAATATTTATCAAATATAACATGATGTTGGCAATAGGATGTTTTGGCATCATAATCATGGAGCATTCCTTATAAATCAAGGCATAAAGGTTCACCTCGTCGAGGTCGTAGGAGTTCATGAGGTCGGACTCTTCTGGTTTTTGATCGTCATCCTGAAACAAGAGGATACTTTCATTCCAAATGATGCAAATGGATAAATTAATAATTAGTGGCAATTAGTAATTAACATCAAACAATTAATCAATTATTGGTTGATTGATTGATTGATTGGTTGATTGATTGATTGATTGATTGATTGATTGATTGATTGATTGATTGATTGATTGATTGATTGATTCCTAACTACCTAAAGTAAGATTTTAAAAAAAAGTCAACTTAGGAATTCTCACAGAAAAGACCATCTTGGACTCAAGGTACAGAGCTATGGCGTCGTGTCCCATCTTCTCGGCGCAGTCGCACGGAGTTTCCTTCAAATGGTTCTCGGCAAACAAGGGAGCACCGCTGGCCACCAGCATCTGACGAGGAACAAAATGGTGGCGATCGTAATCCATGAAAGTCATCATCTTTCAAAAAGTTGCGGCAATCGTTTTAAATGCTTTCTCTTCTTTTCAATTATTTACGGTCAAATTTAAAAGTTTTGCTTTATTCATCTCTCTTTATTACACATTAATTGCATTAATTTTATCATCCATCATTCACAATTTTAATTTTTTTTAATTACCTTAAATTCATCATCACCATCAACAGCAGCAATGGCGGTATCATCATCATCATCACTACCAAATGATGACTTAATGATGTTAGTATCTCAAAAAGTGTAAATCTTCTTTCCCCGCTATCTCCGCGTCGCCATCTCCCCATTTCCACCTCCCCATCTCCAGCTCCCCACAACCATTCCTCCACCTTTTTCTCCTTCCATCCACTCCATCCATGCACCGTCAGATCAAAAAATTATGGCCCATAACAGTGGACCCTCCCACATGCGACCAGACGTTTTTATCGACGTTTGAGAAATTACATTAAAACTCTCTTAAATGTTTTTTAATTCGATTTCTCGGTCGTCGAAGGTGCGAAATATCGAAATATTATTAGTGTTTAATATTTTTATAATTATGTATATCGTAATAAAACCTTCGATTAATTTATTCATTAATTTGTCAATCAATTCATTAAATATTTGTGCCCAAATATCATTAAAATGTTTGAATAAACTTTTAATACCCATCAATATTAACAACATGGTAATGATTGAAATCAAGTTAAAAAGTTATGTAATATTCAATTAGTACATAACAATTTGTTTTTCATAAAGAATTTTAAAGATTTTCATTATGACTACTTTGTCTTTAATGAAAAATCCTGAAATGCCAGCATCAAGCAACATCAAATGGTTGAATAAAGTAGTGAAAATAGTGAGAACGTAATTTAATAATTTTAAAACTTCAATGACGATAACAACACAATAATAACAAAAAGTAATGTTTTTTAAAAAAAATAATAATAATTTAAAATAATAACTAAGATTTTAAAATTACAACAACATCACAGAAGAAACAAGGCCCTTAAAATACAACCTCTGGAGACTTGTTGTTGTTGTTATTGTTGATGAAGATGCAGAAGATCAGAAGCAGAAGGACATAAAAATTAAAAGAAACAGAGAAGCTAAAAGAATGAACATCTCTGGAAAAGCAGAACCCAAAAACCCACAACTGAAACTGAAACTTGCTCCAACCGATCAATCATTCGATCCATCCAAACTTCATCCAACCGATCAATCACTCGATCCATCCAAACTTTATCCAACTGCCAATCCACGCAACCATCCAAAACGGTGACGAGGAATAATCCGTCCGACCGTCGAGGCAATAAACGAGTTGCACCACCGACAGCGGACGAATCCTCCTGCCGATCGCTCCGAGTCGGGATCTTTCGGTCTCCGGTGTCGCGTATTTTTTCCGTAGCCGCCTCATTTTTCCATAAATTTTGGGGGCATTCGAAGCAAGGTCGACGACCTTCGATTGCCATTGGTCGACTAATAATAGCTCGGGTCGGCCCTGAGGATGGCTTGGTGTTGCAAGCGATGCGTGAAGTCTTCATCAGATGTTTTAGTTTATTAATTATAGTAGTTATATAGTTTATTATTTATAGTATTTAATTTTAATTTATTCATTAACTAAACTAACAGGAATGTTACATGTTCACATTAAAAATGGTAAGGTTTAGTTATGACCTCATGAATCTAATCCATAAACTTTATAATTGAAGTGAAAAAGTATGACTCATTCAAATTAACAAAATGTCTTTCTAGCATCTTTCTAGTAGAATTTTAATCATCAGTGCAATCATCCATTCCATCATCTTTACAACCATCATTGTCATCATCATCATCATCGTCACCATCATCATCATCATCATCATAACCATCATTTGAATGTAATGAAGTCAAATTCACAATTTGTAGTGCATTTCTCCCCTGTTTGCATAAAATATTGCAGACCAACAATGTAAACATTGTTAAATTTAATTTTTTTTAATTTTAAATCACCAAAAACATTGTTGTTAAATTTACAAAATTAACAGCTGATGATTGTCACTTCAAAAACCCTGTTCTGTCAACATACAATGTCGGCTTATTTGTCATCCCCATCGGACTGCATTAATGCCTCAATCACTCAACCAATCAATCGTTCAATCGCTCACAAGATTAGCTCCTTCTTCAAGGTCAAGGTCAAGTGTACGATCAGCTGATGACCAGTCAATTAGCAATTAACTAACTACTGTTATTTTGCAGCAGCAGCAATAATAATAATAATAATATTTTAAAAATTTATTCAAATAATAATTTATAATAGGTTATATCATAATATATGATTGTTAATCATTGCAGTAATGTGGTGACCTAAGAGGCACAAAAATGTAAACAGACCAATGGACTGGAAGTCGGGCATCCTGCTAAATCGGAAGAGACGGATGTCACGGTGTTTATTTATTTGCGTAGGCGTGTGCGTGTGTGTATGTGTGACTCAAGAAAGCAATTAGTAAAGTCATCTGCCATTCAGGAAGATGGTGATGACGATGACGACGACGGTGATGATGGCAGTGGTGATGGTGACCAACATGATGATGATGTCGACAATAACGACGATGATGCAGGTCTTGTAATGGAATCTGCATTTGAGCAAAAGCGCCTCCCTCCATCGTAGATGATGCGGTGCGGACATGCGTTCCACGTTCCCATGGCAACAACTCTTTCAATATTCAGTGATCCCATTAGTAACAACAAACCACAAACATTATCCTAAGTAATCCTCAACATTAGTGGCAATATGTAGTTGATAATGGTATTAATATAATTACCTTTTGAAATTATTAATTAAATAATATTATTTATTACTAGCATCAATTGCAATCAATAAATCTTCATGAGAAGCCACAAACTGAAAATGGGAACGAACTGAGAAAGAAATAAAATGGCCACTCACTAAATCTTCTACAATTGCAGGTAATTAATTATCTCATTTAACACCTGTGCAGTCATGATTGTTATTATCAGGATGTCATTATTGAGTACTAGGGTGATTTGGTGGGTGAGTGAATGAATGACTTAAGGAGTGAGCAAACTTAGGTTAAAGCTCTACTCAAAGAAAGACATGAAATGAAAGAAATGAAAAGAATTTTAAAAAAATAATAATGAATTGATGCAAAAACTGATGTCAGATGAATTCATGCACATGAATCCTTTATGAATGGGGATTCCCAGAAGTGACAGAAAGCTCCTCTTTTCAACAAAATGCAAAATTTCTTCTAGCAAACAGATATTGATCAGCTTGGAAGAGCAAGCTTATTTGTTTACAAAGCTGTGCTTTTATAATAGGATCATAATTATGGCCTTAATAATTACAATTAATTACTGGTATTAACAACAATTTAAAAAAACTTCGGGTTCTATTTTCTCACCAATATTTAGATGTCAGACAATTTAAAAATGATTTAATTTCTAGAAAACAATTTTTAATATTTTATTTTAAAATATAAAAACTAAGAAATAAACAATTGTATGTCAGATACAACATAAACAATCTCAATGCATGAAAAACATTTCATCTTTAAGGCAACTAGAAATACCCACATTATCATAATCATTTGCATTTTGAGAATTTTATTATATGATTATTATTATAATCAGCATAAAATAATAAGAAATATTGATGATATATGAGTTACTTATTATTATTATTATTATTAAAATGGATAAATTATTAAACTCATAAATTGGCATTTAAGCTGTGATGTCAACAAACCTCAACCATCTTTTGGATGCCAGAGTAAGCAGCATAATGAAGGGCTGTGTTTTCTTTCTGGTAAAAAAAAAACAGAAATTTTTTTCCATTTATAATTTATTCATTCATAAATTGCCTCAAAAAAAACTTAAAATAAAAATAACATTTAATTTAATAATTGCACGAGCAAATGCCAGCATTTGTTATTTCCATGGTAATATTTAAAACAAAAATTAAGGTTAATTTAAGTTTATATTGCAAGATAATCTCAAGATAACAAGATAACAAAACGTTAAACAAAATTCAAAACACTTTCAACGTTTATTTGTTTAAACCTAATTAATTTAATTGCAATTTAAAGTTTGAATTTATTACAAATAATTTCCTTATTAAAATACTTATTAAAAGTCAAAAGAATGCACTGAGAACTGGGAGTTGTACAATTAAATCAGTGATGAATCTAATCGACTAGTCCTTTCGTCAAAACTTTATCCTAAAAACCCAAATTTTGGTCCTCCTAACTTCAAGCAGCCCCATGCAGCTCGCTCGCAACTCACGCCCGCACAACCTCCCTCACCTCATCGATGGCTACGAGGTCAGCCTTTTCGGCCCTGCCGTCCTGCAAAGTCGGACCGCACCACTGGAGGACGAGGGAAAGGCATTCCACCCTCTTGCGCTGCTGGACCAGGGTCGGTTTGCCGTCGACGCAGCAGAGGGCGTGGAGGACGCTTTCATTGCGGTTGTTCTTCTTGTTCGGATTGCCGCCCAGTTCGGCCAAGAAGATCCTTGAGTGGGGTGCGGGAGAATGATGAGTCGTGCGAGTTGATTGGGTTGGGTTGAGTTGGATTGTAAGAGTGTTAAGTTGGTTGCATGAAATATATGGACAGATTTTTGGCAATAAATGGATGGATAGAAAGTAGATGAATGATTGATGCAGTTGCTGAAGTCCAACTTGGCATTTCCCACTTTTTTTAGTTTCGCTACTCAGTTTTCTTCTTTCTGTTTGTTTATTTATGCTGTATTGTATCTATATTTTGTTGCATCATGATTGTAGTTGGCTTCTAAGCCAAGATGATGATGGGATATATGATGATGCTATATGATGAACCTTAACGACGTTGCGGCATTAATTTCTGTAATTTCTTAATTAACAGGTAATGATTAAATTTTAGTTTCAATTTCACAGTTTATAGTCTCTCACCACAATATCACTTTTCCTTTTATATGACATTCATTGTTCATCAAAGGGTCTAACTGTTGTAAAACATTCAAATGTTCACTTAATTCTAAGCAAAAATATGAATCAGATCCCTTTAAATAACCAATTTTTTTTCAATTCGAGGAAATAATTACCAATAGTTGCAGATGCATCTTACCTCAGCAAGGATTTCATGGCATGTTTTGCCACGTAGTGCATCGGGGTGTTGTGATCGTAGCTGTCCCCATAAGAGATGTTCGGATCTAATCCCTTATGGAGGTCGCTGTTGTGAGTGTACAGTTGGATTGCTGCATATTCATCCCCACTGATGATGTGCTTTCGAAACTTGGACAAGGTGCTGCCCATAACAATTTCTGTCTGGCTGCCTTGTTGGATCCAATCTTTGAGAATCTGATCTGAGGGGCTGCAAGACCCTTTTCTTGTCTGTTATGAGGCTCAAAGTTATACGCCGTTTTTCTACCGATAGTGCTCGCTTATCAGACTTTTGGCTCAATGAGTTTATCGGAATTTCTCATTTTAATGTACATTCAAAGGTTTTATGTTCATTAGTGTTTCATAACAGTGTGGTTGCGGAAATCCAACAAAAGCAACAAGAAGCCATCGCGTAAATCCCAGCGGCGACTGCGATTTGAGAAGAGGATAAAGACTGCCCAGAATTTAGCAGCTGAACAAAAGGATGAAATTCTAAACGAAAATAATTCGTGAAATATGGATTGTTGCTGTTCAGTCAATAACAAAAGATCCACAAAATAATAACCACAGCTCTCAAATCGCTCCTAAAATCCTTTCAAGTTCATTCCAAGACTCTAGAAGAGACGATCTCTTTGTTTATATTGAATTGACATTTTAAAAACCTGCATAATTTAAGACGTATTGTCCTAGAAATTCTGCCAGGCATCTGCTAACGTAAAAATATAATGAATTTTCCCAAAACATTATAAATAATTAATCAAGAAATCTTAAACTATGTAAATTCCTTTTTAAAAACACTTGGATTAAAAAGTTTCCTTCAAAACCAAGTTTATGTAATGTTATTATATGAAAGCAGGGCATCCAAATTAATTATCTACCTGTTTTATTTTCGACATCATTATTTTGGTATGCTTAGCAACGCATGTGTTTACAAACAATATATAATGAATAAACCGATCATTTTAGAGCCTCCGTCATTTTTCTCAAAAAGTTAGTGAAAGAATTTAGCTGAATTTGGCTTTTAATATTTTTATGGGTTTGATTCACCATTTTAAATGTCCCAAGAATCCATTGACAGAAACGATTTTAAAATTGAAGATGGCAGAGTTTCCTCACATAAAATCATGAGGTTTATTTAGATCTGACTTTATTTTGGCCTAAACATAGAAAATATTTGGTAAGAAATCTTTTACTTTTGAATAGATCTCCAGATGAGAATAACCCATTAAATGTCGATTCCTCATCGAACGTGGGTCCCAGAATTAATTTAAATTTATCTGCGTCAATAACATTCATTCAACTTAAATGCCTACAATAATTTCCAATTTAAAACATCTATTATCTTATATTTCTTTAGTTACATGACTTAATTATGGCTTCTATTAAATTCCAAGGATGCAGTGGTATTCCTGAAAGACCTCATCAAACAACAAATGATTGAAATCACCCAATTGACTGAAGAGCTTCATAGGAATGAAAATAATTGGAGGAGTTGCACCAAAATACTGGAAGAACATTATGAGGCTCGAATCTCAAGGGAAATGGAATTGGTCAAGGAGTTAGAAAGGAGGACTGAAACAATGACAAAAGAATATAAGATGGAGGTAATGTGATAATGGAGATTATTAATGGTAGAACTATTAGTGATGATGATGATTGGTAGGAGAGGTCAGTGATATTTGCTTTGGTGAATCTGGAATAAGGTCACTAGAATAATGTTGTTGTTGTTGGCACAGATAGATAAAATGTCAAAGGAGAATGGGGACCTCTTGTTGAGTTTGTCATTGGCAAGAAAAGTTCTTGAAGATGAAGGTGATAAGTTTAAGGAAGAAAAGTTGAGGATGATGGATAAGATCAGGTGATGAAACAATTACATTTGAATTTATCATCTGTTACCAGCACTTCTGATTTTGGCACCGATATCATGACACTTGTCGACAGTAAACAAGAAGAACAATTGCAAGTTCAAGGTAATGAACTGATGCAAATGAGGTCCTACATTAGCCAATCAGAAACCAATGAAAAATCACAGATGGAAAACAACCAATCACAAAAGGTATAAATAACTCTTGCAAAGGAAAAACAAAAATGATGATGATGATGATGACTACAGTGATGATTTCAGTCATTAAAAGAAGACTTAATACTCATGGAGTCTGAAAAGAAGTTGATGGAAGAGAAGTTGATGATCACAAATGAGTTGATGAAGATACAAGAAGAGGAGATGGAACAGGTTGTCCGTGGTTTAATCATTCATCGTTCCTTCTTCATTCCTCCATCAATTCGTTGCTTTATTAATTTATTCACTGCTCAATTTATTAATCCAATTCATTCATCCATTCGTTAATCCGTTCATCCAGGCATCAGGCAATTTGTCAGAAGCTCGTAAGAATCTCCTGAACAAGTACGTGATCCTGTGTTGATCCTTGAAGGTATTATCACGATCACTTGGACACAACATCAGTAATTCTCCAACATCTCAGGTGGAGACGCAAGGTCTTTGAACTGATTGTTCGATCGAAATTCGACGAAAGGTTCCATCTGGAAGAGGAAAGGAAACTGAACAGGAAGGTTTTAAATTCATCTTTTTAATTATAACTCATTATTTATAACTCATTATAATAATTATATTAATAGGAATAACTAGTTTTAATTCATCTTTTTAATTATAACTCATTATAATTATTTGATATGTTGTTGTGCATGTGTCGATGCTCCATTTAATCGATTAATCGATCTCCATTGCTGTCATTAAATCCACAATTAGACAAAATTTTATAAACCGTTATCATGTTGGTGAAAGTAAATATGGAGCTGAAAGTAAATATACAAATGTATAAATATATATGCTCAACAGTCAACATTAAGTCGTTGAATTGTTTAATGAATTTAACAGATGTGCCTCTCTTGCCACTGTTGTTGTTGTTTAACATTCTGAATGTCATGAATATTTAGATGAATGTTGCTGTAATTAATTCATTAATTATCATGTGACTTCCTCCAGATGCTTGCAACTGACAAAGAACTTCAGACACTCCAAGGCAGACTCAATCTCTCTGAAAGATTGAACAACAACAAGTCTGATGAAATAAAAGTCATCGAGGGGAAATTAAAAGTTAATCGAGATTTTAAAATTGGATGAAAATTTTAAAAGTTTTCAAAGACCTTTTCGTGTCGATTGCTATTTCAGGAAGAGTGAACGAATTATTCATGGTTTTGTCACCTTTTTTTGCTAATTTTTATTAATTTTTTTGAAAGTTTTAAATTGCAACTGCCTTGACTTCGTTAAGAATGATTGTTAGAATCACAAGTGACAAGCATCCACATCACCATCACAATCGTCATCAAAATCATCATCAAGATCGTCATATCGTTGTCACCACATCTTCATCGATAATGTACTGTTGTTGATGTTGTTGTTTATTAAATTCAGATCCTTCAGAATGAATTGGATTCGCAGAATAATTTGATGGATCGATGGATGGAGAAGGAAAATAACTTGAGAAGCTTGTGCAGGTGATTTCATGGTAATGATGATGATGATGATGATGATGACAATGATAGTGAAGGTGATGAATATTTCGTTAAGAGAACAATCTCTGGTTCTATTAACTCTCTACTAAATTTCAGAAATGTAAAACTAGTTTCATGGTTTGTTGATGATGTGTTATTTAATCAACATTTTATGGTGGCAGCAATATTAGTATCAATGATTATCCCCAGTGATTATGATACAATCAAAGGATGAGAACTTTGTTCCTGGTGGTGATGATGATGATGATGATGATGAAAGCTTTTCTGATAGGATTTCATTTATCATTCGTTTGCATCTCTTTCCTGGGGTTTCATTTTTCCAGCTCATTTTGGTCGTCTGCTCAGAAATGCTTTGAAATCCTCGAGCATGCATCCTCCAACATTTCAAAACTCAACAACAGACTGAATTTTGTTTCATATCGTGCCAAGGCCATTAAAAGTGAATTTAGATAATTACCTTATTAAATTTATTTTTTCTACTGTTTGTTACTTTGTCTTAGATGATGTTAATGTATAAGGCATAGGTAACTTAGTTTTCTAAAAGTAATTATGAATTAATTTGTTTAAAAATATTATTGTTTAAATTTATTTCGTCTTGTTTTTTTTTTTAGGTCAAATTGGTTTAAGACTTTCAAATCTTGAAGCTAAAAATTCAAGTTTAAATTCAGAAGCATTAAAGGTAATTTCACACATTATAGAAGCTTTATTTGGCAAATTATAAATTTATCCATAAACATGGTTTTAAAGACATTTCAAACAAACACAAAAACAAAAGGTCTTTTCTTTGAATGAAAATGTAATTTGAACACTCTGCTAACTTCACTTTTGAAATCACTGATGACATCATAATTCAAAATTTGAATTATTTATTCTGTTTTATTATTATTATTTATTCTTGATGCCCTTACATCCCTTTGGGATAAAATGGAGCATGTTAAAAATTGGCTAAATAAATGTAAATGATTTCAATGCATGTAATTCACACTATATATTTTGAGAAATTAATTTCAAACATGAACTAATTTTTAATCAACTTTTCTTCAACATTAACGTTTTAATTTCAAGTCAAAAAGAAATTACATCGACTCCAGAAAATCACAACAAAAGCAGTGCATTGACTTTGCACAATCAACAAATTTCACCACTTCAACCAAAAACGTCTTCCAAAAGCCAGCAGACGACAAAACGGTCAACAGGAAGACTCTGCTCATTGAGGAGGTCAAACTACTGTCATCCCTCATCTTGAGGGACAAGACGTGACCCTGTTGCATTGTTTATTATTACCATGACATGAGAAAGTTTTTTTTGTTTACTAGTATTAAGCAATAATAATACAATGTATAATAATTGATAATTGTTCTTAGGTTGTTCCAACCAGTTGTTATTATTATTATTGCCTGGATTTAGTTCCACTATCGACAATGATAATGCACTTTACAGATTAAGAGTGTTAATTTTACAACTTTCAAATGACTCATTTTTAATTGGAGGTGCTCGTGGCATGGTGATTGCTGCTGATGATGATGATGATGTCTATGGTGGTAGAGATGATGATGAAGCCAATGAATGCAATGATGATTGTGCAGAATAATCGTGATTGTTGAGTAATTATAAGGAAATTTAGAAAATATTTAGCTACATTTAAGTAACTTTAACCTTCAGTAAGTATTTTTTTTTAATAATTTGTAAATTAATGAAAATTTGTCCAATATATTACAGTAATTCACATTGTAAAGGGTTCAATTTTGGCCATTATAGCAGATGGTACCCTGATGTATGTAAAAGTAAATTGTGCCTATTAAGTTTGTTAGATTTCTTATCAAGTTGCTTCGCAGTAGTCTCCAAATAGACATCTAAAAAAGCAAAATCAAGTGATATGATTACCTAGCTTGTGTTAATAACTGTTCAGCTTCAGTAATAAGATCACAGTTAAAGTAATGGCTCAAAGTTGTGTGATGATGAATATGCTGGGATAGAATCAAATTCAAAGAAACAGAAACTGACTATCTCCTTATAAAACAATCAAACAAGTAACTTTAAAAGTGAAAATTGTGAGGCCACAGGCACCTTAGAACTTAGAAGATGGACAAATTGATGTCTAATCAGAACACTTCTGGTTTTTTTAAGACTGACCTTTTGACGTCTATAAATGTCGTTTCGTCTCTTATTAAAACTATTAACAACTGAAGACAATAAATGGATTAAATTGAAAATGAATGGATTAAATGACCTCATCAAAGTCAAAGAGGAGCACCACTTGACAAATATTCCCCTTAAACAAAGCTTAACTTCCTCAATATGTAATTACTCGCAATTATGCCTCTGATGCAAAACTAAAAGCTCAGCTTTTAGCCACTGAAATTCAAGGTCCAGAATTCAACAAGTAGCAAGCAAATTCTAAGTTACTTCTAAAATGTTCTGGATAATAAGTCCCATTCGTTTTGAATTATTAGAAAAAATAATAGTCATAACACTAGAGATTTCAATTATTTATAACATAAAATTTAAAATAACATCATAATTTGGGCAAGTTTAATCCTGAAATCATGTTAGTTAATTTTGAAATGGCTTCCTCATTACAAGCAAACTTGTTTGTGTACCTATTAGTCAAGAACATTGCATTATTAAAAACCTATTTTAAGTCATCAATTATGAGTCAGTTTCAAGACCTTGGCCACTCAGAGGAAAGCATGTGCTGAAATTTACGGTCGCCGATTATAACTTTCATAGCTATTCGTCCATTTTATGAAAGCTGAGTGCCTGCCTCGACCGTCTTTGCTTTGTCTTTGTCTGTCTGTTTGTCTATCAGCCTCGCTACACCTCAGATCTTTATTATACATTTTCATACTTTTGTCGGGGCTAATTGTACAAAGCATTGCGATAAGAATTCAATGAGTATAAGGTACGAAGAGCTTATCATAGCTACCACATCACGCATTTGGCCAAAAATAGTTTTTCAATCTGGTCAGGAAAGACACAATTATAGCCAGCCTTGTTGCCGCCGGGTATTTCTTGTACGTTTTTTGTACGAGTTTGCCTTCCTCTGGTTTTTGTTTTGCTGCTTTTTAATCACATTAAAACAAGTTGTGTAAGATAAATTTAAGTTTCAAATTTATATGAAGCAGAGCTCTTTTTTTTTGCATAATTTTTAAGTAAACTTGATAAATATAAATTAAACACATTTCCGAATTAAGTCATTATTTCAGCTGTTGTTTTAAAGCTTTATTTTTGTGATTTATTTGATTTATTTTACTGAATTTCACTTTTCTGCTGTTATTATTATTATTATTATTATTTCTAGGTTAATCATGAGGTATCTGTTACTATTTTAGCTGTCACCATATACTGAATAGCAATAGCTAACACGAACAAAACGGTTCCCAAGTTTTTTGACGGTACTACTTTTAGAAACAAGCTCCCATGGAGATCGAGTGATATTCTATTGTAATGTAATTACATAGATTCACTTTGTAATCCACTTTGAAAAATTACAGACAATAGAAGTCAAATCTCATTCCATTAACACGTCATTTATGCACTGTAATTATGATAATAACAATTATATTATTACTTTATAATTGTATGGCTAATTATATTAACCAGCACGCCAAAAACAACAATACTAATAACAATAACAATAATAAAAACAATACTAATAATAACAGGGTTCATCTCGAGGTACCACGTAAGACTTTAAATATTCAGTTTTACATGAATTGAAGTATTTTAGGGCAAGAAAATAAAGTTTTCAAAAGTTAACAATTATCATCATCATCATCAGGTAACAAAAACATATGCTTTAATATCTTTCCATGAAAATAAGCAAATGAGATCAGGTGATAGACTGAACAAAAAAAAAGACGAGAGGGCTTCGATAAAGGACTGAATGGTTCTAACAATGCTTGGCTGAGGAGGGAAATGTTATTTTCGAAGCATAATTTTGTCTTGGCCTGAAAGTCTTTCAAAACTTCCTTCTTTGAAAATCGTTCAAACATCATCTTTACTTCAGTTGTCTGGATTTAAAGAATCGTTCAATTTTAATTTTATTAAATTGTTTTTGACCAACCATTATTAATAAGCTAAAGTTAGTAGAATTATTTGAATATATTCGTAGAGTTATGTTCTTTTCATTAAACTAAAAAATCGGGAAGCTTTTCTTAAGTTTTCGTCTGCAAATGGGCTTCCAAAGTTAGCCTGGAAAGTGGGATAACTTTGGTCAAGGTAAGTGGTTTGTTCGATAATCATTTAATTTCATATTTCTTTGTGCAAATGTTTACGAAAAAGGTTTGAAATAAACATGGAGGTCGTCCTAAGGAGGTCGAAATTTCATTTCGTATTACTTTCACCATAAGAAACTCTTATGTTCTCGTAAATAATATGTGACTGCGTAACACGAATTAATTACAATTGCATGCAAATTACTGAAACACTCATTAATGAAGCCATCACAAAATTTTGCGATGTTTCCTCGTAAATAAGACCTAGCATTATTTTTCAAAGTATTCGTGATGCAAGCCTTACCCAGAAAATAGGTCTTAGCTGAATTCGCCATCCGACTTTAGCCCCTAACTGAAGCCCTTGGCTGCTATCTAGCAGTTTTGGTACTTTTGCATTAATAATTATAAGGCTTTATTTCGACAAGATGAATAAAAAACTGAAAAGCGTCAGCTACCATTATCTCCTAACCTGGAAGATAAAATTAAGAGGAAACTGGTAAAGAAGCATGGACTTTGTGCGCAGGGCTGCTATTTTGGTAAATCATGGGTCTCTACAAGACCTTGGATGGCGACAGCCAGTTTATTTCTTAAAAGTGTGAACCACTTTTAATCAGACGAAAATACAGGAGAGTTTTTAAATTCGTGGATAATTTTCGAGCGCATCCAAATTTAGTTTTATTTAATGTTAAGGTGGCATTTTCTCTCCATGCTACGTACAAGTTGAAGCCTTTAAAAGGTGCACATGGAAATATAAGACACTATAAGGCTTTAGGAGCGAAAATTATTACAAGATCCTCTCTTATTTTCGGGGAAACACGGTAATTACGAACAGAATGTGTTGAAGTTATGAGCACGCACGAATAATTACAACAAGTAATAATGATAATTGAGAATAATTATCTTGACTTTCATTTAAACAACCATTGGATTTCAACCTCTCGCTAGATGCAGTTCGGTCTTAAGCCGCTCTTTTCTTCTTGATTTCATAGGATTTTGAAATGTAAATTCTACAAAGAAAATTCTTTAAACTAGTGGTTTTTGTTTACAGATTACTTTACATGCAGATAAGAAGGAGTTTATTGTAGGAAGATTTGTTCGTTCAAGTTTTGATGAAAAACCGTTTAAAAATGAATTCGAAAATTCTAGTCTTCCTGGTTTTTTTGAAAATTGCTATGGCCACAGAGGTAAAATAATGCTTATTAGTTTATTGATACAAATTTTAATAACTTTTTTAATATTATTTGACCAATTATTGGACTATTAACTATTATTATTATTATAGATGGATTCTAATTTTTAAAATTAGAAGTTCAAGTGATTGTCTTTTTTTAATAAGAAATTCAATTTATTTTGCAAAAGTAAAATAATAATTATTAATAATAATAATAAAATTAAGAATTCAAAACATGATTTATTACAACAAATCTACTTTAAACGTTCCATTCGTTGTTGGACAGCAATGAGTAATACTTGACAATTAATAAATTAATGTTGCAATTAATTAATGATGTCATTTTGGTTATTATCGTTACTATTGTTAATGTTGTCCCAAATTTTTATTTCTCTCATAATTACAAGTTTCCATTAATATTAAGAAAAAGAAAGCAATAAATTACAATATTTCACTTCCTCCCACTTCAATACGTTCCTAGAACATGTCACGAAAAATAGTTCACTTCAGGCATAAGGAAATGCCGACAAATTATATTTGTAAAAACATCTGTTACATCTGTATTGTGACACTGAAGCATATAACGTGTCAGAAATAATTCGCAGCAAGGCAAACGTAAGGCCTTAATAAACATGATGTAAATATAAAATGTTATGCTATAATAGCGTAATAATACAAACATCCTGGTTGAAATGAAAAGACGGTTCGTGAGACCTCATGCAATAACGAAGTCATTCGGTCTCCGAGCTGTTCATACTTCCCCTCTTGGGTTTCGTTTAGGAAATACCACCTTGGCAATGTCCTAATAATTGTTAAAAGATATAAATTGATGATTAAATTATCAATTAAAAAATTATTAAAAGGTTAGAAAAAAATGTCCAAGTTAATGGAAGATTTTATACGAATAAAATACAATTTCATCTCAAACCTCATTGAATCAAAATTAGTTTTTGTATATTTTCGGAATTTTTTGTAAACATACATATTTTTGGATCATAAGCATTGTTGATACTAGTATCATTGTTATTCCTTTTATTATTATTATTGCTGTTATTAATATCATTAAAAGAATTATTTGTAACAATTAATGTAACCTACCGCAACCTCTCATCTGTGGAAACCCTTCAGCATATTTCACCGCTGCACAATTTCAGAAAAACTTGTTCAATTTAAAGAACTTTCTTTAAAGCAGATTGAATTATCGCCAGGGAGATAACAAAAAAAATCCTTATGAGATTGAAACGGTAACGAACCTTATGTGGTAACTTTTGAGTGCACCAGAATGAGAACTTTGGAAAATAATTGCATTATGAAAAGAAATCGTGGAGTGGCGGAAAAGGAGTCAAACTTCCATTCCTTCTTTCATTCAATCAGTCAATCAACCACTCGCCCTTCCCGCCCATTCATTCAATTATTAAGACAGCTTTGCTAACAATGTCGTGATCGGGTTATTGCTATTGAAGTTAATGATGATGATGATCATCATCATCATCATCGATGTCATCATCATCATCGGCAGCAGAAGCAGCATCATCATCAGCAATCTTTGTGCTCTGTGATTAAAAGGCCGCGCATTTCTTAACATCCTGGTTTAAGTAATTCGCTGGAATATCATCATCATCATCATCATCAACATGGGGAAGAATTGGAATTCACGTATTTAAGCTCCAGTACGATTTAATACATTTTGGCGGCCCAGCTGTTATAATAAATCGTAATAAATTAATCCTTCACGATGTTGTGTAAAGTCAGAATATGTTTTATATATAATTTATACATTTATATAGTACCTTGTTGTCGGAATAGTTTCTAGTGCCATTTTGATACGGGGAAATTGATTTATTCTGCTATTTATGGTCGACGTAATCGCAACGAACTAGAGACGCTGCCAGATTAATGATATAATGTCAGAATTATATTAATTTATTCATTCATTATGTTATGGTTACACGCAGAGTTGCTCACCGGGCCAATTTTATTTCAACAATTCCACAAGTATTCCATCTGAGAGCAATGTTACAACTGAAAGTATACCAGGTTTGAATTCTAATAATAATAAATGCGAGAACAATATAACAATTAATTATATATTGTGTTAGTAATATTACCCAATCTTTTTTCAATTAAAGATTAAGTCGTATTATGCCATTTCTAGAGAATAAGTATTCATAAATCAATTAGTTCAGCATATTAGCACCTTATCATTAAGTTGTCATTTTTATGATCACAAATTTATTAACATTAATAATAAGCCACGTAATGCAAACAGGAGCCAACTGTCACAATTGCTCCTTGCACGTTCAATATTGCGACCACTGCTATTACAACCACACCCACGTGGTCTGCCACAACTGCACCCACGGCCGGCGATCGAACGGCATTGCCTGTTTCAAAGAGGACTCTTCCGACTCTTCGTTTCCCTGGTGGGGAGGTCTACTCATAGCCCTGGCCATCATCGGGGCCGCTGCCGGTTCGGTAGCGGGCTACTGGTGGTGGAAAAATAGAGACAATGTGAGTGTATTTAGATTTGTAGTTGTTTTTAACTCAAGAATGTCATTTAAGCTTTTAAGTTCGACGTTGCCATTGGAGATATTGATCGATTGAGAAGCTCAAAATTCTGGCCATGACTAATTACGGCGTGAAGTGTTTTTTATTCTGTTAATCAAGTAAATCCTTTAATTTAATTAGTTTAACACTTATTAAATAACTACAACTTAGCTAAACTCATTAACTCGAATGATGTCATAACTTTATAATAATAATATAATAATCACATTCTTTTGTATTTAAATCTTAAAACAATTGTAGAATCCGTTGCACAAGTGAATGATCATTAGTGCCACATTAACATTAACATAAAAACATTATGCATTTTAAACGTTGCAAGGAAATTGATTTGCCCAATCCTTTGCCCAATCCTGACGGCAAAGAAGGATCTTTCAAGATTTTGAATGATGGAAAGAAAAAAAAGAAAAACAGCTACACCAAGGACCCTACTGTGAGATTGTTATTGTTGTAGTCAAATATTAATTCGGACTTTTAAAATAAAATACTTTTTAAAAATAATTTTTACTTTTTAATTAAAGAGGTCTGCCCAGAGGATACAAGCATCAGTTTATGATCAGAATCAGCCTGCGGTTATTACAAATAATCTAATTTTAATTATTATTATTTTTATTATTTTATTAAATCATTACAAATAATTTCAAATTAAATAATTATTCTTATCATTTCTGTCCGTACATTAGGAAGGAATTTTCTCCAACTCACTCTTCAGTGAAGTCGTAAATATCACAGAACAGGGCGCCTCTCATGATCAAGAACAAGGTGCTGACCCTCTATACGTAAATGTTACGAATAGGGCAATTTCTCAATACCCTGCAGTAGATATCTACGAAAACACGTGAAAAGCAGGTTGATTGGACCTTACGAGCCAAAAAGTTTCTTCCTTGTTCCTGTTTCCCTTTGCGAATGTCAGCTCCGATGTTTTCGATTTGCAGAATCGATAGTTCTTTTCTGATCGGTCGTTTCAATACGGTCGATGAACTTTGTGAATTGTATAAAAACTTTTCTATAATTATACTTTTCTTAATTCTTCTTGTAACTTCATCACAACGCTACTTCTTTCTGTTACATAAAATGTTCGATGGCTTTTTTTATAGCGATAGATTAATCATATCATCTGAAACTGTAAAATGAGGATATTATACAACGTCAAATAGGAAAGCCAAATATAGAATGGTCTTTAAAAATACGAGCGACCACTACATCATGCAAACGCCTATTAAGAGCCATCATTTTTTATTTTTACCATTCTTTCAGAATTTTCTTAAAGTGGCTTTTAAGCATCGCTTAAAAATATGTGATTCATATTTTTGAAGTATTTTCCTTCTACGGACTGCTTTCCAGATAACTTTTTCCTGCTCTCCTTGCCGTACTTAACGAACGAAGTATGAAGTAAAACTTGACGCAATCACGAAGCAATTCATTTTGGTTCAGTTTTTCTTTCATTTTTTCAGTTCAACTTAATCGTAAAGCATATTTTCCTATGCTAAAATTTGTAAAAATTTGGAGAATGTTATAACATTATAATATTGAATTTTAAATCCGAAAGTGGTACGCAACGTACTCGTCTTGCAAGGCATTTTATTTTTCTCACTGCTCTGTCATCATCAATATTATTACTTCATTATCTCTCGTTCAAAGTCATTAATTTAGTTATTAATTTCGATCGGTTAAATAAAGACAAGTTAATACGTTAATTTCTGAAAGTAGTTCTAGACATTGTGGTAAGCAAAATACTTGGAAATTCTTTTTATATGTAATCTGTCTCTGTTTGACATTTCCGATTAGCATGAGCTTGAACTGCTCTTTTATTTTGATTCGTTTCATTAATTCGTGTTTCTGTTCGACATTAATACCGGACGGCCTTGACAATAGAAAAATTCTTTAGCAGATATTGTGAAGTACTCCAACAAAAATTACAGAAAGTGATTTGCGTATAATATCTCCGTCTCGGATGTTCCGCAATAACTAGTTTTGGAGCAGCTGGCCCGGTTCCATAAGGTAGGTTCGTAATGTGAACCATCATACGAGTTTCACATCAATTTAGTTATGGATTCTAGTTGACAGACTAATTAGTTTCTTTAATATTAAAGAAAAAATTGCTACGATTGAGAACCCGCCTGCTCCCCAATTAACTCGTCTGCTCCGAAATAAACAGGGCGTCCCGTTAAAAAAGAAATGGTCGAGTCCCCACAAAGAACAAAAGGACGGCCCAGAAAAAAGTTTATTTACATCGTCAATGGCTTCTAATAACAAGGAGACGCCGGAAATCATCAAAAAAATGTTATCCTGTCCAGAATGTTAGCACTAAAACTACCATCCGATTTGTGTTGTAAGGCTGTCAAGATCTCTGAACGGAATAATCGAGATAAGGGACTCTAGCATCCTTGCGTCGTAAGATCAGTGAACAATTAAATCGAAGCTACAAACGAAGTTTTAAAATCGTAACTTCAAAAATATCTAAAATAAAATCTATCGCGAGAATAGGGTCTCGAAGGACGGAAAATGGAAGGAGCAGTTCGGGAATGGAGGCAAACCATCCATTGGCGGAGGCAATTAAAAACTTTTTTCCAGTTAAATTAACTTATCTAGGGATCAGTTGAATTGCATCCAAAATTTTCAAAATAATATTGATAATAGAAACAGAGCATAAGATCTCTCATGACTCAAGTCGAGAATGCATAAGAGCTTTCAACAAAGAATTTGAGCAACTGACACGTGCCTTGCAACAAGTATCTTCAAGTTGGTTAGCAAACAAAAAAAAATCAGGACGAAATCACAAAAGCTGAACCGATCCAAAATTAAATTAAGCCTCCGTTCTAATAACTCACGTATAAAAATTCACAACTGTGTGCCTTAAATAAATTTCCGAAATTATACGATGAGGAACGTTGGATGCGGATGATTACGTTGCCTCCAAGACCTCGAGCGGCGCCAAAGCGCAGCATTCCTGATGCCTTCGGTGAGATTTGATGTAGAAATTGTAACGGAGATGATATGCTTGGGAGATGGAAAACATCCTAAATTTAAAGAAATTTTCAGCAGAATTTTCGGAAATTACAGATAAAGATCTGAGCTTTGACAATGATGTGGTCGATGATACAGTTTTGTGTGAAAGTCTTTTAGGAGCACCCAGGCTGGTTACGGAGAAAGATGAAACGTGTCGTGGTTAGAGGTATCGGAAACTGTAAGAATCGCAGAGGCGCCATCATGGATGGCAACCGCAATCACGACGAAGAGGGTGCCCTGAGCACTTGAGATGGCTGGACCTCTCTTCCTTGTCTAAACTCTTCCATCTGAATGTTAAAGTTGGTGAATTAGTGATTGTCACAACATTCACGCAACGTCACGATAACCGGGCTACTGGAATACAAACCACGGCAGCGGTTGCACCGTGATTTACTCTAGTCTGGGACTTTGTTTTCAATGCTTTCCTTTTCTATTAGTTCAACTTAGGCACAAATGCTCTAACAGTTCAACTTTGATAATAAAATTAAGAAACATTTGCTAAACTTTATGGGAGCTTAGAAACTTAAAACTTAAACTCAAAACTTAACAGTGTCAGCTATAGTGCTAGGTAAATGATAAAAAGTGTTTACGATGTCGATCCTAAGATGCTAAATCGAGTGCATTCTAAAAAAGTTATTAAAGAGAAAAAACTCTCCCTAAGAGTTCTTTTCTTTTGAATAGAAATTTAAAACAACGACATTATTAACATTCACAAGAACAAATTTCAGCAGACTTCGTTAAGGAAGC
This sequence comes from Hirudinaria manillensis, assembly GCA_034509925.1. Lineage (NCBI taxonomy): Eukaryota > Metazoa > Annelida > Clitellata > Hirudinida > Hirudinidae > Hirudinaria > Hirudinaria manillensis. The sequence goes on from CM067527.1 coordinate 6,886,820, forward strand.
TGTTGATCTGGTCGTAGTAGCCGGGACATCTCCAGGAGTCGTTGTGAGTTCCGTTCTGGCAGAGAAAAAGACGCTTCAAGATGGCCCTTGACCTCTGCATTTTAATGCATTTGAGTTTCATGAAGAAGAAGTTGAAAGATTACAGTATCACAAGCAAGTACCAAATTTAGATAATGTCATAACATTTACATAGATAAAACATTTTAATAACTGGATTAACTTCTGTTAATATATGCATTGTGTAATGTGTGTCAATCTAATAAAGTTTTTTAAAAATAAAATTTAATTTAAAAAATTACTGAGGTTAATTTAAGTATTGCCCTACAAATGACACATGTAGTTATTACTTTAAGAAGCTTAAATTTATATAGTAACTTCTGCAATTAATTTGATCTTTTGGCACAAGGACAGTAACATTTCAACCTCAAAGAGGATCCTCATCATCGGTGGAGGAACGAGTTCGTCTTGGAGGCCGGAGATGAACAGGGTCGGGGCTTGAACCCTGGTGATCTTCTCCAGTGAAACAAACTGCAGTGAGTAAAGGTATTACAAGTGAAAATGATAGTTAAGCAAGCAGTGGATGGTTTAATTAATAATTTATTGGTGAATTTTATTGCTTAATGAATTTGTGAAAAACTAGTGGATTGAAAGAATGAATCTTATGTGAAATCTTCAAAATTTTATATAATTTTGAGATATATTATTTATTTATAGTAATGATCAGTTCAGTTTTATGCCTTTGATCCGTGCTTACATTCATTTGTTATGTTAAAGTCAGATGCATCCCTAAAACATGGTGCACCATAATTTTTAATTTGAAAACCAAAAATTCATGTTCATAACTTAAGTCCAGCTAAAACTATAATTTCAAATATAATTTCCAGGCTCTAGTTCACAAGTGCCATATATATTTTAAGTAAACTATTTTTATTTTTAAATTAACTTTCAAATCAAAGATTAATTTCAGTCGAACCTTGTTCTTGATGAGTATGTTTGGCCAGTAGTCGAAAATGGGCAGTTTGAACAGGGCCTTGGCCATTTCGGGGATGGAGGTGAAAGTGTTTTCGAGGACGACGGCCGCTATTCGACCCTCCACCGAAGGGAGACAGGCAGTCCCTACGGCCACTGCACCGCCCAGGGACCGACCGAAAAGGACGATCTTGCTGGCGTTGAGATCTGCACGAGAAGCCACGTAATCGATGGCCGTTTCTGCATCCAGGATGAGACCTGAGTCATTAAAAACAATTATATCATGCAGATTGTACAAATAATAACTATTATGGCCATGCCTGTAATTACTAATACATAATTATCAGCTGGCAAATAACTGAAAGGGATGTAATGTTATATCGTTGGTTCACTTGTTTATTTCTGTATGCCAATGCAAGTTGGTCCCTGTGCTTCTGCTTACCTTGCTCTGATGGACTTCCTTTGCTCCTGCCAAAACCTCGATACTCAACCATCATGATATTCACTTGGCAGCTCTGGTAGAGAAGCTGAGCATTCATTAGCCTGGAATAAAAAATTGTATGTCTGATCTTTGTTTCGATATTAGCAAACGTTACTAAGCTTCAAAATGTGTCTTTATTTATGCTCATTTTGTAATCTATATATTACTAGAAATTTATTTTTAACCATGATGTTGCTTTCAGTAATGTTACCATCACTTGTGAATCAAATTTAAGAAACTTTCAGCATAAAGAATCATAACAGCAACAATGTTGTAATATTGTAAAATGAGCTTCAAAATTATTTGCAATTAAGTCCCCTGAAATACTTACCTGTGCCCAATGTTTCCTGCATTGCCGTGCAGAAAGACAAAGGTGAAGGCATTAGTTGGCATGGGTTGCTTGATGAGATAGGCATGCAAGCTGACCTCATCTCTTGTTTCTATGAAGATGTCTTCATAGGGCAGTCCGAACTTGGAAGGAGTTTCTACAAACAGCCTGCTGTCAGGAGGGGAGTTTGGATAGTAGAGAAGACTGTCTTGGTAGTTGTAGATAAAAGCTGGGTTGTGTTTTTAATTGGAAATATCATTAAATTGTGAAGCAATTGTGATTAGTTTTGTGATGCTTATTTGATGTGACATTTGTAAATATCATTAGAATCTTCTGAAGACTCCTCCATGTGTAAATGCCATCTAACTGAACTTGATGCAACAAACTAAGATGGAAATATATGAAAATTGATGGCCTAAAGCAAACTCTAAAAGTTCTGGAGTTATAGTTAATATTCTTAATTATTTCAAGAAAATCCAACTCAAACTATCATGAGTAAATCACCTATAATCGAAATTACTGCCAAAGCTTGTAGGATGAAACTGCTAATAGTGATGTTGAGGAGATAAAGGATCAGAAGGAAAGCAGAGCTGTAATGTAACATGGAGTAGGAAATATGGCGCATCAACAGATAAAATAAGGACTTTAGTATATTTAATGGCAACAATCTAATGTTTGACATGTCGGTTCCTCTCGGTTCATCTGATTTAATCAATTCACTGGTAGCCATAATCTGGTAACTGTTTGGAAACTTCCTGAAATTGTTTGAGATACGTAAGAATTTTTAAAAAGACGAAACTATACAATTTTTTAGAATTTAAATTTGAAATACTGAGAACAATTGGCTCGGACCAACCATAATTTTAAATGCCCATCCTTCGATGCAATAAAATGTAAACAAAAACAAATCTTTCTGACGTTGACAAACGTACGTTACTTACGTAAGGGAGTACTTAAAATTTTATTATTTAGATTGACGTTGCATTAAGTAGGTAAGACCAAACCATTTTTATCAGTTTAAATTCCATTTAAGTCCATTCTTACAGTGAATGTGTTTTTGCAGTTTATGTGTTATAATTTATAAATTAGAATGTGTAATAATCTTCCTAAATATTAATTTTCCAAGTGATGCAAAGTTATTGAAACAGGTAGAAACATAGCAAATGATACATATCCAGCTCTTTTCAGAAAATTAGGAAATAAGTCAGTAATAAGTATTCTATGCCCAGCTAACATAAACGAGTAGATCTCAAAATAGTTCCACTCGGTCCAAAACTTGGGGGCCCATGTCACGTGGAAAGCCCAATGGGATCCTGGACGATCTGTATGATACCCACAGGGGCATCCCCTGCAATATCCCACCCCATACCCGTACGTTTCCCAATCTACCCCACACGATCCCCATACGTCTTATTAAAGTCGGGAACATTTCAACTGCGTAAAGGACATGCGTAGTGAAAACGACCCGAAACATACAATATTGTATAAATATTCGGATGTTTCTTGCAAAAAAAAAATTTGTTACATCATGTGCTAATTTTGTAGAATTTTTAGTTTTTCCAACTTTTATTGTTTATTGCATCATTTATTTTTAAAAAATCAGGCGATTTATTATGGCTTTATTCAGATCCCTCAAGTCGAATTCACTTTCGGCTCAAATCATTCTAAAAAACATACAGAAAACAAATTTTGAAAACATGGCCAATCACATAATTAAAAAAAATTACAAACTTAAAAATAAATTAAGTGATTAAAGGGATATCAACTTTCTTTAACAAAATTCCAATGTTGATTAGATGTAAAGCAACCTTCGTAAACTGCCAAAGCCTTCACGTCATCTTTTGCATTGAACTGATATATAAAATATCCAAACTCGTTTTCAGTCGGAATTAACTTGAATATTTTTCTACTGCAGATTATCAATATTATACAAATATTAATTTAAATTAACTTATTTTTGTTAAGTTATGAAAGCGGCTCGAGCAAATTAAGCAAAGACTCACGGAGATTGTTTAATTGTGTAGAATAATTCGTTATTTCCGACAGCAAAATCCTGGATGTCCTCATCAACAAATGTGTATTCTTTAAAAGGAGCACCTTCTTTTGGACTCAAATAAATCATATTTTTATAAAGAGCATAGGCTTTTCTGGCTGTCACTTAAACAAATAATTCGGTACATAATCGAATAAGGACCTTTAATTACTATAAAATAATATAAATTAATAAATTAATATATTGTTTAATTAATGTCGTTTATCTACCGTTTGGAGTAATCCTCCAAGTGTCAAAACAGACTGGCAGAGGCTGGCTGTAATTTTCCAGAACTTTCTGCTCTTTGACGTCATAAACTTTACCCATGCTTTTATTTTCAGTGCATTCAGCAAAAAAGATTTGCCTGGTTAATAACATATTATTATTACTATTAATTATACGGATCCAATTTTCAATAATTATTTTATATATGGTATTGCTGTCAAAACTTGCAATTCAGTGCAAACCAGATGATTATTTTAAAGTGTTGTCAATATTGTATTATACTAATAACAGTTTTAATAATAATAATAATAATACTAATTAAAATTGAGGCCGAAAGCCTAATAACAACAGCACATGAGCCCTTAATTATTATTATTGTTATTATTACTATTATTATTATTATTTTATTCTATTTTAATTTCTAATAGAATACTTATTTTTATTGCTTATAAGCATATGCGATAACAAATTCCAATGGAGGTAACAGACTCCTTGTTACCCGGATCCACGGTCACGCAATGCATGGAGGACATACATTCAAATCTTCACTCCTAAGTAGTTCAATTTAATCCTTCAACCTGAGACAGTAAGCCAGTCAACAACCATACGAGCACACGTTGGCCAAGAGAGCTTTGTTAAAATAAATATGCATTCCGGTCCATCTGTTGCAGATTTCTTTAATCCATCTTGAAACGAGTTTATGTAGTTTTTACTGTGAACAAGGAGAGTTTTATTTTTTGGTATGTAAAAGTACATCGTGTAGTTGTATCCGATTCCGATGAATTGATATACACCTGAACAAAGAAATCCATCATGTGAAAGCAATGCCTTTGCTTCTAATTTCACCTTATTACGAAACTAATGAAACTTAATAAATATTATTAACAATATTTATCCAAAAGTTATCCGATTGAAGTAATTGACAATAAGTTGAATTCCTGGAATCACGCAAATAAGGGTGCGACTACTATATCCTATATTATACATTTATAGGTTTAAAAGATGACGCAACACTTAGGTTTAAAACTGTTTTTATCACAAATTAAACGAATAAAACCAAAAAATCAATTTTCACCAACCTCCGAAGTATGGGGCATTCCCCACGAATGATTCACTGTAAATTTCGACATAATTCTGACCCCAAGAGTTTTCGTATGTCCAGTACAAAACCTCGTTCCAATCGTCATGTCCAAAGTACATTTTATAAATGGTCAATCTTTTCATAGAGAAATTGCGTAATTCCTTAGTCTGACGGAAGTTAAAATCAGTTTTGTAGATGATTGTCGTCCCATATCCTACAGTTGCATACACCAGATATTTCTTTGGTGGTATGTCTGCATTTGGAAATCCGAATACAAAGTTTTATCAAACAAAGGCAATGATCCACGATGCAGTAATGTAATTAGGTCGATGAATTTCTAAATATATTATCCTAAATTAAATCGAACATAATATTCTAAATTCTATAATCATTTATGAAATATTCTGAAATTGTTTTTGTTTTATTTATAATAATATATTTAAGTATAAGTCAAAATGGAAACCTACAAATTGCCATGGCTTTAATAGGACCAGAGACAGAGACGCTTCTTTCATAGATTTTGCCATAATACCCTTTCACGACTTGAAATATTTTGCTGCAAATACGAAGAAAGGCTTGTTTATGTTTAATTAAATTAAGCCACAATTATTGAAAAATATTCAAATGAGCTGGAATAATATTTTATATAAATATTTTTTGTTTAAACATGCTTTTATAACTAACAGAGCATGTGCTTATTGAAACGCTAGCAATAGCTTCCTCGAAAGGAAAATGACTTAATGAAAATAAAATAGATCGCAAGATTTAAAAAAATCACAAAGCAATTTATTTTAAATTTTGTAAAATAGTTATCTTGGCGGCCTTTAAATTACTAAATTTGCCTTAGAAATTATGTTACAGGTATGTTATTAAAAACTGTTAAAAATCTTACTTTGCTTTAGTGCTGTAAAATATCACATCATTCCCGGGAGCAAATCCGACAATTGTGTCATTTGTTTTATGGAATTTGAAAAATGGCGCTCCTTCGTAAGAAGACTCGTATATTTCATCGCCAGAAACAGCAATAGCCTTTTCACCTAAAATGCCAATAGAAATAGCTTTCATTTTTCAAACAAGATTTAATCAAGAAGTTATCCAATAACTTTGAATAACAATAGCGTTTTGATATTTGTCATTGACAATCGCCATGAATGAAATTCCACTTTTATAAGATTTCTAGTAAAAATTATTGAACAATTTTAATCTTTTAATTCATGACCATTTGGTGTAATCCTCCATGTATCGAAGCATGCTGGCAAAGCTTGTTCGTAATCCTTCTGGAGTGCCTATTCACTAACTTCGTAAACTCTTCCTACGAACTTGTTGCCCGAACATTCAGCAAAGAATATTTCACTGTTTAAAAAAGGATCAGAAATAGAATTTTATTTGAATTGCGTGACGTTATCAAAATTATTATTAGAGAATGTGTTCTCAAATTAAGATGGTGATAAAAGATACAAACTCTTTATGAGTTGGGTCAACATCAGCGCAATGCATATCAGTATTCCGAATACCACCCAATTCATCCAGTTTCGATCCGGAATTATAGTTGTAGACCAATATTCTTTTTGAACTTGGTGAGTAAAGGTATATTTTCTCATCATCACCAACTCCAAGAAATATGTTCTTACCTGCTCATAATAATTTATGCGGTTGAGAAGTCTAGCAAATTATAATAATTTTATAAGAAAACGCAATTTTGTAAGAAATAAAATATATTTTGAATTTAAATTTTTAATTCACCTGCACCCAATTTTTTGCTTCTTTTTTGTTTTTTGAAAATTGGTAACGTCCGATAACAGAAGAATTTTTCAGACTCCAGTATAGAAATAATTCATTTTTATTCACACTTAAGAAAATGTTTTCCATTTCGCCTTCTTGCTTTGAAAGAAAGAAATGCTTTTGTTGTTCATTTAAACGGAGGTCATAAGAGTTCACGTAAACTGCTCCTTGTAATTCAAAAGCATACACAAAACGTTCTCTTGGAGGCGAACTTACCGAATTTGAAAATAACATTTAACTAAACTACTATTTACTAAAAGTTAGTGTAGAATTCAAACTTGGTAGAAATTAACATTTTATTAATATTTTCAATAAAACCACCTTAACCGTCTGTAGATGGTTCCTTTTTCAGTGTAACAAGAGGTCAAAAAAAAATGTTTGGAATCTGGGATGCGTTTATCCGCCTAGGTATGTGGCAGTTAAATGGTTAAGTTGTGAAATGGCTATTTAAAGGTGGAGGAAATCCGCAAATAAATTTCAAAAAGCTCGTTCGCTGGTTAGGATTGGTTGGAGAGATTTTGAAATAGAGTTCTTCATTAACTATAAGCACAAAACTGGAATCGACAAGTTCAAAGAGGTTAAGGGCTTTCACTAAAACTGAGGTGACAGAGGAAGCGATGGCAAGGTTTAGTCTTCCGACGCACAATTTATTTAATATCAATGAGACCATGACAGAAAAATTGAAAACAATACAATTTTAAAAATATAATAAACGAGACTTCTTATGAATTACTTGAATATTTGGTTATATCTCAATAATTATTTTGTACAAAATTTATTAAAATTAAAGTTTGATGTACTGAGGTTAATGGAGGTAAAAAAAATATATATTAAAATATTCTGACAAATATAAAAGTTATAATTAGTCTTCCTTAAATAACCGCTACTTTCTAGTTTTCCTCACAGAAACCCTTATTTTAGAAGGATTTATAAAATGAAATACTAGGTATGTACATCATGTTTATCTAATAAATACCAATGTTAATTAATGAGTAACAAGTTTTAGATTTAACCTGAATCACACACGTAGACGGCAAGAGCCAAAAACAACAACTTCGTCCAAATCATGTTCGAATGAATCCCTCGAGACGAATATCTGCTAAACATCACAAGTATTTATAAGGTGAATCCATTGTTTGTAAAGTCAGAAACGATAGTTTGACGTCGCAGAGATTTTGATGGAGATGATACAATTTTGCGGCCGAGCAAAAAAATATTGAAAATAAAGTAGTCAAAATTGCTTGTCAAAATGAAACTTTCAAACAGCTTTAATTCGTTTGAAAATCCTTCTACACTGCGTCGGAATTTAGAACTGGTAATTACTATGGCCGGAAAACATGGGTAAGTTTTAATCTGATTTAATCCTTAAATTTAAATTTAATTTAAAAAAAAACAATTAATTCTTCGGTTTCGAAAAAACTTCTTTTACCGATCAACAGTGTTAATCCAACACTACGGGGAATTGAAAAGTTTTTCATAAAAATTTCGAAATCCTCTATAACAACTCAGGCCCCAACCGGCAATCTTTTATTCTAGGAATTCACTTCAGAATTTTAAAATTCCTTCCAGCCCGAAAGTCAAAGTTTCTGGATAAAACTGCCAACGTTCCAGTATGTGAATACCGCCAAAGTATTGGCCTTATGGGTAGGAGTTTTTGGAATTCAAGAGTAAATTGATATCAGATATCAAATGTTTTTGTGGCCTCTCAGTGAATGAAGGCCCGTCCTAAGCTAAAATTAAAGCATTCTAGGATTTCTGTCACAATGTCAGGCTTAGTGGCCAAGATTTTTCTTAGCACGACTATTGAATTGAAGATGGTTTAATCGCTTAAATTTCTATGCTTTAGTGCGTTCATACCGTTGATGGACTTTGCAGTCGAGGAACATTATGCAAATTGGCGAATAAGACATCCTTGTAAATATTAAGATGCTGCTGGTAAACAATTATTGTCAAATGACATCATGCTATGCTATTGAATGCAATGTTTATTATTGTAACATTTACTATTTATTGCAATATTAATTTCAAAAAGATTTTGGCATTATTAATGTCCTTGAAGTTGAATTCCCGATGGTTCGAATCATCATTCTAGAAACAAAAAAAAACAAACCTTGAAGAAAGCAGTCAAGTAAAATCGCATAATTTATAACACAAATTAGAAATATTGCCTTCTATTGTTAAAATCAGATAATAGTTAAGTCTTACCAAATAGATTTTTTATAACACAAATTAGAAATATTGCATGCACCTGAAACAATTTATTACCACTTTAAAAGGAATTTTTCAAGAGCGTACGACCGTCGATAGGCAAAGATTAATGACATGGTTTTACAATTTTCAGAAACTTAGACAGTGACGACAATTTTATGTTTTCGTCTAATGCCCAATGAGACAGCTTTGACTCAAGCGATGGCTCATTTGAAGTTATTTCTACGGAAATTTTGTTTCGTTTGATCAGAAGCAACAAAGTTCGCAGACATTCAAAGGGTTCAAATTAAAACGCTGGTACAAACAAAACAAGAGAAAGATTACTAAAAAAACATTTGTTAAGTTTAAAAAAGGCTGCGAGTAGGATGTGGATTTATTTTTTTAGTTAAAAAAGGCTGATTTTAATGTATTGGTCACATAATTTCTTGTTTAATTTTAACAAAGTTTCACGTCATTGCGGTTAATAACTGGATGCTGTACGTCGGCCGGGTTTAAGCGGACCTACGCCGGACCATAATCGGTAGTTTCCGGTATAAGCCGGCTTTCAACCGCGTTCGGGTCCAGATATTATTGCTATCTAGCGAATTATTCTAGTTAGCGAATAAGACATTCCTCATGCGTAAATATTCAGATGTTGCTGGCAAACAATTGTTGTCAAGTGACATCATATGCCATTGAATTGTAATGTTTATTTTTGTAACATTTACTATTTAATGCAATATTAAATTCAAATAGGTTTTGACATTATTAATGTCCTTGAAGTTGAATTCTCGATGGTTCGAATCATCATTCTAGAAACAAAAAAACAAACCTTGAAAGAGCAGTCAAGTAAAATCGCATAATTTATAAAATAAATTAGAAATATTGCCTTCTATTGTTAAAATCAGATGACAGTTAAGTCTTACCTTCATAAACTGCCAATGCAATCACCTTTTCTGGTATATCGAACTCTGATGTAAAATATCCAGCCACAGTTTTACCTGGAGTTATCTTGAATATTTTGTTGCTGTAAATTATTAATAACTAATGAATAATTGATAATTTTTAATAACTAGTTTTTATTGACGTTAATAATATTTTTTTTTAAGTTATAAAAGCAAATTAAGCAAAGACTCACGGAGATTGTTTAATTGTGTAGAATAATTCGTTATTTCCGACAGCAAAATCCTGGATGTCACCATCAACAAATGTGTATTCTTCAAAAGGAGCACCTTCTTTTGGACTCAAGTAAATCATATTTTTATAAACAGCATAGGCTTTTCTGCCTGTTATTTAAATATAAAATATTTTGAAAAATGATTTTTAAGGAATTTTAATTAGTATTATTTATTATAAACATATGCATAAATTATCGATTCAAATATAATTAACAGTCATTTACCGTTTGGAGTAATCTTCCACGTGTCAAAACAAACTGGTAAAGGCTGGTTGTAATTTTCCAGAACTTTCTGCTCTTTGACGTCATAGACCTTGCCAGTGAAGTTATTCTCTGTGCATTCAGCAAAGAATATTTGCCTATTTAAAAAGTAAAATATTAATGTATAAATTAATTATGGTTTAAGTAATGGGTGAAAATATGCAATGTCAAATAAGAATTTGCAGCACATGTCAACAATATTGTAAGTATTATCATAATTATTATACTTTGATTTCAAATGCAATATCATATTCAAATGTAGATAACATACTGTCTGTTACGCGGATCCACGTCTACGCAGCTCATGTTTGTTGGTGAATTCTTTAACCCATCCTGATTCGAGTATATACCCAGGAATTTATTGAAGACCACGAGAGTTTTGTTGCTTGGTACCCAGAAGTATGTTGTTTCGTTGTACCCAATTCCGAGGAATATTTCTGATTAAATGAATCCTTTGGTCATTAGTTTGTGATAACAATATAAGGCTCTACTATTATATAATGTACTTATGTTTATTACTTGTTTATTCAGAACCTTTGGTATTGTTCCTATTGAATGTTATGTTATTTATATTGAATGCTATATGTTACTATTGCCAAATAAAATAAATTCTTCGACCTCGATTGCTTTTTTATATATTAATCCAGCAAGATTAATTAGGGATACAAACTTACTATTTTACGAACACATTGTTATGAAGTTCATGGATTAAAATAAAATAATGTAAATGTGGTAACCCAAAATAGCCCACATTTTAGCTTTCTTTTATCTTTAACACTGATTTTGATGCAAGGGTTTGAGTTTTACGATTTCATTTTAATTTAATTATATGAATAAATCAGCAGCGTCAATTAATAGGAAAACCCGTTACCAACCTTCATCGGCTGTGAGATATACGAAGATTTCTTTTTTAGCAAGGTAACTGCAGACAGTCAAGTTATGTTCGTTTGTCCAGTATAAGTGCTCCTCAGTAATGTTATGTCCAAAGTACATTTTGTCAACGGTAAATCCCGGCTGTTGGAGGTTGAAAATTACATCAGACTGAAGGAAGTCAAAATCAGTTTTGTTGAAGTACGTTGTCCCGTTTTTCTCAGTTGCATAAGCCAAGTATCGCTTTGGTGGTATGTCTATAATTGGAAATTGAGTGGAAATTTAAAAAAAAATAAATGCAATAAGTTAAATAATTATGTTGATTAATTTCTAAGTATAACAAATTCATATTCAAACTCTCTACTGATTAAATTCGTTTAAAATAGTTATAGTTGTTTTTTAATCGTTTTGATGTTATGAACATAAAACAGAACATAAAACCTACACACTGCCATCGCCCTAACAGAACCTTTGACGGATATATTTCTCTCGGAGATTTCGCCACCATAATCTTTTGATATTCGGAATATTTTTCTATAAATTTAAAGAAAGTGTAATAAATTTGGTCAACATTTATTTAAATAAATCGAGATTGAAAAATCCACAAAAATATCAGATGAAAATAAATTAAAATGAACAAAATGACATTATCCGATAAAGATGTTTCAAGAGACTTATTTTGCGCAAAGTAAAAACCTCTGCCAAAAATAAATTACAAAAAAAAAACTATAAAAGCCCTCGAATGTAAAGCACGTTAAGAAAATAATAAAAATCTGTAGAAAATCGAGCCACTCCTGCCATATGCATTCATTTAAAACATCAATATTTCTTTTGATGTTTCTAAATTGGGCCTCAACTACTCAGAAACTACATGGGTATGTTAATACAAATTAATTAAGCAATTTACTTTTCCTTAGTACTGTAAAATAAATCGTTATTCCCAGCAGCAAATCCAACAATTTTGTCATTTGCTGTGTGGTATTTTAAAAACGGTGCTCCTTCGTAAGATGACACGTATATTTCATTTCCAGAAACAGCAACAGCCATTTCACCTAAGATGGCAACAAAAATTGTTAGCTTTTATATTTATATTATATTATATTTATATATAGTGTCATAAATCATATAATATATCATATCATATCATATCATAAATGAACATACTTATTCATAAAATGATTTGTCAGATTAATAGTATGATTTGTTCGACAATTTTAATTTAATTCAATTCCATACCATTTGGTGTAATCCTCCATGTATCGAAGCATTTTGGCAAAGCTTGTTCGTAATCCTTCTGGAGTGCCTTTTCACTAACTTCGTAAACTCTTCCTACGAACTTGTTGCCCGAACATTCAGCAAAGAATATTTCACTGTTACAAAAAAGTGCAGAAATAGAATTTTATTTGAATTGTGTGACGTTATCAAAATTATTATTAGAGAATGTGTTCTTAAATTAAATATGGTGATAAAAGATACAAACTCTTTATGAGTTGGGTCAACCTCAGCGCAATGCATATCAGTATTCCGAATACCACCCAATTCCTCAAGTCTCGATCCGGAATTGTAGTCGTAGACCAATATTTTTTTGGAACTTCGTGAGTAAAGGTATATTTTCTGATCATCACCAACTCCAAGAAATATGTTCTTACCTGCTTATAATAAGTTATGCGGTTGAGAAGTCTAGCAAATTATAATAATTTTATAAGAAAACACAATTTTGTAAGAAATAAAATAAATTTTGGACTTAAATTTTTAATTCACCTGAATCCAATCTTTTTGTTTCTTTTTTGTTTTTGGAAAATTGGTAACGTCCGATAACAGGAGAATTTTTCAGACTCCAGTATAAAAATAATTCATTGTTTTGCTCACTTAAGAAAGTATTTGCCATGTTGCCTTCTTGCTGTGGAAGAGAGAAAACTTTTTGTTGTTTCTCTAAAAGGAGATCCGTGGAGTAAACATGAACTGATTGTCCCTTTTTCGTATACAAAACGTATACAAGACGTTCTTCGGGTGTCGAACCTACAAAATGAAAATAACATTAAAAAAACATCACGTATTTACATCTGGTCCACCCTTATTTAATTCCGAGTGATAACACTCTAAAATTGTATATTAAGTATGCACAAGGTTGTGAAATATAATGTAAAATACAATATTATTGAGTATGTATATCTTGGTCTAATAATAGTACTAATACTAATTAATAATTATTTATTATTATTATTATTATTATTATTATATAACATATAATAAATAATAATAATAATATTAATGATAATTGTGGAGGGTAAGAGTAATGATATTTGTTATTTATTAAGTTAATATTCAAAATCTTTTTAAGGCTAGTGCAATGGCACATTCTTGGTAGTAAAGTAGCTTAGTATTTCCAATTCCCAAAGTAGTCCTTAATTATATAGCAAGTAATTCAAGATACAACAATAATAATAATAACAATAATAATAATGGCATGAATAATAGTAAGTAGCTATTCTCAGACTTAACCCGAATGACACACGTAGATGGCAAGAGCCAAAAACAACAACTTCGTCCAAATCATGTTCGAACGAATCCCTCGAGACGAATATCTGCTAAACATCACAAGTATTTATAAGGTGATTACAGAAAGTTTGTTACGGCAGAAATGATAGTTTGACGTTGCAGAGATTTTTGTGGGGGTTGTACAACTTTATGTGGCAGAGAAAACAATTTGAAACATTATGTGTTTAATGTAAATACATAATTCGGTTTCAATCCAATGATTAAAAATCATTTTTATTTAATGTCAATATTCGATTCGATGTTCAATAAATATTAAGAAAAATATTTAAGATAATTGAATAATTCTATTTCAAACAAATGACTCACGTTGCTTTTAACTGACGACATGTTTTTAAATGTAAAAAATGAAGTGCTCCAAGTTGCTTGTCAAAATGAAACTTTCAAATAACTTTAACTTGTTTTAAACACAATCCTCGTATTCCGCAGCGGATTTAAAGATGGTAGCAATTATGGCCTGAGACTTTGGGGACACTTTAATTTGATTTAGTCTTTAAATTGGAATTTAATTTTTAAAAGAAAATTCGTTCCCCGATTCTGTGAAAATTCTACCCGTCCTTTGACGTCGTTTCATTCATCACCTTAGGGCAATGAAATGCCTTCCGCAAACAATTTCTGAGCTCCACTCCACCCCCTTAAAACTTTTAAATTCAAACATACAGACCCCCGTTCAGTCGATAGGCTTATTTTGCATTTATTTTAAAAATTTTATTCAAAATTTTAAATTCCCTTTCACCATCAATATTAATGGGCCTGCTCTAGCTACTGGAAGTTGGTCTGCGTACGTATGACTCGTGTCAAAACTTATTCTAGGTCCTGTTGAAACTGTATATCCTATGCATCACAAACATTATTTGTATCGAGATCGAAGATAAGCTTGCTCAATGGATTGATTTATTATTAATAATTATTAAAAATAATTAACAAGAATAAAAATTAAATGCAGTAAAAGTGGTCATTTAATTAATTACCTACAGGGACATCTCATTTCTCATTTGGAATTCAATGACAATTTGTAAATTTCATTGGTAGGTATTTCATTTAGCAATTTTAGTTTCAGGTTTAATTTAAGGCTTAATCAACAATTGTGAATGAAAAAAAATCATTTAACTATTTATTAAACTAATAATATAATGTCAATATTACAAACTCGATATGTTATAAAAATTTAATCGTAAGATGTCACAGGCAAATACAAGCCCTTTTTTTTGCTGAACTTGGATCCGTCAAGTTCAAAGTCTTAATATAGAACTTAAATTTCTTGCCAAAAGATACATACATGTATGGTTATACATTACATATCCATTTGCCAACCAATGAGATGAAAGGATTTGGTTTTCAAATCTGGCGGGGAACTTTGAACTCTTTTTACTGTTCTTTCCTCGTTTCACTGTTCGTTCTTAACCTTGCAAATAATGAGACATGAATTCCTATGGTCTAAGGTATGGCCCGGTAAAATAACATATTTTGATTTTAAGCACCGGTTTGACTTTTTTGGAAACAATTGTGTTCAGTTTGCTGTTTTCTACAAAAATACAATTCAGTTGCTATTATCGAGAATTTTTCTTGTGAATTTGGATTTTTTTTCAGTACATTCCTAATGGCTTTGAGGATGCTCCTTTTTTTTAATTTGTTACTCGATTATTAATCTAATGATCTTAAATTTAAATTTAAACATTAATTTGGCAACAGGTTCGGATTGAAATGATGGAAGAAGTTAAATTTACTGACATTGGAAGGGATTAAGTTCATTCTGAACTTCCAGTTAATAATTCAACACTTTTCACACAATTTCGAAAGTTTTTACTGAATTTGAAGTTTGAATCAAAAAAATTTAAATTTAAATTTAAATCTTACTTTGTTACGTTCCAGAATAAAATAAAAAAACTAAATCCTAAATTTAAAAAAAACTAAAATAAATCACAGTTTATGAATATTTTAAAATTATAGAGAAAAGACAGCGGAAGAGTAATTTGCATTATCGATAAAACATTATTATTACAGAGAAATAATATTTCTTTTGTCGGGATTTCCTTTTTAAGACTCGTCAAATTATTTTCTGCCAACTGAATGCAAGATAAATAGCAGGAGCCACTTCTTTAGAACGAAATAATATTCATTCATTCATCCATCCTTTTTTCAGTTCGTCCAACCTTACACCAATTTATCCATCCGTCCATCCATTCATTTCTAATCTCCAGCGTAGCTTGTCATTTCCATTGTCAGGGATCGTCTCAAATGGACGATGTTCGTTTGAATTTAAATTTTTGTTTTCTAAGTCATTTTTAAAAATTTACATTTCCCCCCTGCGATAAGAATGCTCGACTCTTTCGCATTTTAATGGCTTCCGAGATGCGAAATAGATAGCAATTAAATAAATAACTAAATATAAATTAAATTATAATAAATTAAAATAATTTCAAAATAAATCTTAGCTATTTCAACGATTTGGAATCATCAAAATTTTAAGTTAATATTAAAAACGTTCTTTCGGAAAATTAATCCATGGATGATAATTGTTGTGTCTTAAATTATTTTGTTTTAAGCTAAAATGTTATCTAATAATATAATATGATGTTACCTCATTAAGGCATTGATATTATAATTATGCCTATGCTATTGTAATAACCCAGGGTCCTCAAACTAATTATAGAAGGGCAGGTTTATTGAAAGTTGTCAGATGGCTTGGAAGATGTAAAATGCTTAATTGATTAAGTCTTGAAATCTGCTGTTTCTATTACTCTCGCTCTACTTTCCGATATAAATCCATTTGTCAAAGGTACATAACCAAAGAGTCTGAATAGCACCAATTTAATTCTCAAATTATATTGCCACTAAATTTAATTAATTATTTAAATAATTAATCGGCAATATAATTTTAAATATTATTCAATTTATTGGATCTAGGGATCCAACACTGCCCCCTCCTTAAATCTGTTCGTCCCGAACAGACATCTATTCCCATTTTCATTTTTACTCTCGGAATAGGATCCGATCTTCCAACAATCTCATGGCTGCAAATCCCAGATCCATTTGCTTTGTCATCTTCTGGGATTTCTGTCTCCTCCCTTTTACTTCTGCGTCCCGCAAGTTTCAGCCGCGGAACATCGCCATTTCTATGCACACTCTCCTGCTCCACGATGTCGCCAGATCCCAGACTCTCCTCAGGATCACCTGCTCCACTTTCCATGCTAGGCACTCTCCTGAAATCCCGAGCACTCCCTTCTGTTATTTCCAATGGAGCCGAAACATCCGCTGGTAAATCCATGGGCTGTTCTGTAGACTCTACTTGTTCCACCATCAAATCCGTGTGCTCCACCGGCAACTCCACGTGACTCATCAGTAACTCCTCGAGCTGCACCAACAACTCCACATGATCCACCGGCAATCCCACAGGCTCCTCCGAAAGCCCCACTTGCTCCACTAAAACCTCCGTGAGCTCTCTGGGCCCTGCTGACGACTCGACCTGATCTGGTAACTCTATGGGCTCCAACGTCGAGTTCCCTAAGTCTGCCATCACGCACAGAGCTTCTGGAGACACACACGCACTGTGGTTGGATGTGCCCTCTAATGACTCCATCCCAACGCTGCCAGAAACGGTACCTGGAACAACGGACATGATTTGTTCCTCGTTGGTAACCTTTTTGCAGAGTTCCTCTCCTTGTTCTTCGCAAGATGGAAGCACCACTTTGCTCTCCTCAAAAGAACCAACAGGACTCTTCTCGGCAGAGTCTTCACCCGAAGCCAACGAGACATCCTGGCATGGAACCGCTCTGTTTTTCAAATCACCCCTAATACTCCTAATACATTCCCTCATCTCATCTACGGACTTTTTCATAAAATCAAGAAATTCATCCATCTTTTTATGGGATGGATTCTCGAATTCGTATTCCTCTGGGTCATGGCCATTCTCTGTCAGCCATGTCCCAAGTCGCTCTCGTATCTCAGCTTTCGTGCCTTTCCAATCCAGGCCACGCTCTCTCAATTCTTGTCTCAATCGAGGCACGTACAATTCATCCAAGTACTTCGGCATCGTTCACTTTTCAACCAAACAAGCTTCTACTTTAGTTACTTTTGGATACCCTTTAACTCTAAATCCCACTCCTGACACCAATGTAATAACCCAGGGTCCTCAAACTAATTATAGAAGGGCAGGTTTATTGAAAGTTGTCAGATGGCTTGGAAGATGTAAAATGCTTAATTGATTAAGTCTTGAAATCTGCTGTTTCTATTACTCTCGCTCTACTTTCCGATATAAATCCATTTGTCAAAGGTACATAACCAAAGAGTCTGAATAGCACCAATTTAATTCTCAAATTATATTGCCACTAAATTTAATTAATTATTTAAATAATTAATCGGCAATATAATTTTAAATATTATTCAATTTATTGGATCTAGGGATCCAACACTATTATAAGAACGATTTATATCTTTACAACATGATGGCCAATAGTGAGTTTATTATGCAAAGGTAAATCGGTATTTAAGGAAAATAAACTTGACGCAGGGTCCAAAGTATATTGAAATGTTCGGGAAAAACTGAAAATTCAGCACAAATACATTAAAAAGCCTCCTACAAATTGAGCTGCTGAAGATGCGCGCGACCACCGACAAATAGTTTCATCATTCTCTGAGCACGTGTTGTTCAAATCCATCTAAATTCAATTCTGGATTTATTTTTCCGTAATATATTTTTATTTTCAGTTTTCTTTTTTGTGGAACGTGTTTTTAGTGAAGGATGGGAAGTGTTTCGCTTGATCAGGTCTTCGTTGGGATTTGTTTTGATTGGAAAGTTGAGATGGAACTGTCGTTGTTGGTCACTTGCCAGCCCAAAGCAACACCTGGAAACAGGACCTGGATATTTTAAACTGGAAGAATGCACGCGAAAGGACGAGTCCAAGAACTTCTTAATAATTGGCAACAAAATAAAGTTTAAAACAAAGACGACACGAAATCCGGTGAATTTGAAATTGTTTGACCAACCGGAATGGATTGGGGCAAGAAAAAAAAAACAAATTGACGAACATCACACGACTGAGAAACATCCACATTGAGCCACTTTCGACACGCTTCGATGTCCACGACGAGATAGAAAGAAGGAGCAAAAGAAGGAATATCCACAGGCGAAGAATTGCCTCCTACCTTCAAAAACTTGCTTCTCAAATCGATCGAAGAGCTAAACTTTGCAAACGGCAAAACGTTTTTCAAAAAAATATAAGCACACGACATAATTACAATACAAGAGGTATCGGAGTTGTATAATTGATTATCTTGGGAGGAATGCGCGGTGTCAAAACATTTCGCAATAGAGCACAATTCTCTTGGTACGTCTTGGTGAGATTATTCAGTACAGAGTCTCACGCTCTGTTGATGATGCTGTTCTGATGCTGTTTGGCGATGTTATTTTGCTTCAGTTTTTCCATCAGGGCCGAATTATGGGCTGGCAGAATAGAGTTGACCTTCGCCTCTTGGAAGGACAGGTCCTTGGTCCCTCTAAACGAGGGCGTCTGAGGTCTGCTGAGGACCCCCTCCTGGAAGACGGAGTCGTCCGTCATTCCCCTCGCTGTGGGAGTTTCTCTGCCCCCTTGTTTGGTTGGCGACGAACCGAGGAACGTTGCAAACTTCTGCTGCATTTGAGGCTTGACCTGCGCCACCGGCTGTCTGACCCCGTACTGTGGATGCTTTTGCTCCTCCGTCGCTCCTTGACCTTTGACGTAGAAGTTGAACTCCTTCAACTGAGCCGTTCTCAAGGGTAGAGTCTCTTGTTCTCCATAAAATGAAGAAGAACTGGGCAGTTGTTGTTGCTGTTGTTCTTGCTTGTTATACTGCGGTGGACTAGGGTCGACCACGAATCGCTGCTGGCAGTTCCACTTGTTGCGCTGTTGTTGCTGTAGTTGCTGTTGCAGATACTGCTGCTGAATTCTACACTCGTCATCGCAGCACCCTAGGATGCCCCCTGATCTACACTGACAGTCGACTTCATCGATGCTCAGAAGCATCGAGGCCGGTGGCGGAGGCAGGTTATGAACACCGCTCTCCGTCGGATTTGACTTCAACGGGGCCACTTCTACGCTCAAGGACTTGGCAGGGTCGCAGATGAAATTTGAGGTCAGAAGTTGGGGAGTGTGGTGGTAGTAGGTCCTGCAGTAGGTGGGCGAGTTTACACCACTGCTGCCTCTGTCCAAAGTATCGCTGGAGTCGTTTCTCAGGTCAACAAGTTTCCATGAAACTAAATTTATTCAATTAGTTGGTTAATTGAATATATTATTACCATTAGCCATTATTAGCGAGCACATTATTAATGTTATTATAACTCGCAACATTAGCTTTAATAGAAAAGTTAATATTCAATATTGAGAACTTGATTTATATTAATCTCGTAAACAATTTATTATATCAGAATTAATAATTCTCTCCGCTGCGATCTCTGCACGAAGTTAATTTGAATTAAAAATAGTTCCGAGAACCTTTCGGAAAACCATGATTTGTAGTCGGTTTATTTAATTTCATTTAATTCTTCTTAAAGCATAAATAATCTGATGTCGCAAAATGGAGATTCATGAAGAAAGTGCAGTAAATCTTAGTAAATGATATTGCCATTAT
The DNA here is from genome assembly GCA_034509925.1 of Hirudinaria manillensis. Lineage (NCBI taxonomy): Eukaryota > Metazoa > Annelida > Clitellata > Hirudinida > Hirudinidae > Hirudinaria > Hirudinaria manillensis. Next base: position 6,907,375 of record CM067527.1, read on the forward strand.
CAGCGGGTATCCATAATTGTAGCTCAGTTGAAAAATGATGAAGATGACTATGTCTTGATGATGACGCCGACGACGACGATGATGACTTTTGTAATAACGGCGTCAACTGTGATGATAATGATGATGATGATGATGATGACGACGACAATGATGATTTTATCAAAATATAAAAGTCCGTGAAGGTATAGTGATAAAGTTTTAAAGCCTGACATATCTAGCCATCCGATCAGAAGATTAGTTAAATTGGATTGGAAAATCATTTTAAATAGATTTTTTTTAATAATAAAATTTAAAGTCATATTTAATGTTAAATAAATTAAAAATAACTTCAAATAATTCTTTTATTCTCTAACGTGAATTATATTTTCCAAAATAATCAGCAATAAATAAATGAATAAAAACGTTTTTCCATTTTATATTTTATTTTTTGAAATTATTTTCATATCTCCTAATTTATCACTCTTGTGACTTCGACTGTGGGGTTTTCCAAGCCTGGATTTTCCAAGCTTTCCATTTTTACTCACCTTCTGGGATTTCCAGGAATACTTTCTAATCTCGGGTCCGCAAAACAAGTGATAAGAGTCCATAGCGTATAATTAATTTCCACGCACATTTAAATATTTAAATTCATTTTAATCTATTGACTCTTTTATAAATAAAAATACTTAATTTATTTTTATATTATGTATTGCCTAGAATGTTTAATCCATTTATTTAATAATTATCTTAATGATAGTTTATCATTTTTATTCTTATAATTAAATTTTTTTTTCCCAAAAAGTTTTTTCCAAAGATTTGATAAATTTGCAATTCTTCTGCAATTATTCATGTTTGTTTGCTGGTTGTTTTTTTCTTTCGATTTCTTAATCGAAACATGACTCTGGAAATTTGATGATTTAAAATTATTTAAAATATTCTGCAAATTTTGGGATAATTTTTTGTAAAGTTTTTAAATATTTATTTTCTATGCGCTCAGGCTCTGAGTGATTTAAAAACAGATTTATAGGCAAATCATAAGACATCGTCAGAATTAGTTCTTTAGTTCATAAATTATGATGTATTTATATTGATTTTACATATTTACATATTATATTTACATATAAAATATAGATGCGTTTCCATATAATAACCATCCAACATTTAACCATTCATCGGCTGAAAACCGCATGACTGCCTCGAGAGCGGAGTATTACGGAGTCGATTCAAAGTATTCCTACGCTAAAAGAGAGTAAACATGTTCAAGTACGCCATCTGAGACTTTTCCTTAGATTCGGGAAAACCCAGACATTGTCAACACGTGGAGCGAAACCACTAATGGCCCTTGAAAGGTGATATTCTTAGTAAGCGAAAGGTCAACAAACAAAGTCTCAGGCGGGGTTAGGGGTTAAAGGTCGTGAATGTCAGCGAATGTCGGTCCAATGAATCATTAGTTATAATTAATTAACAAAGTTCATTTGGACGACGTTAAAATGTGATTTTTAACTAAGATATCAAAACAACTTAGTATTTTAAGGTGCCATTCATAACAGGTATTTTGGAAAGTAAGCTAATAATAATAATCATTGTCTTTAAAATAAACTACCTTAACTCGACACTAACAAAATAATAATAATAATAATAATAAAAAGTGTTTTCGAAGTAATTTTCCTGCAAAACCTGTGAAAGAACAAAAAAGACACGAAATTCATGTTGGCTTAAAAATTTAAAATTTTTAGACTTTTTGCAACAAAACAACAACTTTAACGGCAACAGCAACAAAAAATGAATGTAATTTTGATACAAAATAAAATGTTTTTTGAATATTTTGAAATTAAAACAAAAACAATAATCGATTAATCATTTTTCATGCTATTTTTACACCGTCATTTTATTTATTCATGTTGAATTCATATGAAATTAATTTGTAACAAATAATAATTTTTATGTCATAAATAAAGCATATATTTCGTAGATCTTCAGAGTGCCCAACACATCTTGAAGCAGTAAGTTGAAGACACTTTTCAATCGATTTACGTTTGAGGTCGCCCCCTAGCGATGCAGACTGGGTATCGAATGCGATACACAACGACTGTTGCCATAACCACCACGTACTGGAACGCTATCCATTTCGCCAATAATAATAGCATTAATTATTACAATAATTGGAATAATATAGCCAATAATAATAACTTTATAATAACAAAAACAATAATAATGATTATTACAGTAATTGAAATATTATAGCGTAATTGATAACTGTGCTTCCTTAAGGCTGGCCCTTTGAGTTTTACCTGAATTTGTATCATTGCTTTCTATATAATCGTTCGTTTTGATCTGTTTTTCTTTTTTTGTAATTTCTAACAATGAATCTGTGTAGGATTTTCTTCCGAATAAACCCCAAAAAAAACTCAAAATTAAACTCAAACATATTCAATAATATAATATTATTATTATAATCTAATATTTATATTATTACGTTTTTGTTGTTGATGATGATGATGATAATGATGATGATGATGATGATGATGATGATGATGATGATGATGATGATGATGATGATGATGATGATGATGATGATGAAGATGACGATGATGATGATGATGACGATGCTGATGATGATGATGATGATGATGATGATGATGATGATGATGATGATGATGATGATGATGATGATGATGATGATGATGATGATGATGATGATGATGATGATGATGATGATGATGATGATGATGATGATGATGATGATGATGATGATGATGATGATGATGATGATGATGATGATGATGATGATGATGATGATGATGATGATGATGATGATGATGATGATGATGATGATGATGATGATGATGATGATGATGATGATGATGATGATGATGATGATGATGATGATGATGATGATGATGATGATGATGATGATGATGATGATGATGATGATGATGATGATGATGATGATGATGATGATGATGATGATGATGATGATGATGATGATGATGATGATGATGATGATGATGATGATGATGATGATGATGATGATGATGATGATGATGATGATGATGATGATGATGATGATGATGATGATGATGATGATGATGATGATGATGATGATGATGATGATGATGATGATGATGATGATGATGATGATGATGATGATGATGATGATGATGATGATGATGATGATGATGATGATGATGATGATGATGATGATGATGATGATGATGATGATGATGATGATGATGATGATGATGATGATGATGATGATGATGATGATGATGATGATGATGATGATGATGATGATGATGATGATGATGATGATGATGATGATGATGATGATGATGATGATGATGATGATGATGATGATGATGATGATGATGATGATGATGATGATGATGATGATGATGATGATGATGTGACGTCTGAATCATTTGTTGAAGACTTGTGTGGTCGTGAAGTTGGTCACGATTTCAATGAATTCATCATTAAATGGACATTTACTTCTTTGAGGTTTTAAATATCTTTCAGTCACTTTTTGCTAAAAAGATGGACGACTACACCTGCGATGATGATGATGACAACGTTAATAATAATACTACTACTACTAATAATAATAATAATAATAATAATCAACCTAGACTACAAATAGAAAATGGAATGAAAATTCCACTTTAATTGTGACTTTTTAATTATAACCGAGAAATTGAAAACTCTTCAGTGAACTCATAAAATCGTTTTTTTTCCTTAAATTACAAATGAAAACGAAACTGAAATCCACCGAAGTTTCCTTTGCACCGAGAAGGAAACAAATATTTGTGACTTTGCACTGAAAAACTTCTGCAAGCATTTGTACTTTGTGATGAACGTACTAAAAGACATCAGAAAGTACAGGAATGAATAAAATTCTATTCTCTACTGGAAAAAAAATTTGATTGGAAATACACTCGTTGGAATAAAATTTCAAAAGTCAACGAAAAGTTTAAAAATTTAATTTTAATTAAAAATCGTTAAAAATTGCAAAAACAAAAACTACGAAATGAATAAAATTATTTACAAAGGGCACGAATACAAAGGCAAAATAATGGATTGAAAGGACCGAAAGCGAGTGAAAATTTGATACACTAAAAATAGCTCATTGAAGAACGAACGATCGAACAAAAAAAGGACAAAAAGAAGGAATTAATGAACGAAAGAACGAAAAAAAATGGATGAATGAACGAACGAATGAACGAACGAACGAACGAAAAGGTGAGCCTCGACAGCAGGAGTCACCTAAGCTTTTGCACCGGAAACGCTTCAATACCTTTTGGACTTTTTGAATTTTGTGGAATAAATAATCAATTTGCTCCATTTGCCAGTCTCTTCATTGTTTTTTTTTTTAAATTTATTTTTTAATTCAAAACAATTGCTAAATTTAAATTTATCTAAATTATGGGGCTAATGCAATACTCACAACAATAGCAACAACAATAAACGTTATTGTCATCATATTTTAAAGAAAATTAAATGTGTGCAAAAATTAAATTAATAATAATAATAACAATAACAGATGAGTTTGAAATTGATGTTATTAAAAGAATCAATTTTTAATTATTTCCTAGCTTTATTCTTTGCTCCACGTCTCGATGAAATTGCATCTGATGTTCCTCGGTGCAAACAACTTTCTCAAAAATCCCGAAATAAACTTTTTTGTTTTTTTTTCAAATTGTAAAAAAAAAATGTTAAAATCAACACTTTTATTCTGTTCTTGGAAATTATTTATAACATTATTTCCTTTCCACATTTTCATTCTTTTTTCCTAAATTCTTTTAAAATAATTTTTGGTCTTTTTATTTTTATTTTTGTTTGTTTTCGTTGAAATGCCTTCTTTCTTTTTCAAGTGAAGAAAATATTTTATTCTTAAATATTGCTTAAATAATTGCATAAATAATGCGAAATGACCAAATAAATAATATGATAATGAAAATGCTGCGATACAAGATTTACAATTTGTAAGGATTGCATTACATTGTTTTGAAATTAAATTATTGTGTTTTGGCAAAACTATTTAAAATGAAATGATGAATTTCAGCTTGTAAAATTAATCAAGCATAAGTAATATTTGTATAAATAAGTAATAAATAAATAAATAAACAGTTCTATTAAACCTATCATATATTGATAAAATAATAAATAATTAATTGTATTCATAATAAAAAAAACTTTGATGCGAAAGTATGAACGATGGCTGTCTCTTAGTTGTCATGTCGGATCAAAGTTTCGCTTTCTTCAAATTTTTTTTGTTATTATTTCGGGATTTAAAAAAATTTCATTTATTTTTGAATATTTATTCCATTAAATTCTGCAATAATTATTAGTTTTATGATCAATTTCATTCGATGACTACAAGATAAGGTAAAATACTTTATCGCTTTATTATAATTGTGTGGAAAACATTGCTTCACAAGAAATAAATGCCTTTTAAATAAATGTAACTCTAGAGCCCTAAAATTATATAAGTAATTAACATGAGTAAACTTAAAATCAATAATAATAATAATAAATATAAATAATAACAATAATAATAATAAGAATAAGAAGAAGAAGAAGAAGAAAAAGAAAATCGTTAACTATGCAATGAGAATAATGTGACAAATTATTAATTCAATAATTTATTAATAAATGCTGATTATAATATATTACACTAAATTAAAATATATATTAATACATATTAATACAATTAATGTTGATAAGCCTAAATTACCATTAACATTAATCAACATAATTAGTTAATTAGTCGATTATATCACTTTATTAAATGTAAATTAACAGGTTCACCTCCATTTTTCTTAAGCGTAGCATCTTCGTAGCTGGCAGGAAGTCCACTGTCATTTGATTCGTCGGTCAACGAGTTCAGACTCTCCTTGACACAGTTTCTCTCCACAGACCCACTTGCTTGCTATTGGATGGTCATTCGTTTCATGAATATGCATTAATGGACCTTAAGTAAATAAATCACTATCTAGGTTATTTCCCCTCAGATCTCTGATGGTCCCCCTGATAATGATTATGACTTGTTGGTGACCAAATAAACTGCTAATCTTATTATTTACTTATGAAAATAAATGTTTTAATAAAGCGTTGCGAACAATTCCGGAAAGTAATAGTAATAAATATTGGTCGTTTAATAAAAAAATATAGAATAAATAACAATTTCATAATAAATAAATAATAATTAAATGAAAATTATATGATAGGTTGTCGTCAACTGACGGTATTGTTGACGATTTTCTGTCTCGAAATGACTGATTCTCCTCTGTTGCTGTTTTGAGAATTGAACATGTTCCTTTTGTTCAGGGTACTTTGCTGTGAAACGATGACAGTGTGACAATAATTGATTAATTTTTGTTAAATGTTTAGTTATTTTATGCTAATATTAATTAAAATTAATTTGTCGGATCTGTCAATTGTGGGTCAAGGGTCAATCGATAGAAAACGTGTGGTTGTTTGCATCATGGAGGATCATTTGGACTTTGAAACTGTCAGGTGCCAATTACATTAAGACCCGAGAACTTTCATTCTTTCATTGGATTTTATAATTGTAAGATAAATCTGGTGCCTGGTTGTTTAAAATTATTTTCCAAAATCAATGTTTAAAAATGTTTAAAAAGTACTTAGCCATTTACCAATTGCTTTTAAATCACTCATCAATTCATAAACTAAAAATTTATCTTTTGTCTTGAATTTAATTATTTAATTAATTAATTTGATTTAATTCTACCAACCGTACTCAAAGTGTTGTTACTGTTTGGCGAAACGCACGAGCGATTGTTCAACTCCTGATTGAGACTCAGCGACTTGTCTTCGTCTGCCAATTGTCTGAAGGCAGACTTTCCACCTCCCGGTCCGTATCCGTTTGCCTTTTCCATGGCCTTCTGCTCCTGAACGCGGCAGTGGTAGACGTCGGTGTGTCGAAGGTGACCCATGCCACGTCTGTCCCTCAACTTCACTGCAACTATGGCAATGATCAGGAGAAGACCTACCACTGTGGAAATGGCAATGACACCGAGGACCAGCACCGATCCGTGCCTGGTGGCCAGGTTTCTGAGGAAACCTCTCGTTCCCCCGTAATCATCGTCGTAGTAAAGGAGACTAGGGTCAACCACTACCGTCATTCTAAGGGTAGAGGTGCTCGGCGGGTCACCCCCGTCTTGGGCGGTTATGAGAAGTCTGTACCTCCTGAGATTGTAGGAGGAAAAATCTATCCCGGTACTCAGTCTGCCAGTCACTGGATCAATGAGGAAAGCCTGGGTTTTGGGAGCTGCAGAGGGCAATTTACCCCACTCGTCGGGAACTGTTTGGGGAGTTTGCGAGGGCGATGGCAGCATGGTTGGGGAGTGATGGTAAGATGACATGGCAGGGTAGAAGAGACTGTCGTGAAGGTCAAGAACCACCATGGCGAATGTTACCTCTGCGTTGGCACCTATCAAGGATTTATAATTAACTAACTAATTAGTGTTAATTGGTGATGTTAATAAATTGGAAAAAGGAAATAACAATAGCAAAGCTATCGTCTTACTAAAAGAGACAATCAGTAAAATAAAATCGAAAATAAATCTAAATGCAAATACAATGTTGATACAAATAAACAAGATCACAAAAAAAACCATTCACATTGTTTAAAATGCAAATACAAAGCCAGCACCCGACGAATCCCACCCACTGACCTTCGTCGGCATCGGTGGCAGTGAACGTGGCAACGGTGTAACCAACCGGAGCGAAGGTTGGGATGTGAAAAGAAGACAATTCAACGATCTCATCCGAAGGGTCATTGAAAATCTGATGATGATGATGATGGTGTTGATGCTGATGATGGCGATGGTTGGGCTGGTGATGATGATTTTGACTAGGCTGCTGTTGCTGGTAATGGTGGTTGTGCTGATAATGATGACCACGCTGAGGAGGGGGAGAGGGCACGACGTCGTGACCCTCGGCAGACGAGTAGTCGGTGTTCTTGCTGGTGTTGTAGAGTCTGATCCTGGGCCTGTTGTCGTTCTCGTCCAGAATTCTTACAATGACCTTGACCGTACTGCTCAAGGTAGGCCTGTCCTGATCCACTGCCGCTATGACGAAGTTGAACTTTGACCTCTCCTCACGGTCCAGAACCGTTTTGGCCATGATCTTGCCGGACTTGGGGTCTATGGAAAAGCTGGAGAGAGAGTCGAACCGATCCTCACTCTGATTGTTGAAGTCCCCCGCATCGCCTTCGTCTTCTTCCTCTTCTTGGGGGACGAGTTTATAGATGAACTGGTCGTAAGGAGGAGAGTCACCGTCCACTGCTGATACGAAACCAACCAGTGAACCCGGTTGGTTGTTTTCACGGATCTCGAAGTCGTAGTGGAGGTCGACGAACGTCGGCTCCTGATCGTTGACGTCTTGGATCTGCAATGATGATGACTACGATGGTGACGATGAATAGACGACGATGACGACGAAGATGACGATGATGATGAAGATGAAGATGATGATGACGATGAGGATGGCAATGACGATTACGATGCCGAGTGGCGACATAAATCTCTCCTCCAATGGGACACCTCTGTAAATGGTCAAATCGGAAAAATACGAGACGACAATTGTCACTCATTCGTTGACCACATTCGGATGTTTTAAAAATAGTTTTATCGGCATATTTTGGTTCGAAAGAAGCCGCAGCGGATGTGACTTTCTTGTACAGCAGCTTAAAAATTATTCTAATGATAAAATCAATAAATATTGAGATCGAATTAATTTAAAATCGTCTTCAATTGCTTCGAAAATTAATTCTGCGATATGGCCAAGCGGGCAGTGTTCCTACGATAAAAAAGAACACTCGTTAGGCGTCGTTAGGTTTGCAACCCGGTTTGCACAAAGCATCTCCACGAGATGGCGCTATATAAATACTCCCGATACACATTTGGCCCTCGACAAATACCGAAAAAAAGTGGTCGACATAACAAGGCCAACGAGTGCCTCTCATAGCCGGCGGTTAATGTTGGGTCCAGAAGGACAAAACATCCGGATATCCGGCTGATGCGGCCCGGCCATCGAAAACCTAAGGAGATTCAAAGGGCCGAAACGTTAGAAGACTTCTGAGGATCCCTGTCGGGGCTCCAGGACGGAGTAATAAGAAACACTCTCTGTTATCGTTACGATAAGAACTTTCGAATTTACCTCCACATAAAATTCGTTCAACTGATTTTACATTAGCGAGAATTATGCAGAATTCTCGACTCACGAATGTTCTCTCGGATTGTTTTTAAATGTTTTGGCTTCAATTTTTTTTAGGTTTTGGTTTCAGGGACCGAGAATATGCGAAATAAAAAGCACAAACCGCCTTTTCCATGTTCTACGATGGCGTTACTTTAGCGCTGCGATGACTTGAATATTCAAGCATCATTATGCTAATCAGAGGCTATGAATAATTTATCGACCACTATTAAGTCACGAGAATTCGTTAAAGGGTTATTAAAGATAAAATGCGGGGGGTAACTGTTTATTGCAGTTAGTATTACGTAAATATCAAATGTTGTTTTTATAATTAACTCAAAATGTTTAAATTCGAATTGCATTTTAATTCCAAATAAAAGAATATTTATTCATGAATATTTACTTTTATTCCGACCAACAACGACCAACAAGTTTTAAAGAAAAATGTCCATTTTGTGTCCGATGCTATCTTTCTGAAGATGATGCATGACACTGGGATCTCCTTTAGACCATTAAATGGAATATCAACATATCCAGGGATGAATTTACTTCAATTTTTAATTTTTTTTCTCCCGATATTTTTTTTTATTTCATTTTAATTTAATTTATTTTATTAAGTAACTGCTGCTGCTTAATTTTTACTGTTTCTTTGGAAATTTGGTTTTAAATAAAGTTATTTTTGCAAATATTAGACGGAGAAATTCTAATCTTTTAAACAATTGTTTTCGGTTTGAAAGTTTATGAAATCATTTTATTTATATTTTACCTTTTCATAAATTTAAATTTAATTCGGTTTTTCAAATATTTTTTTGTAAGCTCTGCTACTTTACTATAGTAAGAGGATTTAGATAATAATCTTGTAAAATATAAAAAACCTTTTCATTGATTAGGCACGCTATTAATAACGATTATACTATTTACAATTACTCGATCCACTGTGAAAATTATTAATTTAGAAAAATAATAAATTCTGGCGAAAGACTTGAGAAAATTTTTCTTTAGCAACAGAGTCGTGGAGAATTGGAACAAGCTTCCTCAGGAAGTTGTCGAAGCAAAGAATATTGAAATATTTAAAATTTTATTAGATGACCACTTCGGAGATTGTAAATATTTGATTTGTTAGAGAGCGATTTTGTATATAGTTCGTTAGTTTTTGTTGAAAGTTTTGTGTTTTTGTTCAGGCGAGGGGTTCGCCCGTGCCTTATGTAATAATAATAATAATAATAATAATAATAATAATAATAATAATAATAATAATAATAATAATAATAATAATAATAATAATAATAATAATAATAATAATAATAATAATAATAATAAAACATCAATTAGATTCATTAAGTAAATAAATACCATCCTAATAGCATCAATACGACCCTAATGAAGAGACATCTCAACAGCCAATCATAGGACTTCCTTCTCGGCTGCAGAAAGGATGGTGAGGTAAAAGAAGAGAGACAAAAAGATTTATTCATCCAATGTCATCCAAAGGTCCAATGAATGCTCGGTTGATATGCAAAACATATTGCCAATCATGACGCAATAGTGGAATCGTAACTTGCAATGCTGACGCGATAATAATATTAATAATAGCAATAATAATGACAATAATAAAAAAAATAATTCAATTTTCAATTTATTTCAGTTTTTATTATTATTTATTATTATTATTAATACTTTCTTGTTTACGATCGTGACAATAATGGCAGATTGTCGAAAGAAATTATTATATGAAAGGTTTTTTTAATAAAATCATGATTATTGCCTTTACAAATGCAGCGCCATCGTCATCGCCATCTTCAATTGATCGTCATCGTCATCGTCATCGTCATCGTCATCGTCATCGTCATCGTCATCGTCATCGTCATCATCATCATCATCGTCATCGTCATCGTCATCGTCATCGTCATCGTCATCGTCATCGTCATCATCATCATCATCGTCTTTGTCATTACCATTTTCTTCGTTTGGTTATCATCGCCCTACCATCCTCATCAACGTCGTCGTCGTCGTCATCATCACCTCTTCGGCATCGTCATTATCAGCAAACTAACCACGACGGTGACTTTGGCATCCGTCTGGAGAGATGGCAGTCCAGAATCGCAGACTCTGACGGTAAATGAAATGCTTTTGTTCATTTCGTGGTCCAAAACGGCCGTGGACTTGATGACCCCGGTCTCAGGATGGATGGAAAAAATCCGTGACGAGATGGATGACTCCAGGATGCTGTAGGCCAATTTTGAGTTGTTACCTGAGTCCCTGTCGGTTGCTCTCACCTGTAGTGGACGTAGATGTTGGTGTGGGTGTGATGATTGACTGAACGAACCATATAATTAAAAAAAAATAGTAATAGCAATAATAATAATAATAATATTGTAAATTACTTGTTTTTCGTGAATTCTAAATGTACATAAAAGTTGAATTAATAAGATTTACACTATTGGATTTAATAAAATCATAATTTCAATTACAATAATAATAAAATCGCCGTAATTAAACATTTAATTAAAAGCATATAACAACATTTCTGCGTAAAATAAAGTTTTAAAAGGAAGCGAATTTGCAATAATCAAAGCAAATTTAATTGGAAACGAAATTAACCGAAATAACAGGAGAGGAAAATCAGAAACATTCTGAATCCAAATGCCGATGGAAATGCGTTCCGGTAGAATTAATAAATAAAAGAAGTTATAAATCATTTGAATTTCTCGGAATTTATTCCTCGAGACAAATTCGGCGCTAAATAATTGATCAGCTATTACCAACCCAGAGTAGAGAGGGCGCCATCTCGAGCACATCACGGAAGGCAAAGGTGCTGAATGATTTAAGTTGGTGGCCTATTTTGTGGGGTGAGTGGTTTTGGTGGATGGTTTGGGTAGGTCATGGCATACTTTTGGGTGGCCGGGGATGGGTGAGTGGGCATGTAATTGGCCTGAGTGAGTCCTTTGGGGGTGTTTGAGGTGCGAATTTGTGTTTTTTTAATGGGAAAGGACCCTGGAGGTCGTGAAAAATTGATCAAGTCAGTTTCAGTTTTATGCCAGAGAGTCAGGGAGCCATCGTGCTGCCATTGGGGAGAGTAAAATGCATCCCAGGGGGTGTTTTAAGGGAGGCGAAGGTGCCGTGATGACCGATTAATTATTTACAGGGGGAGCGGAGAAATTATGGAGCGAGAAATCTTAAATGAGCCGGTGGTGATAATGATGCCACGGTGCTCAGGACGATTGCGATGATGGAGATAATCGAGGCACTAAGTGATGTTTCGAACGGTAAATATTTCGGGAAAATGACAAATGTCATTTGTTGTATTGTTATTATTATTATTATTATTATTATTATTATTATTATTATTATTATTATTATTATTATTATTATTATTATTATTAAATAATTGTAAATAAGTCAGTGACAGCAACAACAGGAAGTGCTTCGAAAAACGAATTTCATTGTAATGGCAACAAATTAAATAAATTCCTATTTAATATTATAATAATTTAAATTTATTTAAATAAATATTATATTAACAAAAATTATTAACATTGATCCAAACGTATTAAACAAGTTTTAAGTTTAAAATTTGAAATTATTCATTAAGTAACCGTTGAAACAAGTGCTCGCAAGTTATTCGTTTAATGAAAATATTACAAGGTTTTATATGCAAATCAATTCAAAATAATATTTTAAAATTATTTTTAAATTTATTTTTAAATTATTTTTTTCACGAGAATTTGATTCCATTTTAAATGTTAAAACCGAGAAAAGTTTGCCTTTTCTTTTATTAAAATTATTTCAATGAAAAATATTTCTTTTTTAATGTTTTCAGTAATTTCTGAATTTCAAATTTCGAATTGTTGAAATTTTATGTTTCTGTGATTTCTCCAAATTATTTCTACTCGTGCATTTTTAATGGAGTCCCGGGAAAAATTACTTTCCTTTACATAATAATAATAACGATAATAATAACAATAATAATAATAATAATAATAATAATAATAATAATAATAATAATAATAATAATAACATCAAAGGCAACTTTCATTCTATAATGCAACGAAAAGTGTTTTAATAATTAATATATTATTATTAAAATCACTTTTACATTAATATTATTATTAATACTTGAAATACTGTTTATGACTTTGACGCTTAAAGTTTCAATTTACTAGTTTTGTTCTTTTATGAATAATAATAATAATAATAAGTCATTTATATAGCGCCGAACGACTTATTATTATTATAATTCATAAAAGAATTTAATTAATTTTAATTAATAAAGAATTTTAATTAATTAATTAATAATTAATTATATTATTAACAGATTCAATTTTTTAATATATTATGTATGTGCAACAACATTCTTAGTTATTACAGTTAAAGATATCTTTAGTATTTCTTGGAATGATATAGTATTTTTTAAGTTTCCTTTGAAGTTTCCTTTTTCATAGCAAGAAATTGTTAATTTTTCCAAACAAAAGCAGTTGAAAACAACTTTTAAAACATTGATACTAAAAAGAAAAAGTTTTATTTTTCCAATTTCTTTCCACGCCACTCTCCAACGAGGCGTGACGGGTGCGGTCGGATGAGCCGGGAACTTCACGCATGAACGATTCACGCACCTGCAGTACGTACGCGTCCGGAACGTTGTTTTCCGCTACGCTGACGTTGTACGACCTCTCGCTGAAGACAGGTGCGTTGTCGTTGAGGTCGACCACCGATACCAGGATTTCCTGCTCTGAGGACAAGGAGGGTTGGCCCTGATCCGAGCAGACGATTCTGATGAGGTAGGATTTGACGCTCTCGTGGTCGGGATGCATGAGAGTGGTGAGCGTGTGTTGACCGGAAGTCAGGTCGTTCAATCGGAAGTTCTTCTCCTGGGATTCCTGTCTGCACCTGACGTGACCTCCGGCTCCTGTGTCCACGTCGAACACCGACACGTGGGCCACGAACGTCCCAGGAGGGGTGTTCTCTTCGACCTCCACCCGATGAGGGTCATCGGGGTTCTTCTGGCGGGGAGATGTTGATGATGAGGAGGAGCCAATTGTGTTGAGCTTGATCATTGGAGGATTGTCGTTGACGTCTTCAACCTTTTATTGTTTATTATTCTTTTAATGTCATTATTATTATTATTATTACTATTATTATTATTATTGTTATTATTAAAATTTGTCTTTTATTTCCTTCTTCTCCTCAGTTGTTATTGTCGTCGTTCATCAATAGCGTTGCAAATAATTAATTTTATTCTATCTATATACTGAGCATATGCACTATCCTTTCGGTCCAATCTTTACATACGATACATTCATGTATGTTGCATTGTCCATTCCCTTGTGCACGGCACTTATATCATTCAACTCCTTTTAATCTCATCTTTACATTGCATTGTTAAAACTCATACCTTGACTTCGAGAACCATCTGCCCTGTCTGGGGCTGCCTTCCTTGGTCCACAGCCACAATGGTGATTTGATACCATTTCTCCGTTTCATAATCCAGAGTTTTTCGCAGGTAAAGTCGTCCGGTATGCCTGTCAATCCTGAACGGACTCGTTCCTTCCTGGTGCTGTCCATGGTTAGGGTAGTGGACGCTTCTGGACGGTGCGCCGAGGGAGTATTGGATTTCGGCGTTCACCCCGTGATCGGCATCCGTGGCGTTAGCGACGTAGACCACGGTGTTCAGGGTCTGGTCCTCCCTCAAGATGACGGTTTGTCGGGTGGCAGCGAATTGGGGGGAGTGGTCATTTTCATCCTCGATGGCAATTGAAAGGCTGACGCTGCCCGTCAGTTGGGGTGTACCACCGTCGAAAGCTTCAAGAGTGAGGAGGTAGGGTTCCATGAAGTACCTCAGTTTGTGGAGGACGACCAGGTAGGGAACGATGGTGTGACCCTCTTTTTCCAGGTGAAGTTCAAAGAGCCGCGTCGACTGACCTTGGAGGCGATAACCTTTGACCTGTTGAGTCGGTATTTTGTCGATTGTTATTATTTATTACTTATTACGACGTGCATTATTTATTGTTTATGCATGATGGATGCACTGATTTGTATGTAAATTTCTTAATTTGCAAAAAAGGCCATTTAATGATGTATAGGTTCAAAGCGATCTATCAACTTCGGTCAACGTAACCGGAAAACTATTCTTTAGAAAATAAATAATCATTATCATGATCACCACAATCATTGATATCAATACAGTCAAGATATCATTGGTGTATCGTCACTGCCAAAATCATCATTTGCATTTATGCATATTATTTATTAATTAATTTTGTCAAAAGCAAAATCAAAAATTATTATAAGAATAAAATTCTTTCTGAAAAAAGTCAACCTGTGTTCGAAGGTTTAATTTAAATGATACTCAGTTTGAACCGAGGCACCTCTTTGGAGACGACAAGAAAGAAAAGCCGCGATGCAATCCAGGTGTAGCTCGACAGGTGTCACGTGACATCAACAGGTGTGAAAAGTTAAAAGTTCAACACGGATGCGATTGAATTTCGCTGACAAATATTTTTAAACCGAAACCTTAGGAAATTCAGCAAGAGGTTCATTTTGGAAAGTTTTAAGCAAGAAATTTCAATTTTTATTATAAATCTTTTAATTAAATTTTTCTTACCAGTTTCTTTTACTTATTTTACCATTATTGTTTTATTTATTTTATTTTATTTGTTTTATTTATAATATGTTTTTTTTTAAATGGATATTTAAGCAAGAAAATAGCTTTACAAAGTTCAATTCTCAAAAGCAACAACATTGTTGTCATGAAATTACGTGATGACAATCAAGTTCAGAACAAGCTGAAACATTGAACGTTGTAAAAACCATTCCAATGACAGACGGAAATCATGCAAATCTTGTTTTCTGAGTGGATTTTTAATGTTTTAATCTCCCGATTTAAAATATATTATCAAAAATATTTCGTATTTTTCACGTTTTGAATTTTAAATGCCGACGTCATTAAAATTTCACAATCGAAAATTACGAATATTACGTCTAAATTGAATTTGTTTATTTTTTTATAATATTTAAAAAAAAAGATAATTTAATTTATCGAGGGGCTACAAATTAAATAATGCACGTTTTCACGTTCTAAATCATGTGAATATTATGATATATATATTATATTTATATATATATTATATGTATTTATATTATATTATATATATTATATATATATTTATATTATATTATATATATATTATATATATATATTTATATTATATTATGATATATATATTATATTTTTAAAATTTAACTATAAATTCCAAAACTGAACTGCCTAATTTCATAAGATTGCGAATTTCATGGTTTCTAGTTGTTTAAAAAAGTGTCATATTTATGTCATATTTGTACCATTCATGTTAATTTTAGTGAATTTTGTTAATTATTTCGTAATTTATAAAATTATCGACCACCATTTGGCGGCAAAAATCTTAATTTATAAAACTGGAAAACCAGTTGGAAATAGCTTTTAAACTATAAAATAAATAAATGAAGTCAATAAAGCGTCCTGATAATATTCTTGTAGGTTTAAAAGTATCTCCTAAAGAGAAATTGCCATCGATTCTAGAGGGTTTTCAGACTCTGAGCGTCCAACTTGTTTCACTCGAGGTGACATCCGTAATTATGGAAGTTTTTTTTCTTTTCCAGGTCGTCATCGTTGGAGAATTTGATTTCTTACGGACAATTACAACATTACGTGTTATTTCTTAAGGACAATCATAAAATTACTGGTTCGTCTTCACGAATTTATGTTAACAGATCTGATTACTTTCTCATTCAAAGCCGTTTCTGACAGTCCTTGTAAGATGTAATAAGTTGACTTGACCGTGATTGTTCATTCAAATAATTTCTTTCTTCTGTTATTTATATCTGCGACAATAGCTTGAATAGATCCCTGGACGAACTCATTGAAATAATTAAATTGCTTATTTAGGAGGAGAGCCAAGTATTTCTGGATTTGGTCTCACACCAACGTCTGCTAATCGATCATGATTATATTTGTTTTACTGCATTGGGTGTTGAGTATTGGGTATTGGTCGATACCCATCTATAAGAAAGATGAGTGCTCCGTGGACCCATGAGGTTTCCGTGTTTTGAGCGATTAAACTTTGGAACTTGCTGTTCGTTGAATCGTCCAAAATACATTTTTTGATTAAAGTTTTCTTAATTATCATTATTTATTCTTTTAAGCATTTAATCAACTTTTATAAATTAATTTATATTATTTTTATTATTCTTAACCTTTTTTCTCTGTTAATGCATCTTTTTAATTGACAAATATTAGTTAATAAATTTTGATTAATTTATAAACTCATAAGTAGAACATCTCTCGAGTTATGGGTCATCGAAAATCACCATCCAATCACTTCAATCAATGATTTCAATCAAACAACTTCAACCAACAGTTCACTTCAATCAACAAATCAATCCAAAGAAAGACTTCAACCAAAATCATCAAAGACAAAAAAGGAAAAAGAAATCCAATAAACTTCACTCCGAATCTCTGAGTGTCTCGATCGATGGCCAGCGGCAGAACAATTTTGACGCCAGGTGGCGAATTCTCCAGAAAGCTGAGATGGAACACGTCCTGTGAAAACGTCGGAGGATTGTCGTTGACGTCGATGATGACGATCTTGACGGTGACGACGAGAGCTGCAAAGTTGGTCTTGTTACCCAGACCCACGTCTACCTCGACGATGCAATCGTCGCCCGAAGCCGACCGCAATGGCGACAGTCGCTGGCTGCCGTCCGATTCATAGCTGTCGACGTGCAGTGGAATGAAGTTCTGCGAGCAGTGAGCCTCGCGGTCCAGCGGCACTGACGTGGTCCTGATGACGGAACTGGAATCGATTCGCAACGAATCCAGTTTCTGGAAAGGTCTCGGCAAAAAGGTGAATGTCTCGACCTTCGACAGCACCTGAGGGTCAAAGTTCGAACTCAACTCTTTCCTGAGATCTCCTATGAACTTGTCCGCTGGCGACTCCTCTTCGATGTACAACTTCAGAGACATGAGGTTGCCCGTAGCCCCACCGGTCGACAAGAGGAGCACCGCAAGGACTGCAGTGGCGACTGCCGTCGGTGTAGTCGGCAATCGATTCCGCATGTCACTTTGAGGTGGGGTTTGTAGGGTACCTTTCGTCTTTTTTTTTCGGTTGTTAGAAAACGTTTGACTGGAAAATAATGAACAATTACAACAATTAATGACATTTAATTGCATTTAACGATGTCTTCTTTCCATTCTTTATTTTATTTTTTAAATTTTTCAAGCAGATCTTGCTGTCAAAATTTTAATTTCTTTTTTTTCGGAATTTGTAAATTTAAATTCATTAACTGTCGAAATAATTGAATAATTCAATTCTTCGAAAAGAATTTCAATTTTAATTACAAAAGCACTTTCATCCAATTTCCGGTTGCACGCCTACAAGAAGCAATAGAGGGCGCAAAGGGGCAGATATGGGCATCAACTTTATCATCATCACCATCACTAGCTGTCCTAAGTTACATATTATTGAGCAACAATAACAACAACAGCTTCAACGACGAAGACGATGATGATGACGACGATAATGATAATAATAAAGAATTATTATTGATAATAATGATAATAATAATAATAATAATATTAATATTAATAATAATAATATTAATAATAATAATAATAATAATAATAATAATACAAATGACAGTCGTCATTTTCCCGAAACGGTGATTTTTTCCACAGCCATTAATAATACTTAAAATCGTTTTCTAAATTTTCGTTGAAAAGCAATTTGTTTGAAAGCACAACAATGAATCAATCGGAAGTTCTTCATTCACTTTCACAATCGTACACCGTGCGTCACGTGATTGCAAATACGTGAGTATCAAATTACGAATTAAAAAGAAAAAAATAATATTACATTAAACATTTTAAAAAAACACAACTTCCGGTCACATGTCCCAACCCTCTCTTCTCCAATGACTATCTCTCTCTTTCCTATCTCCCTACCTCCCTCTGACGGACGCGTTCTTGGAAGAAGTTTCAATTAAACTCCAGTTCCGATGGAAATTCGAATCGAATTAGCCTCATTTGATTTTAAACAGGTGAAAAGAAAAAAATATTTAAATTTATATGGCTATTTTATTTCACTTATTTCGATAAATATTAAATATATATATTCTAAATTGATTATTAAATGCACTTATTTAAAATATAATGTTTATTTTTAATTATGAAATTTATATTATTGTTTTTTTTTTAATTAAAAATGTGATATTATATCAAATGCATCGATGGATGGGATTTGTACACCTACACTTGTCCGTCTAATCATTCATCAATTCTCCATCAAGCGATGATGATATTCGACATCGTCATCTTCATTACCATCGTCCACGTCATAATCATAATAATAATAATCGTCATCATCATCATCGTCATCGTCATCGTCATCGTCATCATCATCGTCATCGTCATCATCGTCATCATCATCGTCATCGTCGTCATCGTCATCGTCGTCATCGTCATCGTCATCGTCATCGTCATCGTCATCGTCATCGTCATCGTCATCGTCATCGTCATCGTCATCGTCATCGTCATCGTCATCGTCATCGTCATCGTCATCGTCATCGTCATCGTCATCGTCATCGTCATCGTCATCGTCATCGTCATCGTCATCGTCATCGTCATCGTCATCGTCATCGTCATCGTCATCGTCATCGTCATCGTCATCGTCATCGTCATCGTCATCGTCATCGTCATCGTCATCGTCATCGTCATCGTCATCGTCATCGTCATCGTCATCGTCATCGTCATCGTCATCGTCATCGTCATCATCATCATCATCATCATCATCATCATCATCATCATCATCATCATCATCATCATCATCATCATCATCATCATCATCATCATCATCATCATCATCATCATCATCATCATCATCGTCATCGTCATCATCATCATCATCATCATCATCATCATCATCATCATCATCGTCATCGTCATCGTCATCATCGTCATCGTCATCGTCGTCGTCGTCGTCGTAATCATCATCACTATCAGAATCATGGACAGGTAATAAATACATCTCACAATAAATTAATCCGATTGCAAGGTGGCATCGACCAGTTAAAAGAATAATTCCACTTCATCGTCCAATGACCAACAGGTTCGATACACGAAGTTGATGTGATCATGTTTATTCATCAAAATATGGGAGGAGTTGATGATTATGATGATGATGAGGATGGGGATGATGATGATGATGAGGATGGGGATGATGATGATGATGATGAGGAGGATGGGGATCGTCATGATTAAGAAGTGTTTAATCGAAGCAAAGAATTACATCATCATCATCATCGTTTGCATCGTCATCTTCGTCGTCATCATCATCATATTTGTTGATATCAAACAAACAATGAGTGACGACCTAATATAATTATTCTTTGTTTTTAATTCTAATTACTTCTCAACGTGACGTCATGCCACGTGACGTCATCGGTCATAATTACGTCACCGGATGGGTTGCCATGGAGAAATGCCTTGAGTGGGCGAGGATGATGAGGACGATGATGAGGAAGATGTTGGTGATGATGACGATGTTCATGCTAAGTATTTAATTAAGAATTTTTTTTAAATTTTTGTGTTAATTATAAAATCTTGATTATAACCAGTGAACGCGCTGACGACGGTAATGATAACGATGAAATAATTTTCATGTCCGATGTTGGGAGAAACGAATTGCGCTGTAACATCAAAGTGATATTTTAAACTTTTATTACGTAATATAAAGTTGTTTTTTTATTTTTAAAAGTTTATTATGAAAAACATCATCCTGGGGAATCCCCGTCTCAGTTGAAAAGAATACATGAGACCTTAAAGGAGCCAAATAAACCCACGTTCGAAACGGAAAAACCAACAAAACCTGAAAGGCAAAGATGAAATACGATTGATTTCAGGGAATTCTTCACGGTCCGCTGGAGCGTGAAACATGGATGCGAAGATGACGACGACGATGACGACGATGATGATGATGAGGATGAAGAAGAGGAGGACGATGATGATGATGATGGTAAAAGTGGCCTCTTAGGTGGTGCTGGCTGTATTGATGCTGGTGGCAGTGTTGTTGTTGGCGATGATGATGATGATGATGATGAAGATGACGACGACGAAGAGACAGGCCGTTCATCGGATCATCGATTTCTTCGATGTTATCTGAACGCACTCCTCATACATTTTATGAGCACGATATTTATGGCGACAAGAATTTATTTCCTCTACAATTTATTTTGTTTTATTTCTTAGTTAATTCATTTTAATTTTTAATTTTTAGATTCATTCAATTAACGATCTCAAATTATGATTGCTTATTATAATCACAACTTTAGTTAACATCCTTCAGCAAGATTATTCTTACTTTCAGCTGCATAATTTTAATGCAGCTATTCAATATAATTTAATATTAAATATTTATTTTTAATTTGCAATATTATTAATAATATTGTTGCCTTAATATTCATAAAAACCAAAACAAATGCTATTCATTATTTATAAAGTTGAAATTACAAAATTAGAACATGACATTATTTATAACAACAAATCATCAAAAATATCGTCTGACCCCATTCGTTGCCTGTTACCTCATTGGACGAGGTAATGTTTTTACTGGCCAATGAGAGTCTAAACCCAATTGTGCCCCAGTTTTCCAGCCAATAAACACTCCTGGCGCACATTTTCCGCCGGAGATTTAAGAGCGGCACTTTGAGGAATGACTTTTTGCGTGCAATTTTGCAAATTATGACGGCCATCTTTCTTGACATTTTGAATAAATTTCATGGTTTTATTGAATAATTATGATTTTTTTAAAGCAATTTTTAAGTCAAATTGTAAATTGAATGAGCTGGCCTTAATGAGAGTAATTAAAATACTTTCGCTTCCTACTCATCGTCATCATCGTCATTACGTAAAATCGTTAACAAATTTTTTAAAAGAAATAAGTCAAATTCATTTTTAAAATATGACAAAAAATAAATGAATGAATATATATTTAATAAATATATAATCATAAAAGCCAGGATGTAACCATTTTAAACACAATTTAAACATATTGAAACCTATTGAATAGTTGCTGAAGTGTTGATTGATGCTCTGACGACATTGCTGTCTAATGTGATTGCGAAGATGATTACCCTGTTCATCCCCCACCATCACTATCGTCATCGACATCATCATCATCGTCATCGTCATCGTCGTCATCGTCGTCGTCGTCGTCATTTGTGATGGCTTGGAGATGGCTCCACAGGCACGTGATGCCTGAGATGATGGCAATCTGGTACAATTGGAAAAGATTTCACAAACTTTGAACGCATACGATTTGACCTAGTGAATGAGTGCAAGTGAGTGAGTGAGTGAGTGAGTGAGTGAGTGAGTGAGTGAGTGAGTGAGTGAGTGAGTGAGTGAGTGAGTGAGTGAGTGAGTGAGTGAGTGAGTGAGTGAGTGAGTGAGTGAGTGAGTGAGTGAGTGAGTGAGTGAGTGAGTGAGTGAGTGAGTGAGTGAGTGAGTGAGTGAGTGAGTGAGTGAGTGAGTGAGTGAGTGAGTGAAAGAATGATTGAAGAAGTGATTGAATCAATGAATGATGCATTTGTTTCTGCGATGGTATTTGGCGAAGATTAAAAGCAGGAGTTAATGAGTTCAACAAAGAGGAATTCCTATCCTCATCCTCCTCCTCCCCTTACTTTTCCATCATTATCTCTCCTCAAACCAGGGCAGCTGCCTATGTTTGTTGTGGTTCACAAGCATCGTTCATGGCCTTGAGCAGGGCAGTCTTGCATGACGATGGTGACGATGGTGATGACGATAATGAAGATGATGATGATAATGATGATGATGAAGATGATGATGATGATGACGACGACGATGATGATGATGATGATGATGATGATGATGATGATGATCATGTTACAAGTGATGATGATGATGATGTTACAAGTGATGATGATGATGATGATGATGATGATGATGATGATGATGATGATGATGATGATGATGATGATGATGATGATGATGATGATGATGATGATGATGATGATGATGATGATGATGATGATGATGATGATGATGATGATGATGATGATGATGATGATGATGATGATGATGATGATGATGACGACGATGATGATGATGATGATGATGATGATGATGATGATGATGATGATGATGATGATGATGATGATGATGATGATGATGATGATGATGATGATGATGACGATAATGAAGATGATGATGATAATGATGATGATGAAGATGATGATGATGATGACGACGACGATGATGATGACTTGAGTTAGATTAAAAATGGCGGAAGGTCACGTGGTATTTGAATGTTAATTGTCGAGATGAAAGAAATAATTACAAGTTTTGTTCAAAAATGAATACAAAAATCATATCACACATTCCTCTCATAAATTATGATAATCGTTATGCTAATTAGTCTCGATATAAATCATCGTTAGAAGGAGCCATCCTGCATTAGCAAATGGGATGGTCGGGATGATGACGAATGCGATTGGCGGATTGGCCTAATTATTCATACAGCTCATTTATTATTCATGCACGGATCATTAATATTCTCTGATTCTTAATGAGCACCTTGGTAAAGAGAAACTTGGAAAATATAATCTCATTAGATTGGAAAAATTAATTCCTGTGGCATTATGAATTTGTAATAATTTTTAAAAAATTATTAAAATTATTTATTAATTAATTGATTATTTATTTATTTATTTATTTATTTATTTATTTATTTATTTATTTATTTATTTATTTATTTATTTATTTATTTATTTATTTATTTATTTATTTATTTATTTATTTATTTATTTATTTATTTATTTATTTATTTATTTATTTATTTATTATTTATTTATTTATTTATTTATTTATTTATTTATTTATTTATTTATTTATTTATTTATTTATTTATTTATTTATTTATTTATTTATTTATTTATTTATTTATTTATTTATTTATTTATTTATTTATTTATTTATTTATTTATTTATTTATTATTTATTTATTTATTTATTTATTTATTTATTTATTTATTTATTTATTTATTTATTTATTTATTTATTTATTTATTTATTTATTTATTTATTTATTTATTTATTTATTTATTTATTTATTTATTTATTTATTTATTTATTTATTTATTTATTTATTTATTTATTTATTTATTTATTTATTTATTTATTTATTTATTTATTTATTTATTTATTTATTTATTTATTTATGTTATTAACAAAGACTGTATAAATGTGAGACAATCCAATAAAAGCATTTATAATTAAATATTGTTAAATGCCTCAAAATAAAGAAAATGGATTTCTGAAAAGCAAATGATATCATAAAGTTATAAAAAGATATAAAATTTAATCAATTAAATTGATTATTTTTATAGAACTTTCAATATTGTTTTAATTATTTATTATTATTATTAATATCAATATTATTTTTTTATTATTATTATTAGTTGCTGGTGATTCTGCTATTGTTCTTACGCGGGACATCTGCCTCTCAACGGAAACCTTGTATGACGTCACGTGACTTCCGCTTTTCTAAAAAAAAACAGAACCAAACTCATATTCATCATCATCATCATCATCATCACCAGTAACAACACCAGAAAAGGCAGCGGCGGCGTCATCGTCATCATCATCATCATCATCGTCATCATCGACATCGTTGTCATCGCTGTCACATGGGTTGTTTTGAAAGGAGTCTAAGAGAATTCCTTCCATAACTAGAAGCACTTCAAGTTCTCCATGGCGACCGAATGACGCTGCTTTCGCGGACCTCATTAAACATCGCAAACAGTAATAATAATAATAATAATAATAATAATAATAATAATAATAATAATAATAATAATAATAATAATAATAATAATAATAATAATAATAATAATAATAATAATAATAATAATAATAATAATAATAATAATAATAATAATAATAATAATAATAATAATAATAATAATAATAATAATAATAATAATAATAATAATAATAATAATAATAATAATAATAATAATAATAATAATAATAATAATAATAATAATAATAATAATAATAATAATAATAATAATAATAATAATAATAATAATAATAATAATAAGAAGAAGAAGAAGAAGAAGAAGAAGAAGAAATAAAATTTAAAATATTATTAAATTTTGTCTTTTTAGAAACATTTTCGTTGAATTTTTAAAATTATTTGACAAATACCAAGAAATGATTCAGAAATGACGTCCTTCTAGATCACAACTTTGAAACTCCAAAGAACAATAAATCATGGACATGAAATTGCATCGGAAACGTAGTCACGAAGAAGAAGCTCGTATTATCGACCATTCGACGGATTATCGCTCGTCATCTTCAACGTTTAAGGGCAATTCTGGATGTTGCCTCTTTGTTGTGATTTCGCGGTACATGACGACGATGACGACGATGATGATGACGATGACGATGACGACGATGATGATGATGATGATGATGATGACGATGACAATGATGATGATGACAATGATGACGATGACAATGATGATGACAATGATGATGACATCGACTAAGATGAACATTTCAAGACGAGGAGAACGACGTTGAACATTATTTTGTCACTCAAAACAAAACAAAAAATACGAAGCATAAAAAAGCATACTAATCCCGTATTTCCGAACTGAAAGAAAATTTACTTTTTGAACAAATTTGCGTATTATGACGTCACAGACTGATGCCCGTCTGTAAATTATTTTCGAGATTTAATTCCTAAATATGGCGATGGATGAAATTAATTCTTGCTTCTCCATCAATCATTCATTCATTCATTATATTAATTAATTAATTAATTCATTCATTCATTCATTCAATCATTCATTCATTCATTCATTCAATCATTCATTCATTCATTCATTCAATCAATCAATCAATCATTAGATTAATTTATTATCTTAATTCAATTCTCAATTTTGAGGCTTGATTCTATAACAATACAATTATGTCATTAGAATTACTAATATTACAACTAATGGTTTATTAATAACTATTTAATAATAATAATTAATAATATCATCATATAATATTAATATAAGATATAATATTAATATCATCACAGACTTTAAG
The DNA here is from genome assembly GCA_034509925.1 of Hirudinaria manillensis. NCBI lineage: Eukaryota > Metazoa > Annelida > Clitellata > Hirudinida > Hirudinidae > Hirudinaria > Hirudinaria manillensis. The sequence continues at coordinate 6,933,722 of CM067527.1, forward strand.
TATAACAGTAACAATAACGAGTATATTTTAGTGAATTAATAAGAATTAAACAATATTTAAGTTACAATTAAACAAATATGGCGCATTAAATGTGTCATAATATTAATAATATTTTAATATTAATACTATAAAAGCATTAAATACCTGCTGCGTGTTGCTGTCAAATGTCAGCAATGAATTTCCATCAATTTTTATTTTTAAAATTAAGAAAAATCGCAGAATTCTGGATTAAAATGAATAAAAAATACCGTGAGAAGTCCAATAAATTCTTAAACATGTTTAGAGTTTTAAAAAAGTATTATTATTATTATTATTATTGATATTATTAATATTATTATCATTATTATTATTATTATTATTATTATTATTGTTATTATTATTATTATTATTGTTATTATTATTATTATTATTATTATTATTATTATTATTATTATTATTTATCGACATCGACCACTTCAATATATTTTAATTATTCACATTTATTTATCATAAATTCTTTAAAATTTCTAACGAAAGGTTCCAAACAACCGATGATAGATTTACGCAATTTCGCTGTTAAAAATTTATTTTAAAAAATGAAAAGATTAATCATTTTTCACCTAAGGAAAAGTTTGAGTTGTATATATGGATGGATGGATGGATGGATGGATGGATGGATGGATGGATGGATGGATGGATGGATGGATGGATGGATGGATGGATGGATGGATGGATGGATGGATGGATGGATGGATGGATGGATGGATGGATGGATGGATGGATGGATGGATGGATGGATGGATGGATGGATGGATGGATGGATTGACGGACGGATGGATGGAATGATTGATTGATGGAGGGATGGATGGATGGTTTGATTTAGTGATGGATGGATGGATGGATGGATGGATGGATGGATGGATGGATGGATGGATGGATGGATGGATGGATGGATGGATGGATGGATGGATGGATGGATGGATGGATGGATGGATGGATGGATGGATGGATGGATGGATGGATGGATGGATGGATGGATGGATGGATGGATGGATGGATGGATGGATGGATGGATGGATGGATGGATGGATGGATGGATGGATGGATGGATGGATGGATGGATGGATGGATGGATGGATGGATGGATGGATGGATGGATGGATGGATGGATGGATGGATGGATGGATGGATGGATGGATGGATGGATGGATGGATGGATGGATGGATGGATGGATGGATGGATGGATGGATGGATGGATGGATGGATGGATGGATGGATGGATGGATGGATGGATGGATGGATGGATGGATGGATGGATGGATGGATGGATGGATGGATGGATGGATGGATGGATGGATGGATGGATGGATGGATGGATGGATGGATGGATGGATGGATGGATGGATGGATGGATGGATGGATGGATGGATGGATGGATGGATGGATGGATGGATGGATGGATGGATGGATGGATGGATGGATGGATGGATGGATGGATGGATGGATGGATGGATGGATGGATGGAGGGATGGATGGATGGATGGATGGATGGATGGATGGATGGATGGATGGATGGATGGATGGATGGATGGATGGATGGATGGATGGATGGATGGATGGATGGATGGATGGATGGATGGATGGATGGATGGATGGATGGATGGATGGATGGACGGATGGATGGACGGATGGACGGACGGACGGACGGACGGACGGACGGATGGTTGATCGGACGGACGGACGGACGGACAGACGGATGGATGGATGGATGGATGGACGGATGGATGGATGGATGGATGGATGGATGGATGAATGGATGGACGGACGGACGGATGGTTGATCGGACGGACGGACGGAGGGATGGATGGAGGGATGGATGGATGGATGGATAGATGGACGGACGGACGGACATACGGGCTATTGGAAATGTGTTGTCTATATATTTTTAACTTTCGCTACTTGGCAAAATCTTATAAATTATTAAGAAAAATAAATTAACTAATAAATACAAATAATAAATAAAATAAATAAATTCCACAGCACTTTCCAGGGTGATTTTAAATTGCAGACATTTACGAGGAATTCGGATTTAATTTTGAAACTAACACTTAAAATTTCAAGAGACTTTAGCCATTAATATCTGATTAACTTTATAAATCATCAATCATTTATTTAGGACAACAATTTGTTTTTAAATGTGTGAAACTAAAAATATTTATTGGATGAATGGATATGCACAAATAGTAGTTGCTTCTCAAAATGTTATCGGCATTTTCAAAATCTAATTTAAAGAAATAATTTATTATAAATTGTAATTCTTCAAATGAAAATAAATTCAATTTCTGCTTTTAACGATACAAACAGAAATAAATATAAAGGAAGCAGAAAAGAGATTCTAAAAATACGCTCCAGTCATCCGTGGCCGTTCCGCTTGACTTAGAAGTGGAATGCGATTGGTTTGGTGGAGTTTCGCTCGACTGGCTTATTTGTTCAGAGAATCGGCGCTACATAAATTAATTGTTTACTTCCGCTTCTCGTCTGACGTCACATGACATAAATCAAGATGACCGCCTCGCCCGAGCGGAGAACGAGTTGTGATTAGAAAAATTAATTTTTTGCTCTATTAATGACATTAATTGATTTAACAGAATAATATGTTTAATGTTTTATCGAATGGTTACAAAATTAGTACTTTTGAATTTGAACTTGAACGTGTTGCAAATCTAAATTTAAAAAAAAATAAAATAAAACCACGATGATTCGATGTCGTCGACGCCATCATCATAATCACCACCATACCTCTCCTCCCCCTAATCATAATCACCACCATACCTCTCCTCCCCCTAATCATAATCACCACCATACCTCTCCTCCCCCTAATCATAATCACCACCATACCTCTCCTCCCCCTAATCATAATCACCACCATACCTCTCCTCCCCCTAATCATAATCACCACCACACCTCTCCTGCCCCTAATCATAATCACCACCATACCTCTCCTGCCCCTAATCATAATCATCACCATATCCTTCGCTGAATCCCTTTCCATGGTTCTGACCAAACAAAAAAAAAAAAAAACATGGATTTAAAATTCAAAAGACAGAATAGCAGTCGGTCGTCATGGCAATCATTTCCGGAAGGAGGTGTCCTTCCAAAGTCCTGACGCCAAAGTGAACAAAATTTTTTCCAGTCCCAAGCGCCCATTATCGCCCAGTGCCGTAAAAACAATTAAATTGCTGGAGGGTCGTTTTTCTCCGAGGTGGTCGTTAAAAATTCACGACTTGCAAAGTGCTCGAAAGCTGATTGGTCGATGGCTTTGCAGTGTTTTGTTTCTCTGCAAATTTTTTTTGTTTTTGTTTTTCTGATCCTCTGCACTCCTTTTCAATCTTTCGCGCTATTATTCAATCCCCGCTTTAATTCTTTTTTGCCTATCTGCCTGTCTGTCGATCCAATATCTTTTCATTCTTTATCATTCTCTCCATCTTGCAACAGACTCGAGCAATTCATTCCTCCATTAACTTTGTTTTTGTTTCAGTTTCCATCCATCTAAGCATCTCAGTACGCACCCTGGACCAGCACTCTGTTCCGTTAGAGTCTCATCTCACTCAACCCCACGCCCTCAGCTTCCGCTACTTTCGAGTTCATGACCTTCGGAGGGAGGAGCAAGGTCAAGTGAGGCACCTAAGATGGAGACTGCCAATCAAATCTCTCGGCTTCGGGTTCATTTCCTCATCATCTCGGATTCCTTGACCTCCATTCCTCCCGTTCTATTTTTAGATATCTAAAACGGTTTGATTGATTTCGGTTCTGATTGATTTCAATCAGTGGACGTTTAATTCTTTTCCTGGTTAGATTTCTGGACGCCCCTACTTATTAATTGTTCTTTGTTGCTATTTCATCCACCTATCGGTATGTTGCAGATCATAATCATCATCACCAACAATATCATCATCATCATCATCATCTCCCTCTTATCCGTCCTCGTCTTCTTCTTCTTCCTCTATGTCATCTCAATGGAATTGGCAATGACACCTCGTCCTGATCCATTGAGAAGAGATGCAGTCGGAAAGTAAGGGTTAGAAAGTTCATAGTTCATCGAGTGCGTTGATTGATTGGTTGGTTGATAAAAACTGAGTGATTGATCAGCTTCTGATTGATGCTTGGATGTTTGAAGGGGATCGTTGCCTGTGCCTGGATTGCTTGATCCACGCTGATGATGGTGATGATGATGATGATGGCGGTGGTGGTGGTGGTGAAGGTGCTGAGGATGAGGAAGCGATGGCTGCGATGGTCATGATAGTGATTATTTTTCATAGTTCAGAGCTTTAAATCAATCTGTTTTCCACCTCTGATCCTTTAGCACGTGTGTCTGGCAGTATTTAACTTTAATAAATTATTAATATTACGAAGATCAAGACATCGATAAATCTAGCAATGATATATTATTAAGAATTTTTTAAAAATTATTTAGAAACTTTTATTAAGAGCTAAATAATTTAAATAAGTTGCAGAAAGTAATTAATCGCTTTTTAACCATCCATTATTAGAACAAATTGTCGTCATAGACGCAGGTACAGAGAACCTGTGTTGATGACAGATAGACTGACGATGTAGATGGATGAATAAAATCCACTTGTTACCACTTCCGAGCAAATGGCCTCCTAACGAATGCAACATTCGCATTTCCGTTGCCCTTTTATATTTTAAGTCATATTTTTTTTTATTCTTTTATTCGTTCGTTCGTTCGTTCAGCTATGCCTGCGTTTACTCCATTAATTTGTCCGTCAGCTTAACATCCATCCATTCATCCATCCATCCATCTACCCATCCAACCATCCACCCATCCGTCTGTCCGCCCGCCGTCCTTTCGTCCGTCCGTCCGTCTATCCATAAACCCATCCATTCATCCATCCGTCCATCCATTGTCCTTCCATCCATCTATCAATGCGACCAAAATCCAAAGAGTAATTATTGCACTTAATGTCGTCATCCTCTTCCTACCTCCTTCAGTCCATCCGTCCATCGATCATTCATTCATGTAGCCCCGAAATCGAACGAATACTTGGAATAACAACCTGTCGTCTGCTCATTTCCCACGAGGCGTTTCCGGCGATCGTTTACGTCGACCACACGAAGAAGCTGTGGCTGGTGCGGTCTTGGCTGCTATTATTATTAGTAGTATTATTATTATTATTATTATTATTATTATTATTATTATTATTATTATTATTATTATTATTATTGTTATTATTATTATTATTATTATTATTATTATTATTATTATTATTATTATTATTATTATTATTATTATTATTATTATTATTATTATTATTATTATTATTATTATTATTATTGTTGTTGTTGTTGTTGTTGCTGTTGTTGTAATGAGTATTGAATGAACTCCAGCACGTGTTACTTAATTGTAGTTTTACGGTCTCGTAAAAAATTCAAAAAACACTTTTCTTTGTCGCCGCTGTGACGCGTCTGTTTACTCTCGTTGAGTGCTCTTGATGACTATGATGATGACGATGATGATTATGATGATGATGATGGTCATGACGACGGCCAGGATGATGACGATGATGACGTCGATGACGATGATGATGAAGGTAATGCTGATATCATCAGTAATAACACTATAACAGCAACAGAATAACAACAATAACAACAATCATCATCATCATCATCATCAACAACAACAACTACAGCAACAGCAAGGATTCCAATCACTGTTTATGTTTATAGTTAATAAATTACGTTGCTCGATGGACATGAAACGGCAAATGATTTTCAATCCCTCATCCATATCAATGTGGACCTCGGTGCTATCCGTACACAATTCATGGATTTATGCAAAAAAAATAATTATAAATATATTAATAATAATATTATTATTATTATTCCATTTAATTATAATAGATATAAATAATAATAATATTGATATATATTATGTTACATTATTATTAATTATTATAATATATTATTATTATTATTATTAATCATCATCATATTATCATTATTATTATTATTATTATTAAAATTATTATTATCATTATTATTATTATTATTATTATTATTATTATTATTATTATTATTATTATTAAGTCATATTTTTTAAATTATTATTATTATTAAAATTGTTAAATATTTTTTTACATGTTACATGTAATGCAATGCAATTAACTATTGAACAACAAGAGCCACAACAACTTACAAGCGATTAGCTTTAAGAGCATTTGCCCTTGTTTAGATTTTTATTTAGAAAATTATTTCTTAATAATAAATTTAATTTAATAATTAATTAATTTAAGTTTAATATTATTAATAATTTTATTGCTAAAACCAATGTTCGAACGTGGCTCATCCTAACGTGCGTGAGTGTAGCATTGAATTTGTATTTAATTTCAACATTGAAATGCAATTTGCAGAATTTCATTTGCAGGCCACGTGATCCGTCGCTGTCAACCATTTGTTTTGTTGGATTCTTCTTCGTGGGATGTTTCTTTGCGTCATCGTTATTGATGTCGTCGTCATCATCATCATCATCATCATCAAAATTCCTGATGGATGACATCATTGTCGTCAACACCGTCATCATCATCGTCATCATCATCATCGTTGTCATCGTCGTAGTCGTCATCGTCACCATTGTCGGCATCGTCGAGATGATGATTTTTTGAAGATAAATAACGATCCCGAAGGCATCAGAGGCATCTCACAAGAGCACAAGTGCACAAGTCGTACATTAAGCAGACACCGATCATTGCACCAAAGGATTTCATTCCATCAGGAATGAATTTCCATCCGGAATCACCGTCATCAGAAATGCCACGAACAGATCAATGGCCGCGTCACAACTGACGTCATCATTTGACGTCATCATCTGCCTCCTCAACGATCCACACCTGGATCCATACAATTGCATTTGTTGACCGACAATTGATCTCAATGGAGCATGAAAATCGACCAATCACAAACAGGTAACTTAAAGGTGTTGATGTTCCACGCTTGGCTGAGCAACCATTTGATTCTGCTTTTCATGATTAGTGGTTATTTAATTTATTAAAGACCATCATCCTCGTCGCCGTCGTCGTCATCATCCTCCTCACCATGGTAACATGTCGCAAACATCACACAACACAGATGCAAAATCTCGTTGACCAACAAAACATGAAATTTTCTTTTTTGTTTTGTCATCATTTTGAAGGATTCGTGGAAAGACTTATGTGAGTATAAAGCAGAACTTGAATGATTGAAGTCGTCCGATATCAGGATAATTGATATACTATTATATTAAATATGTCATTAAGTTTTTCTACTCATTTATCTCGTTATTACAAACTTAAATAAAATAATAATAATAATAATTTTCAAAGATTAATAATAGTTTATGTGTTTTAGTAAATTTTTACTTTAGTTGTTATTATTATTTTCATTGTTGTTGTTATCGTTGATGTTATTATAATTTATTACTAATCAATACTATTTAGTGTAATAATACCAGCCACAGCATTGGAATGTAATTCTTTATTTGCTTAATAACTATAATTAATTAATAATTATAATTTATTTATTTAAAGCTAATGATTAACGCATAAAATAATTAGAAATACCAATTATATTAATAATAAATTTATGTAATGTTGTTGTTACCTTTTGTAATTACATTATTGTATATAATATCCGTGACCCAAAACAATGAAGAAGGATCGATAACCAATCAAAGAACCCGGCTCAACAAAAATCAGGTTCATCCTGACCTAATAACGGGGTCAGAGCATAAAAGGATTAAAGAAGACATATTGATGATGGTGACGCTGCTGCTGCTGCTGATAATGATGACGATGATGATGACAATGATGATGACGATGACGATGATGGTGATGATGATGACGACGATGATGATGATGATGATGGTGATGATGACGATGATGATGACAATGATGATGACGATGACGATGATGGTGATGATGATGATGACGATGATGATGATGATGGTGATGATGATGACGATGATGATGATGGTGATGATGACGATGATGATGACAATGATGATGACGATGACGATGGTGATGACGGCCACAACGACGACTATGACGATGGTGTTGAGGCTTGTGGTCAGGGTGATATTGATGATGATGATGATGACGAAGATGTCATTGATGATGAATGGACCAACGTCGCATGGAGGCAAATATGACATTAGTTCTGACTAATCGACAATGCAGTTCCTAATCTATGTCAGTATCATCATCATTATCATCTTTTTCAAACTTTATCCCGGATGATTTATTACACTAGTTTTGCTATATATATGATAGTTAAGCCAGGGGTCATGATAATAATAATAAGAGGTAATGATGATGACGATGACTGAAAGGATATTACAAATGTGGTCTCATTTCTCCAATAGCGAGAGCTGAACAAATATTTATGGTTGTGACGTAATAAGATTATGTATGGCTGGACGGACGGATGGATGCCCGGACGGATGGACGGACTGACCGATGGACAGACAGATGGATGATGCAGGTAAGGATGGACGAAGAAATTAAATAAAACTATCATCCGGCATGCAAGTCTGCCATTGTAAATTGTTGGAATTTATATTTCGTGAGTTCCTGTCGTGACGTCATCCTTCATTCCTCCTCCAAACATTTGCTTGTCTTCAATCCATCCGACGTACCGTTATCAATCCAACCTCTGGGTGCATTTAAACTGACTGTGCTTGTTTGGTGGGATTTAATTGTTAATAACATTTAATATTTGTTATTTACATTTTAATTCATTAAACACTTTAAAAATTATTTAGAGGCATTTACTCTATCGGCTTCCCTTGGAAATGCAGGCAGAAAATGCTTCTTAAGTGTGGACATCAAGTACAAAATACTTAATATAATATACCTACTACAATGTAAACTACTTGTAACATTAGTACATTACTTGATACAATATACCCAGTACAGTGTACATGGTATATCCTCTCGAAAGAACACCAACAAATCTGAATCACTGAAGGAAAATCAACAACGAATTGCATTTGAAATTGAATGAAGGGAAGGTCACCTTGACAGAAAAGTGTTCATGGCAAACTTATTAATTTAAAATAATTTTTTATGATTTATTCTAAATTCAAATTTATTGATAAATATATGTATACAAAGGTAGAGATAAATAACTACTTGAGGTCATACTTGAGGTCGATGTATGTGGACGATGGATTATAGAAATACTCGCCTTACTGGGTGACTTTGGCCAAATTTATATGTTAACTTCCAGCTTATAACTTCCCAGTTTGTCATCTCGTTTAACAGAACAGCGAATGATGAAAATAATAAAACAAACTTCTCTCTTCAATCCGAGTCAATTGAGTCTCCGCTGCAACGACAGGTGTGGCGGATCCCAATGGAAAAACTGGAAAAGGTGGTCACAATTCATCTTGATTAAAGAAACGTCTGCTTGACTCATGAAAAAGCATTGGCAAATAAAACTAAGAACGATCCAAGAATCCAAGGAGAGGCAGCCACGATGAGAATCGTTTCTCAGAAGCAAGTAACCGGCATTATATTATTATTATTAGACAATATAAGAAAAAAAGACATTTAACAATTTTTTAAAAACGATTTATAAACTTATTTGAATCGGGCGAAAAATGCTATTTATTTATTTACATGTGTCTGGCGATTTTATTTATTATTATTATTATTATTATTATTATTATTATTATTATTATTATTATTATTTATTGGCCTCCAGGAGTCCACGGATGACTGCCTCGACTGGAATTTATGCTTGGATGATTTTCAATAAAAATTTCTATTCGCACGTGAATTCTTTGTTTTCTCCTGTAAATTTTGAACGGTAATAATATTTACTATAGATATATTAATAGTAAATATGAATAAATAAGAGATTAATTATTAAATTTACAAGGCAATTATTGAATTTATTATTTTAAATATAATTTTTCTGAGAGTTAATTGCAGAGAAATACTGTAATTTAAAAAAATATTGATAGCTCAACTCAAAGTAATGCATTGGTCGCATATAGTAACAACTATAACAACAACAATAACAACAACAATAACAACAACAATAACAACGACAATAGCAACAACAATAACAACAACAATAAAAATAACAACAACAATAACAACGACAATAACAACAACAATAACAACAACAATAACAACAACAATAACAACAACAATAACAACAACAATAACAACAACAATAACAACAGCAACTATTTTCTACTGAAACTACTACAATAATAAGCTTTAGTTCTATTGATATCATCACATCGTGACCTTTCGGTGCGACCTTCGCCATTATGCCTAAGAATAAATTATGTTAATTACAGACCATCTATGATAGGTGTAATTAAAATGGTCGTTGGCATGTCGCATTCTGTCATTGGTGGTCTATAATTAGCCATTCAATGAGACGTTGTCACCATTTCTTCGTCATCATTGTCATCGTCATCATCATCATCAAGCCACTTATCCACGAGTACACGATATAAAGGCTATAAGCATCATAGTCATTAACATCATCGTCGTCGTCATCGTCAGTATCATCATCATCGTCGTCATCATCAGAGTCATCAAGAACTCTGCCATCATTCCTCATCGTCTTCTTCATCATCTTCATTGGCCGTAAATTTTCCTTCGAGCCTGTACAATTACCGCCCACGGCTGTGGACACAAGTAATTAAGAATACCGCCATCATCATCATCATCACCGTCATTACAGAACATCGTCATCATCATCATCAACATCGTCGTCTTTATCATCATCCCTCGCCATTCAGCATCGTTATCAACAGGCAGAGGTCAAAGGTCACGCGTGGAACTCCTTTGAAGAATGCTTTTCTGGAACGAAGCACGTGATGAATGGATGAATGCTAGGTTAACTGATGCATGGACGGACGGACAGACGGATGGACTGACGAAGTTACGGACGAATGGACGGACGGATGAACGAACGAATGAGGGAAAGTGTTTAAGTGATTCATGTTAAAACTTTTGTCATTTTGAATCTGCTTTGAATTCGCCATCCGCATTTATTTCCAATAAATCCGATAGAATTCGATAGATGGCCCGATGGATACCTCTGCCAACGTAACTATTTTATTGTAAATGGGGCTCTCTCCAGGCATAAGGTTTCATTAATTGATACTTTTCTCTTTTTTTTTGGCCGCTGGTGCGGTTGAAGTCGCTGATGTTTGATTGATTGATTGATTGATTGATTGATTGATTGATTGATTGATTGATTGATTGATTGATTGATTGATTGATTGATTGATTGATTGATTGATTGCCCCACGTCAAACCGAAAAACAAATTAGATCATATGTTCATATCAAACACAAAAACCGAGTGTCTTCGACGGTTCAAATAAAACATGAACTAAGATGTCGATATAACTTCGGCAGAACCAAAAATTAATGTTCAATTTATTCTTCCTCCCTTCTCTTGTAAGCCACTGCGTAGAAAGCACCAGGTTCTCCTCTCACTCGGACGATCCACTGGTTGCTTCCTCTTTTCTCGTTAACCTCCTTTAGTTTTTCTGAGAAAAGCCTCTTGCAGGTTTCTCTGTCTTCCTTTGACAGATCCAGACTTAGGACGACTTTACTGAAGTCTTTGCTTCCCTTCAATCTTTTACTGTTCTCCAGCACATTGTTTCTAGAGTTTTCGTTGTCAAATTTGATTAGAATTGGCCTTGGTCTTGCGGCATCAACTTTTCTCCCAATTCTCAACAACTTCCTTGTCCATCTTTTTTAAACTGACTTCTTTCAAAAGTTTCAGCACACTTTCTTTATCTTGAGACCCATCTTTATTATTATTATTATTATTATTATTATTATTATTATTATTATTATTATTATTATTATTATTATTATTATTATTATTATTATTATTATTATTATTATTATTATTATTATTATTATTATTGAGAAAAATGAAAATTTAATTAAAATTAATAAAAGTTTTTTTTAAATTCTTTACAAACCAATTATATTAAATATCGAAATAAGTTCCAATTTCTTTTCTCATAACGGAATTGATGAATTTTTACAGTTTTTTCCTTAAAAATGATAAAAAATTATTTCCTTTTAAAATAAAAAAATGTGGAACGTCCTTAATGACCCCAAACCCCATCCAGAATCAATGCATGTTCTTCGTTTTGCGAATTAAGCCTTTGACGCTTGATTTGGAAATGAAACAAGTCATTTTAATTTCATGATTGATGGTTGTCATCATCAATGTAGTCGTCGTAATGTTATTGATATTATTATTGACAAATAATAATAACAATAATATTAATAACATAATCTGATATGATGATTATATTATTATTATTATTATTATTATTATTATTATTATTATTATTATTATTATTATTATTATTATTATTATTATTATTATTATTATTATTATCATTATTATTATTATTATTATTATTATTATTATTATTATTATTATTATTATTATTATTATTATAAATTTTAATTATTACGAAGGCGACATAAAGAGGCCGCTACTTGATCGTCACGGCTTCTATTGACGACGCATCCACGCAGTGGGACGTGGATAAATAAATCCTTGTTGCCTCCAAATGCTCTGAGTGTATCGTCGATAAGCCATTAGTAGACAGAACTGCAAGTAACTGAATAAGAACATCATCATTGTCATCGTGTTCATCATCATCATCATCACCAGAATCATCATCATCATCATCGTCGTTGTCTTCGTCATCATCACCAACATCATCATCGTTGTCGTTTTTACCATTGTCATCAGCACCCTTTCAAGAATAAAAATCACGCGTGTTATCTCAATAATGACGCTCTTGTAACTGATAACGATGACATCAAAAAGCCGAATGATGGTGATGATGACGATGATGATGATAATGGTGATGATGACTACGACGAGGAGGACGACGACGATGGTGTTGATTTTAATTATATAATGTTGATGGGATTTTTTTTTGTTTCAATCTGACGGCAAGGACTCTTGAAATAAAATATTTATTGAAACAAATCTTTGAATTATCGTCAAACTGAAACAATTTCCCAGCTGAAAAATCCTGAATTTTTCCTAAGAAACAAAACTAATTGGGATGTTTATTTTAAATAATCTTTGGTCATCTTTGATTTCTTTGTTTCATTTCACCGGCCATCGATGTTGCGTGCTGAGAATGCCGAGAAGACGAACGCGTGATGATAACGATCACTCGTGGTAATGGTAACGATGCTTATGGTGATGATGATGACGACGACGATGACAATAACAGTGACGATGATAATGGTGGCGATGACGGTGACGGTGACTATGATGATGATATTTGATTGTAATTGACGACAACGAAGATCACGTCGATAATTATGTTCGAAATCACGATTTGAAAGAATTGTTCCAAGTCATTTCGTATAAAGTAACTCTACAACTTGACCAAGTATTGGCCAATTCATCAGAAAAGGCATTAATTCATCCAATCGTGCATCAATTTACATAACAACTGAACATCAATTCATCCAACCATGCATCCATTCTCAAAATCAACCCTGCATCAATCCAACCACGCATCCATTCAAACAACCATGCACCTATTCACACGGCCATGCATCAATGCATCAATTCATTCGAACGGCAGCATCTCCCGCGGCTGTCGTCGTCCAAGAATTCACGCTCCAATGAACAGAGACCACAGAAAAATGGCAATGTTTTAAGTATTAGTTTCTCGGTCTTTTTTTCCATTTTACTTTAAATGATGACTTTAACAATAAAAGGTGTTCTTGGGTGCTAAATTATTTTTAAAAGTAATTATTAATTAATTCCTATTATAATTATAATTATACAAGTTGAGATAATTTAAGTTATTTGAATATTTAATAAACACTGTAAACTTAAGAATTATGTATCAATATTAATATAATAATATATCATTCATATTTGTTTAAATTATTATTATTAATAATTAAATAAATAAATAACAATACATCATCCGACAGATGCTCCATTAAGAGCGCATGGATATCGTGGGAAGCTTTTAACCTTCTCATATTATTACCTACAAATGTTCAACCATCAGTTGCGTAGGAACTACTTCACGGGAACTTCTTTGGCGGAGTTATACACTTTCGCAGACCAAAGCAACTGTAGCAATGTTGTATGGATGTTAATTTAAAAGATTGTAACACAACCAAGTATGCGATTGTTTATTACAATCATATTGACTAATTAATTGTTCCTAAATATAATAAAACACCAAAAAAACCAAATAATTATATAAATATATAAATTAATATTTATTAATATTTATTAATAATATTAATAATAATTATTATATAAATTAATATTGAATAATAACATTATTATTTCTTGGAATTATTATATACCAACCGGTATAATTTTTCTAAATTTGAAATTAACACTGTTACCGATGATAGCATTAATAACAGTTCCCGGGCATAATAATAATAATAATAATAATAATAATAATAATAATAATAATAATAATAATAATAATAATAATAATAATAATAACAATAATAATATTATCATTGTTATTATCAACATCGTCATCATGACTTTCGTATGATCGAAAGAAAAGGAGAGATTCGATGGCGGATGACAGAAGAAGGAGACTGCATCCCGGACAAGTTATGGGAGGAAAACATCGGAGATGAGATAAAAAGGAGTTGGAAAATGAAGTGGAGACGCCACTTGACACGTCGATATGGAAAACTGCTGATGCTTCGAGTTGCCGTTGTTTTTGTTGATTTTGTTTATATTGTTGCAGTTGTGATAATAGTTTTATGTCGTCGTTAACGTATTATAACGTAGTAGTTGTAATGTGTGTAGTAATGGACGTTGTCGCAATAGATGCAGTCGATGTGGATGCAACAAATGTAATAGTAGGAATCACAGTAACTTCTGTTCTTATAGGTCGTTTGGTTCACACGAAACTTATGTCGAAAAAGACAAACAGATTTTAACGAACTCAGTCGTTTAAATCGTGGTTTTGGTTGTTGGAATTGCCTCTCTGTTCCGAAAGCAAGTTGCAAACACATCCAATCCTATTGCATAATTCATATAAAAAAAATAAATAGAATAAAATCAAAATAAATGGCTGCCAAATCGATGTGGCGTCAAACAAATGGACATAAAGTCTCCAGAGGTCAGAAGGGACAAGATAGAAAACTTTCCTTACATAAATTCAAGTGGAACCATTTTCAGGTGGTTGTAACAAAAAAAAAACTAAACAAAAAAAAAAGCCAATTCCTGTCTTAAATTAAACGCAATTTTACTGTCGAAATTCTTTTAAAAATGAAAACAAAAATATTGAAATAAAACAAAAATCGTTAAAAACGTCAAATCGAAAAATATTTTTTTTCAAGAATATTTTTTTGTTCTAATTGAAATTTTCGACGAAAATTGAATAAGTCCTGCGAGAATGACTCGATATCATGCGATGATCATTGGCAGCAATACTCATCGTCACCGTGGTTTTCATAAACATCATCATCATCATCATCGTTACCGCCATCATCATCGTCATCATCATTGTACGTCAACTGACATCGTGTCCCGCTCTGAAGGAAATAAAAACATTTTGATGCCTCCAATTAGCATTAAATTGTGGGTGCTCAGTTTTGAGGAGGGGCACTCACTCACTCACTCACTCACTCACTCACTCACTCACTCACTCACTCACTCACTCACTCACTCACTCACTCACTCACTCACTCACTCACTCACTCACTCACTCACTCACTCACTCACTCACTCACTCACTCACTCACTCACTCACTCACTCACTCACTCACTCACTCACTCACTCACTCACTCACTCACTCACTCACCTCACTCACTCACTCACTCACTCACTCACTCACTCACTCACTCACTCACTCACTCACTCACTCACTCACTCACTCACTCACTCACTCACTCACTCACTCACTCACTCACTCACTCACTCACTCACTCACTCACTCACTCACTCACTCACTCACTCACTCACTCACTCACTCACTCACTCACTCACTCACTCACTCACTCACTCACTCACTCACTCACTCACTCACTCACTCACTCACTCACTCACTCACTCACTCACTCACTCACTCACTCACTCACTCACTCACTCACTCACTCACTCACTCACTCACTCACTCACTCACTCACTCCCACTCACTCACTCACTCACTCACTCACTCACTCACTCACTCACTCACTCACTCACTCACTCACTCACTCACTCACTCACTCACTCACTCACTCACTCACTCACTCACTCACTCACTCACTCACTCACTCACTCACTCACTCACTCACTCCTTCGCATTCCTCATTGTATGTTGAAAGTTCCAAGTTGAAAGGAAGCTTTCTCGAGTGTGGAAGGCGTTGATGTGCGTTGGAAATAATTGTTTGTCAATCGGTCAATTAGGAGTGGAAAAGTCCGACAACTGTCGCTTCTGAAAGCGATTCACGAGTCTGCGCTGAGAAATGAAGTCGTGTGAGAATCAAGTCGACACGAGTGGATGTTTGCCTTGCGGAGAGTGTTTGGTCGTGTGTGTGTGTGCGCGCACGTGTGTGAGTGTGTTTGTTTGGTTCTGAATGGTGGTCGGTGTGGTTATGGCGGTAGGTGTGGTATCAACGACTCGAAGCCAATTGTTTGTAACAAGAAGTCGTCAAAAGTGTGGGAAGCGCAGAAAAGTATTTCAGTTGTTTTAAGATGCATAGTTTATTGATTGTACTTGTTGTTGCAGTTGTTGTTGCAATTGTAGTTGTTGTTGTGGCTGTTCTTGGGAAGTTTGAATTTCATGGACAACAGCTGACAGCCGATTCTGATGTTCTTCAAAGTTTACTCTTTCGTACGTGATCACGTTCGACCTGCTCTGAGTTATTGTAACGTCCACGGCGATGATAACGTTGACGGTGATGATGAAGACGACGACGACGATGACCGTGTTGGTGGTGGTGGTGGTGGTGGTGATGATGATGATGACAATGACGACGACGACGACGATGATGATGATGGTGGCGGTGAAGACGACGACGACGACGAGGAGCAAGCAGGTTGCTCTTATCACCGTAACAGACGTCGATGGTTGTGTTCAAGTATTGAAGTGTTCTTCCGTTGATAAGGAAAATTGTCCTCACATGAGCGACTAATGGACCATGTAAAATGTATAACATATTATATAATATCAATAATAATAATAATAAATAATAATGATAATGATAATATTAAATAATGATAATATTAGTAATAATAACTAAATGATTATATTTTAAACTCTGGCGTAATCACCATTTCAATAATCCAACTATTAATAATGACACGTCACAAACTTAATTCAATTTAATATGAAATTACGAAAATAAACAAAATTAAAATAATTTATAAATCATCATAATTTATAAAATTGATCTTAATTTTTATTATAAACGTTGTCCTTAACGATGCGATGGCTGCCGTTTGTACCATGTGATGCATAATTAGCGAGTGATTTATTTGGTCTGTTGGTTGTCATCAGTCATGCGTGACGATCGTGACGTTCAAATTGTGACCTCAAAATGGAAAAGAAGACTTTCCAACGTTTAAATGAACAATTACGACCATATTTATCTGACATTCACAAACGTCTGCAATCGTGGATGGCTCGTTGGATGGATGGATGGATGGACAGATGAATGGATGGACGGACGGATGGACGAGTGAATGAATGGAAAGATGATTGAGTGATTGATTGGAAAGGTGGATGGATGGATAGGTAGACGAATAAAAGGACAAAGCAAATCCCGATAGCAAATCTTTCAATCAGACAACGCGGAACGAAAGCATTAGAAAGACCATTAGTGGTTTGTGTACACATAGAGTTGCACCT
Source organism: Hirudinaria manillensis (assembly GCA_034509925.1). Taxonomy (NCBI): domain Eukaryota; kingdom Metazoa; phylum Annelida; class Clitellata; order Hirudinida; family Hirudinidae; genus Hirudinaria; species Hirudinaria manillensis. Next base: position 6,951,610 of record CM067527.1, read on the forward strand.
GCTGGCACTTTCTAAGTAAACGATTCGATGATTAGATGGATTGTTGAGTGAAAGAATCAACCACTGAATGAATGAAAGAAAGAAAGAAAGAAACAAACAAACAAACAAAGAAACAAAGAAAGAAAGAAAGAAAGAATGAATGAATGAATGAATGAATGAATGAATGAATGTTGAGATGGAGAGAACGAACTTTTGAATAAATGAATCATTTCATCATCCCACGTTGTCAGGGAGCCTCATCCACTCTGTTGTCATGGTGTTTCCATGGACACGAGACCACCCACGGATCTGGATGAAATGAGGGAGGAATGGATGGATGGATGGATTCACGTGACAGTGCCCTCGATGACCTCACATATTCCCTGTTTTTCTTCATTCATTCACTCACTCGTCCAACTTGTCCTAACCTTGGCAACTGATGTTAATCAATGATAGCAACACGAGTACAGAAACAAATAGTCGTAATATCAAGTTCATAATTATTATTGAATAATAACAATTTTTGTTATTATTAATATTATTATTATTTTATTATTATTATTATTATTATTATTAACAACAATAATATTGATTACAGCTTTTCAAGAGTGAGGTGCTAATGAATTTCAAAGAATCGTCACTCATTAAGTAAGGATTAAAATCTCTTTGAAGTATCATCAACGGTGATGATGATGATGACGATGATGACGATGACGACGATGACGACGATGATGACGATGACGTAATGACGGCTTATTTGGACAAGAGGTTGAACAAATTCGGTGCAACCCCAAAGACAAAACAACATTTTTGCAAAAAATAATATGGTCAATATAATAACGTAATTAATTTAATTATAACAACAATAAACGTTAAATTGTTTTAATATAATTATAATTAGATTTAAAATCAATTAATTGAAATTAAAATGATTGAATTTATTCAGGGCCATAAAACGAGTTTAGAGCAGTAATCATCATAAAATGCTTTCGAATTTTTATTTTTATTTATTTTTTATTTTTATTTTTTCGTTTCCTGCTCTTCAATCTTGCGGGAGTTCAAAATGTTTGCCTACAACAAACATGACGACTGTTGCGTAACATAAAAAAGCCATCGTCATCATCATCATCATCGTCGTCGTCGTCATCGTCGTCTTTGTTGTCATTATCTTGTGCTTAAAGAATGTAACAATGATGATGGTGATGATTAATGTGGCAATGATGGTGATGATGATGATGACGATGATGATGATGACGGACACTGTGGTGATGATAATGATGACGGTGCTGCTGATGATGACGACGACCAACGACGATTGGTTAATAAAGCAATGTTTAATTAGTTTCTGAATTACTTAAAGACCTCTTAAATATAAACAAACGAAAAAAAAACAAATCATCAACATATCCAGGTATGGAAAAATTTAAAAAAATAAAAAATAAAAATAAAAACGTTTAAAAAGAAAAGGGGGAAAGAGAGATGATGAGTTTGGCAGCGAGGGGCGATTATTTGCTCTGAACACACTTCCCGTCCGCCATGTTGGAAGGCCCGAAATAATCGATGTCTTCTGTGCACCATAAATCCTACCAAACCCTAATCTGCTAATAATAATAATAATAAAAATAGTAATGATAATGATAATGATGATGATGATGATAATAATAACAATAATAATAATAGTAATAGTAATAATAATGATATAATTTTGTTTATATTATTCGACAAATAAACGTCCGCATTTTATTCACTCTCGAAGTGACGAACCAAAGTTGTTTTGAAGACTTCTCGATGGTGTGATTTGAGTGTTGCTGATAAGATTGCCGAGATGGGCGTGGCTTGATTGCACGCATCCACCAATGGGAGAGGGGGTTCAGATAAACAACAGAGGGCTTAATAGATGGTTGGACAGATGGATGGACACGGACCATGGATGGATGTTCTGACGGACGAACGGACGGATAGATGGATGATTGATGGACTGATGGATGGACTGAGGCATGAATGAATGAATAAATGGGCAGATGATGTTTGATTGACGAGATGAAACGAGATATTGATGGACAACAATGGACAATCAGCAAATTCTCTTTCGGCCTTTTTATTGTCGATATTTTTTAGAATAATCATTGTGCAGATATGAATAGGAATTCGATATAATAATAAGAATTATTATTACAACTTATTAATATTATTATTACAAATATTTATAGTACATAGCATACATATATAATAATTATATATTATTATTATAACAAGTATAGTAAAAATAATATACAAATTATTTATTGACTTTGAATTTATTGAATAATAATAATAATATTAATAATATTGATAAGGATGAAACCCCGAAGATGTTTTAAAACGCGAAGCTGAAAATATATTTGTAAAATAAAGAATTAAACGAGAAAAATGTAAAATAATGCAAGCGCTTTCGGTCGGTCGGGATCGCAAGAGGGCGCAATATTTTTCAAGTGTATTCAATATCGCCCGCTGCTGGATTGCTCGGTCTTTTGGATTGTCGGAGAGGATGCGAGGGAAAAAGAAGGTTGTCGTCGTCATTGTTGTTGTTGTTGTTGCAATGTTGTTGTTGTTGTCTAGTGTTACCATGACGACGTGGGAGCTTACTTGATAGCTGTTGTGGCAGTTATTATCGGTTACAGTTTCGAGTTTCGTAATCCAGTTACGCGTACGGACTCAAGGGCACGCCTATGTACAAGTAAGTGTACGAGTACAGGTACAAATACAAGCACAGTACGAGTACAAGAACAAGTACACGTACAAAAGTACGAGTACAAGTAATGGTATGATTGACCCGCGCACTATTTGGCCCATATCGATTTTCGTGAAGGCATAAAAGTTGATGAGAACAGCATAAATTCTTTCATTTCGTCTTTAAATGGCACACAACTCAATCCGAGGTTGTTACGAGGCACTAAGTAAACATCGTCCAACCACAAAAATGATTTGAAAACCACTCCAATGTCCCCATCGATTTATGTAGCGCCCCTAACAAGCTGAAAGCTCAGTCGAGGGGAGAAAATAGGCATTTTTATAACACCAACAGATAACCGTTGGAAGAATTTGTGTTGACAATGAATCAGATGTTTGGTTGATAAAATGAAGGAATTAATTCGAGGATTTGGATTTTAAAATTTTTAATTCAAAAAAATCTTTGTTCGACGGTGCTTAACATCCTTTTAAATTATGTAAGTCTCTTATTTACAACAACACCATAATAATAATAATAATACCATAATAATATATCATATTATTTTATAAATAATAATAAGTATTATTATTTGATATATTATTATAATAAGTAAAGTATAAATAATATACCAATTATTTTCATATAATAATAATAATTATTATTATTATTAAATTAATTTATTAATTAATTATTGCCTCAACGATCGCACACACATAATGGAGATCCAATGAAACAAAAGAAAACAAAATGAAATCATTTTAAAAGAATAATCGTTGATAAATAAAAGTTCTGCATTTAATACGATTAAGAGTTCAATTGCAGCGGAGGATGGAGAGAACGGCATAAAGGAGTGGAAGGATGAATAAAATGCGACCCTTGGAAACACAGAAGTCATTAAGGAGGGTGTCGTGATAGTTTTAATTTCTATCTACGACCGCTTCTCGTGTCCTCAACGTTTTATGCATCCCTCCTGGATGGAAGGACGGTCTGGGCTGCGGATGGACGGATGAATGGGCGGATTCATGAATAGCTAGGTGCATGGACTGGCGGAAGAATAGACGGACGGACGGACGGACGGACGGATGGATGGACGACGGAGGGATGGATGGATGGATTGAGTTGCAAAGGTGTACTTAGAATGGATGAGTGAGTGGATGACTAAATGGATGGTCTCTAGTCTCCCAGGGATGCACGGCGATGAAATGTCGGCACACAATGGGAAACAATTTCATTTCATACGAACGGAAACGCATGTTGTCCGGTATTTGTTCGCATATCGGTGGCGATGCTGTTGTCTTTATTGGTGGTGGTGATGATGACGACGACGACGATGATGATGATGATGACGACGACGACGACGACGATGATGGTGATGATGATGATGATGATGACGATGACGATTTATTTAAGAGTTGTAATGACAGTGGTTCATTAGGTTGCATTGACGTCGTACTGTTGTTGCTGTGTAAAGATGTCGTTAATGATAGTTTGATGTTAGTTGTTGTTGTTGTTGCTTTATTAATTAATAATTAATATTAATTAATTAATAATTAATAACTTGTTATCAACAAATCAATTAACGAACAAATGACTGCTCTCCCCGCATAAATGCCACAAACAGGCATCGGACAAATAAAAGTCCCCGTTCGGACAATTTCTCGATTCAGTAGCACATTAAACGTTTGCCGCTTCGTTTTCCAGTCGGCATGGAAGTCATCCATCCATCCGTCAATCCATCCATCCATCCATCCATCACTTCATTCAACCTCGGAACATTCGATCCATCACGGAGCAGAAATCTATCCGGATATGAGGAGATAATCGTGTATGAAAAGCATTTCACCGCAGTCTCCACTGCATCCTTCATCGGTCAATTGAGACTTTATTTTTATTCCAGTTTTTTCTAATTTTTTTTTCTGTGTTTTTTTATTTTTATTTTCCCCGTCGCTTTGTCGATGGCATTCGAGGCAATCATCAATCAGAATGCATTTCGCTATCTATTCGTCCTGCTCAGTCAATCACTTCAGATGTTCAATCAGTTCCAAAGGTCATTCATCTTTACTGCTTCAATCATTCATTTGCTCGGGGTTTTTTTTTTTGATTACGCATTCATTTATTTATTCATTTATTTATTTATTCATTCATTTATTCGTTCGTTGGTTCATTAGTGCATGAGTCGATGCATTCATTAATTCATTCATTAATTACTCTTATTAAGTATTCTTTCACTTTGAATGATTTATTTTTTTTTGCTCATCCATCCATTCAATTGACATCTCATTCAATAATTACACAATAATTCACTTATTTACCTAACAATAAAATCTTTTTTCTTTTCTAAATTCATTAAAAAAAATATTCGACAACCTATTTCTCCTAAAGGCAAACAGAGGCAAACCTCTGCGCTTCTGTTAGGAAGTGCTGAAAGAAATTACAAAGTAACGTAACCTGACTCCGGGCAGCACATTTTTTATGCATTAATTCACTCGATCAATCATTCAGTCGGAAATACGAGGCTGATCAAGTTTCTCGGGCATTCATCAGCTAGCCGTTTTAGCCATTCATTATTCGCCCTCGAGTCGATTTACTGGTTCGCCATTCACTCGTCATTCTGTGCATTAATTCACTTAAAACAAGTCCCACGGGATCTATGGATCTGTCGGCTGAGCAATAATTCACACAACTATCCATTCACCAGTCTTTCCATCCATCAGTTCATCTATCCAAACATCCGAACAACCTCACATCAATCTAAGCACTCATCCATTCATCCGTGTTTTTCTTTTTTTCTTTCAATCATCGACGTTCCGTCTATCCATCTATCCGGCACTCCGTTCAGTCAATTCATGTGCACCGAATGCCATGCATTAATTCACGATTCGACCATTTGGTTCTGAAACATTCTAGACAAAAGTCTGTTGAATCGATGAATGATTGAATGATTGAAAGTGTAATGAACAAAATGGAGAGACAGACTCTGGGTTTGGATTTTCCAGGCAAAGTTAGATCTGATTTTTGTCTCATTCGAGAAGTGCAGGCAATTTGTTGCAATTTCCTGCTTTAAATTAGATTTTAATTGAATTATTCAAAGAAATATTTTAAATCGGATCCTTTCTATTTTCCACAGCTTCGTATAAATCTCAAACAAGCACATAAAATAAGCGAAAACATTTCGAGTAATTATTTTAAAGGATTTAAATATAAATTTATTATCCGACAAAACATAGCAGAGAATTAATACTTTGAATTTAAAGGTTAATTTCCATGTAATCGAAGATCCTAGCAACTAAAACTCTTGAGCAACATTTAATGGATAAGTAATATTCTAGTTTTTGGTGTATATTCTTTTGGAATATCACAGATTTTATGATTAATAAAACAATAGAGCAATAGTTATTGATGATAATAAATGCAATAATATAATATAATAAATATAATTTTATTGAAATAATAATGCATTTGAATTCAATAATCAAACTCACCTGTTCAGGATTGGAAGCAAAATGCTGAGCAGTGCTTTTTAAGCCAACTCAATTTTTTTTTTCGCAGTTGCCTGGAAATTCATGATGATGATGATGATGATGATGATGATGCTCTGTGTTGGTGATGATAACGATGGTGATAAAGATGATGGTGACGATGACGATGATGATGATGATGACGATGTTGGTGATTACTTCGCAAGCAATTGATCCAAACCTTTTGCTTTAAAAGCGACCGAATGAAATTAAAAAGAAAAAGAAATATGTTTAATTTCGATTTCAAATTTATTTGCTACAATTAATCATAAAAGATTAGATTTTGAAAATATAATTTTAATTAAGGGTAATTATCATAAATATGGCTAGGAAATAATAAACGCTCTTAGAACCATTGTAAATGTAACAACTCCGAAATCCCGGATAAATAAATTCCTGTTTATATTTAAATTTCTAATTTAAAATATAATTATTAATATTATTATTATTATTTTAATGTGAATAATTTTTAAAAAATATTTTTATCGCCAACAGGAAAGTGACGACTTTCTGAGGCTCAATGAATTTGGAGTTTAAATACAGCGAGAGATGCGCGCGCCACGTGGCGTGACTGTTGTTCATCTAATCATCCATCCGCCTATCCGTCCATCCATCCGTCCATCCGTCCATCCGTCCATCCGTCCGTCCATCCATCCATCCATCCGTCCGTCCATCCGTCCATCCATCCGTCCATCCATCCATCCATCCATCCATCCATCCATCCGTCCATCCATCCATCCATCCATCCATCCATCCGTCCATCCATCCATCCATCCATCCATCCATCCATCCATCCATCCATCTATCCATCCATCCATCCGTCCGTCCATCCGTCCGTCCATCCATCCATCCATCCATCCATCCGTCCGTCCATACGTCCGTCCGTCCGTCCGTCCATCCATCCATCCATCCATCCATCCGTCCGTCCGTCCATCCATCCATCCATCCATCCATCCGTCCATTGTCCTTCCATCCATCTTTGGTTTATCTCCGGACAGCATACCTGCTTATTATATTCTTTAATTGGAAAAATATTTTGAGAAAAAAGTTGCGAGGTTTCATCAACTTCATTTTATTTCAAATTTATTTTAATTTATCCAATTCTTAATCCAGGAATATGCCTAACAGGAGGTTGCATCTTTTGTTGAGTCAATAAATTTAAATTTAATTCATTATTAATTTTATTTTTATTATTATTATTATTATTATTATTATTATTATTATTATTATCATCATCATCATCATCATTGTTATTGTTTTTATTATTATTAAATACACCATTACCCATCTATTGTAAGACCGATTTTATTTCGGTCTTGAATTCATGATCGAAATTCTTTTTATCTTCTTTGGAATTGATGACGTCGATGCTGCTGATGACGATGACGATGACGACGACGATGACGATGATGATGATGATGATTATGATTATGATAGTAGTTGGACAGTCAGTTGTTGTGATAGTGGTTGCCAGATGGATATCATAACTGAGACCATTATGGTCTTCCATTGGAATTTATGAGTTAAGTGAGTCGAGGTCGATGAACCGTGACGAACCGTAACCGATCGAGTCTTCAAATGTCTCTCTTCTTTCCGCTCAATGTGATGATGATGACGACGATGATGGCGGTGGTGCTAGTGACGATGCCGGTGATGGTAATGATTTGTTTAATTTGTTCGTGCTCGAAAAAAAAAACATAATATGAAATCAAATGACTTTATTAAGAATAATGCAAAGCAAAAATGAATATACAAAGCAATATACACGATGTGATGAATATACAGAACGATACACGATGAATATACAAAGCTTAATGCAACATAATCAATGAATGCCAACAAGCGGTCATACAAAACATACGTTATACAAGATACAAACAAACAGCGAGGAAAGGACAGAAATTTATGAGGACTTTTTCTGATCCACTAAACTGACATTTTAAGGTTCCCATCAAATATTTACTGCTTCTTATAAGTAGGGCTCTGAATTCCAAACCTTAACAACAATAATAATAACAAAAGTAGTGACGACAATAATAATAGTTATGTTACTGATAATGATATTGATGATGATGATGTTGATGATGATGACGATGGATCGATGAGTACGACTCGAATAATTCTCGAATTAATTTTCCCTTTGAAATACTTTTGAATCTTTTAATTCTTTCTGTTTAATAATAATTAATAATAATTAATTAATTCGCAGGGAATTAAATCCGTTAGAAGTAAAATATCGTTTGTCATCGTTTTCAATTTCATTTGATCAACGCCATTGCTTTATTTGTCGTCGTCATCGTCGTCGTCGTCGTCACTAATGGTGTTGTCGTTGTCGTTGCTCCTGTTGCTGACTTTTTCTGAATTATTTCATATTTAATTGAAAATCAATTTAAAGAAACAAAAACAATGCTTTTTTGTTATTAGCTCAACAGCTGCTTCACATCCTGCAGATGTTCGCAACAAAATGTCATTCATTTAATTAAATTAATTAATTAATTAAATAATTAATCATGGATTTATTCCTTTAGTTAATCATTCGTTTATTCATTTAATTAATCATTCATTCATTCATTCAATCATTCATTTAGAAACCCAGAAGAGGTATTCGTCTCTTATGATTTCTAGTATCCCATCATCATCATCATCATCATCATCATCATCATCATCATCAACTTCATCATCAACTTCATCATTAACTTCATCGCCACTCAGAATGTCTTGCTGTTTTACCTCGATCAAAATGTTAAATTATAACTAATACACCTTAATTAGGTTTATTTTATTTTTTTAATAAATTACTACAAACATATTTTAAATTACTTCATCGGGAAATAATTTTTTTTTTTAAATTTGAAAATGAGTTTGCACTTTGATTGTTCTTTCCAATCTGCCTGGAATGTTTTGCCAGTTCCTTGCCATCTCCGTCCGTCCGTCCGTCGGTGATAAATCGTTCAATTTCACAGGGGAAGGTTTCCACCCACAAAACTCCTCATTCAATCCACCCCGCCCACCCACTCCGGCATCGACCACCCATCAACGCCCCTTCAATATCTTTCACTCTCACTCACTCACTCTCAGTCTCATTCCTCCTAACTCTCAATCGATCACTCAAATGATTTCTGCTTGAAGTTTGCCTAATTTAAAATTTGATAAAATTCGAGCAATGATCGATGCACATTTAAAGTAAATAAATATGAAATTATATTAATTATATTAGTGATTATTATAATTGATAAATTATTATTATTATTATTATTATCATTATTATTATTATTATTATTATTATTATTATTATTATTATTATTATTATTATTATTATTATTATTATTATTATTATTATTATTATTATTATTATTATTATTATTATTATTATTATTATTATTATTATTATTAGAATTATATTATCTATAGCCAAATGCTACCGTTGTTCTAAACGTTACTGGCGTAAATCATTTTCGATTCTTCAATCATTTCTGATTTCCTTTTTGTTTCATTCCATTCATCGTCACTTCAATCCCCTTGTTTTCAATTCAATCCACGTCTTCACTCCTCCGGTTTGCAATCAAGTGAATGCATTTGAATGCATGAATGCAATCAAGTGAATGCGTGTGAATGCATGAATGCAATCAAGTGAATGCATCAATTCATCTCCCTAACGACGTCAGAGATGAGTTTTCACACCTCCGACGATCTGAAATAATTAGATCAAAGAGTTCGAGATGAATCCATGCATCTGACGGAGAGATGAATGACTGATTATTTTGATTGACTAAATGAATGAATGAATGAATGAACGAATGAACGAACCAACGAACGAATGAATGAATAAAGCATTTACTGAATCAATGCATGAATGAATGAATCATTTACTGAATGAGTGAGTGAATGATGACGAATTTCATGTTTCCCAAGATTTTGTTATCTGTATCTCGAGACTTGGAAAGACTAATTAAAGATGGTGGTTCTTGCGACGGAGATGTCTTTACGCATGGAGGTTATATAACTCATTCAATCATGCTGGTTTAAAAGAATTATTTCAAAATTTATCAATAATTTCATTTTAATGTATTTAAATTGACGTTAAAGTTATGTTAATTCGATTTCAATGACATTGATTGAAAACATAATTACGCCTGCTTAATTCATTATCAATTATAAATTATAATCCCTATTTATATAGCGCTATCCTACAGCAGCCGTTGTTGGGTTTCGAACACGACACACAACAGCTCGTTGCCATTACCTCTGCATGCTGGAACGCAACCTAATCGTCTATGACTAGCACGCCGAATTGGTAGATTCATTCATTCCATCCATCAGTGATTTGTTCATTTATTCCATCCATCTATCACGTCATTCACTCGTTCATTCAATCCATCCATTCATTCATTCATGCACGTTATAGTTGTTAGAGAAGAAAATATAAAATAAAAAATAATCCAAAATAAAAATAATGGAAAATACAAAGAACATCTAATGACATCGATTTCACGTCCAAATATCACTCAGGCGTTGTTTTTTAAATCTTTTATCGACATCAATCGATGAAACTTTGGATGCTCAGAGGATTGACGCAGACGATGGACGGACGGACGGACGGATGGACGGATGGACGGATGGACGGATGGACGGATGGACGGATGGATGGATGGATGGATGGATGGATGGATGGATGGGCGGATGATTGGATCGTTGGATATTTGAATGAAAAGATAGGCAGATGACTAAATGAGTAAAAATATTCATCTGAATAATTCATGTAGAAATATATTCTTATTTTTGCGCAAAACCTGATAAATCACTCTGAAATTCTCTTTGAATTTGAAAATTCAAAGTTTTTTTTAAATTTTTTTGTTAACATATCAACTTGTTGTTATATTCATCAAAATATTCAACATTGGATTTTAAAAAAATTAATGACTTAATTTCACAATTTCCCGTTAAAATCGAATGAAATTTGAGTATTTATTCCAAAAATTAGTCCGAAATGCGATGAAAATCCGCTTGAAAAATCTTCAAACCATCAACAATGAATCCGAACACATGGTGCGCTGAATTTCTATTGGTCGCTCAATCTTTTTTCTTATTTATTCCAATAATAATTAAAATTCATATTTACAATCTCAATGAAGCAGCTTAACATCGTAAGCGTTTATTTGATCGGTTAAGAAAATCATGATTAAAAGATTTATTTCAAAATTTGGATTATTATAATTTAATATTAATAAATTGATTATTATAATTTAATTTTAATAAATTGATTATTATAATTTAATTTTAATAAATTGATTATTATATTAATTTTAATAAATTTATGTCACAACGCTTAACTTGACAACAAAAAACTAATTATAGTATATTTAATTATTAAAAATGAAAACATAATTATACAATACTTCAAAATATTTATAAGAAAATATTTTCCTAATGCAGAATCTTTATCACGTCCTAATTTTCTCATTTAGTTTTCCAGATTTCCATAATAAACCAATAAATAAATAATATTAAATATTATAATCAAAACAATTTCCTTTTTAGGAAAATTGCATTCGTTATGCCTCACTTGTTATAGTACCATTTTAAGTAACCTCTAGCGATGTTAAGAACACTTACCACTGAAATGTTAAACAACTGTTGAATTAAAAAGAAAACATGATTAGAATATTATATTCTTCTTATTTTTTAAAAATAAAATTCACTGAATTATAAACATTTCCCCTAATATCGACTCCAAAGAAACTTTAACGGTTCGACAAGCGTAGCATAACTAACTGTTCAAGCATTCTTTGGCAGCAGATGCATGTCTCGAGAATACGGTCTGACCACGAATCGAGCGATAATCCGGAACAAAGAAATAAGATAACAGAGGCGCGATTCTGAGATCTATGGTTTTCCTTCGTCAATTGGGCGCATTCGATTAACAGATGATGTACGGGTCCTTATTGCTTCGTGAAGGAGGCTATTATTGGATATACATCTACTCTTTTACTAGCCTCTCCATTCATCCCTTTAATCGTTCATCCATCCATTCATCCTTATTATTATAGTTATTATTATTATTATTATTATTATTATTATTATTATTATTATTATTATTATTATTATTATTATTATTATTATTATTATTATTATTATCACATTCCACCCAATAATAAAAACTTAATTCCTACTCAAAAACATTTTATAATCTACAAAGTACTAGTAATCATTTTAAATCCTCTTATTTTAAATTGTAAATTATTTATTATTTATAATATTTTCAGCTTTAATCATCGCATTATTCATGGCCATTTTCTTTGCGCTTTTTCTTTCTGTATTATCGACCTCATCGTATTATAATAAGGTATAATATCACCCACAACAAAAATCGCTTTTCTTATAATAACGCTCCAGACACATTAACTTGCTCAATACCTTTGGTCCATTATCGTCCTGAGAGGCATTCTATTTTCTATATTATCGCTTGCAAAGAATCGAGACTCGAAAAGACGCAGGGGTTGCTAATGTGTTTGCTCTGCTGGGCGATATTTCAGGAACTCATTCTTTTCTCTTTCCCATCGATTAAAATTCTGCTTGTGGTCTTGCCTTGGACTTGTCTTAAGGCCTGCTTGTTAATAAATTGGCATTGATTTTGCAAAACTAAATAACACGTTTTCGTATTACATTCTTGAGAACAATAATTTTAAACTTATTTTTTAATTGTTCGCTATTGGGAAATTAAAGCCATAATAAATTGTGGATTCACAAATTATTATTTATTTCGTGCGAAAACCTGTCAATCCATCTATCTATCCATCCATCCATCCATCTTTGCACCTCTGATGGATTACGTGGAAGTCAATGGAGCTCATCCAGTGCTTCATTATCATTGTACGTCCTCCATCTCATCTCCAGGCCTGTTGTGTTTCCACCGATGATCACTCAAGCGAGACGAGTTCCGAACTTTTCGCTTGGGATTTCAAGACTTGCGCCGCTAAGTAATATGGTCGAGTGCCGTCGCTATTCTGCTGAGAAAGGGAATAATAATAATAATAGCGCTGACCATGATGATGGCGATGGTCATACTACTATGTTGATGATGATGTTGATGGTGATAGTGCTGATAGTAGCGGTGATAGTTACGATTGGTGACAGATCTAGCGGGGCTGAGGGGGCGTACCGTTCCACCCTTCCCTCCCAATATTTGGAAAGGAAACGATATTTTATGCTTCATTGCTAGTGGAAACCTTAACCTTTAAAAATAGTATTCACTTTTCATAGGGTCTGGTCCCCTCTTCCATGTTTTGCTCTTCCCCTCCCTCAAAAAAAATGTTGTGGTCTGATGATGATGATGCTGATGATGAAATGAGATAGGAAATGACAAATATACCGTTGCAAAGCGCCCTACTAGAAACTATGAAATTAAACTATTTTAAAAGCTACAATGGTAACCTATTTTATTATTATCCATCGATAAACATATTTCCAAGGCAACCTCGATTCACTTTCCCCCTGGTGCAGTCCCCAGGGTCACAACTCTCCCCCCTCCTCCCGAAAAAAACCCCAGCACACTGCACAGGATCTCCACTTTCTTCAAAGTCATAATTTCATCCGACACCGAAATTATAAGGAATAAGAGATTCGCAGAATTCCCTTTCAATAAAAACTTTCCTTTTCCATCCATTAAAGCGAGACACGCGATGCTTTCCCGGAAGTGAAGTTCCATTCAGACGAACTCCAGTCGTCAACAAAAGGAAAGCAAACTTTGACGACAACAACAACAACTTTGATGATGATAATTATAATAATAATAATAATTAATAGTATTCGGCTATTATTTATAATATTATGTATATATCTGTTTGTGATTATGTGCAACAATAACAATTTTATTTAATAGAATAACTTTTATTATTATTATTTTAATAGTTTTTATTAGCTCATAATTGCTGTCATTGTTATCGTAATCGTTGAATATGTTAATTTTATTAATACTACCTTAAACAGATTAATAATTTCGAAGCATTTAAAAATAGTTTTTATTACACTGTTTCGATAGCTGTAAATTTTCTAAAAGCGAAATTATAGAGAGCGTTTATTGCTAAAACAAATTAGGGCAAATCTTTTCTTTAACAAAAATATGGCATTTAAAATAATTAATTAGCATAAGCAACGGTTTACATTCGTGACAAATAAATTTTTACCTTTATTTTTGTTTTATTAATAATCACGCACATCCCTGTTTCGGTTTGGCGGGCCTTTCCGCGAACCGTTTCCATAATTTGAGTGGGATGAAATTGAAGACATAAACTCCTAAGATATCTGCTTCTCTAGGGAAATTGTCTTTTCGCGTGATTAACTTCCTTTGAGAAGATTCCTCTCCATATTTCTCTGTATCTCTCAGTATTTCTTTATCTGCTTTCCTGTTGCTTCCTACGGCTTTCCATGACGTGGCTTTATACGACTTCTTTCTATGGCTTACTTTATTTTCTAACCCGTGGTATTTGTTTGTAAAGAATAAAGTGAGAATTCTTTTCAAATTCGTTGCTATTTATTTAGTGACAATAGTAATTTGTTTACAATTTACATAAAAATAACAATTTGTTTATAATAAATTCTTAATAAGAATTATTTTCCTTTATTTCGATGCTTATATTTCTTTAAAAAAAGTGTTTTAACGAACAAAAAGATGCAGTGAATGTGGCAAAAGTGTCCGTTTGGAGTTGTTTGACATTTTGAAGGATCAACTTCTTTCCGCTAATTTCAGGGATTAAGCAGCCATTTTGAGCGGCGGATTCAGCGATGATGATGATGATGACAATGAAGATATTAACGTATTATGTATTAAGGCCTTAGTGGGAGTTGGCCTGTTGTGGTAGCAGGCAAAAAGTAATGTTGATGATGACGACGACGATGAGGGCAGTGTCGATGCTGATGATGATATCAATTTGTTTTGTTAATGGACGGAAAGATAACGCCGAGTATTCCTTCTTATTGGATTAAATAAAGGTGATCAAATGAATTATTCAACACTTGCTTGTTCAAATTGGAAACCCTCGAGGCATGAGAGGCCCTTATGATATTAACAATGAATATAATAATATTTATTATTAAATTATATAAACGAAAATTTTAAAAGCACGTTATTAATAATTATTATAAAAATTATAATCAATTTTTTTATATTCAATAAAGTTTGGTGAAAAGTAATTTAAAGAGGATTTGACAATTGAATTAAAATGTATTAAATTTCAACTCAGTTGGTTTTTTTAATTTCTTTACTGTTTATCTTCTATTCTGGTATTTTACTAGTAGTGATTGAGCAGCGTTTTGCGTCTGTAGCTTCAGTGCATTGATGCTGGTGCATTAGATGGACGGATGGATGGACGGACGTTGTTGTTATTCTTCATGTTAATTGCGATCCAGAGTCGATAGGCTCTCCATTGGCTGATTGTTATCGACGATTCGTGATCTTTGGACATGCGCCGATGAGACAAGCGCCTCTCCGGAAGAATGACCTCAGCCATTGCTGAGGACGAGAAGATATGACGCCATATCTGCCGTCTTATTATTCACATATTATTACTATTTATTCTATTATTTTCTGCTTATTCGCGCCAATTTTATTTTTAAGATTATTTCATTTTTCTCTAATTATTGGGGACATAAAATTGTTGTTGCTATGACTCGATCGTAATAACTTAATAAATTATGAATTTCCTTACACATTCAGCATAAGGTTTGTTTAACTTAATTTAATATTAGTTCTGATTATGACCATATTTGTATTTTGTAGAAAATACTCCAATGCCGTCATAAATATAATTTAATTGTCTGCTTGCGCTTTCCTATCTCAACGAGTTTTTATTTCCCGTAAAATTTTAAAATTCCACCCGAGACTTCATCCCTTGATCGTGTCTCTGCCGTGTACGAGACGATTGCGTCTTGAATTTTAATTTAACACCTCCCTTTTTTGGACTTTAGTCGTTTTAAAATCTTTTTCTTGCTTTATTTCACTTCTTTTGTTCCTAAAGAAAACAATCTTGCAAAACAACCTCTGAAAGTTAAAAACAAAAATTTAAATCTTTCGCTCGTTTGGAAAACAGGAAGTTGAATAAATGAATAAAGCGTTTTACTAATATTCGTTTAATTCAATTATCATGTTATTTAATTAATTTTTCTGTTAATTTTTTTTTGTAAAGTTTTATCATCTCTAAAAATTATTTGGCTGACTGTCATTAATTGACTAAGTTGTTGCTAAATAAATGAATCTTTTCTAAGCCATCATTTCTATGATTAACCTCTGACATCTGGAGATTATTAAATAATAAATATAAAAATACAGTTAATGCTTTTAAAATTGTAGACTTTATTAATTGCTAATCTATTTCAATCTCAGATGGAATCGGCACAAGTTTTTAACTACGTGTTAAAGAAAATAATGGAGTTTCCAAGCATCTATATCTCAAGATTTTTAGAGAAATGGATGTGGTTCAAAAACTCGCCCAAAATAAAAATAAAATAAAACTGCACACTATCGTGACGTAGCGAATTTTAAACTTTGAGGCTTTTTAAAGTTATAATTCGTTCATCAATTCTGCTTCCCGCTCTCCTTGGCCCAATGAATATGAAGTAAATT
The DNA here is from genome assembly GCA_034509925.1 of Hirudinaria manillensis. Taxonomy (NCBI): domain Eukaryota; kingdom Metazoa; phylum Annelida; class Clitellata; order Hirudinida; family Hirudinidae; genus Hirudinaria; species Hirudinaria manillensis. The sequence goes on from CM067527.1 coordinate 6,968,435, forward strand.
CAAATAGATTCCTACGAGGATATATTGCTTCTCTTCCCCGGCGCCCCAATCCTCCGCCGTGAAACCCCACAACAGTTAGGTACTACAGTCAAATGCCGTTATCGACATTCATCGCCACCAGCCAAAGAATTGTTTTTTTCGATTTGCGATACTAAAACATTGACATGATATAAATTATACATTTTCGGAAAGGTAATAGAATAAACAATTTGAATATGTAAAAATTATAATCCGGTTATTTAAATTTTTATAGATAATACCCTGTCAAAGTTAAGAAATCGTACAGAAAAATTTTCGGTTTAGAATTTTTTAATTTATATATCGTTCCAAAGTGCATCAAATTACCTTCATAATGATATATAATTTATTGCTCGGATGTATCTACAACCGAAATTACAGCTAACGAAAGATTCGGAAACAGCATCTATTGGCCTACTTTCGACTATCACAACTGAAATCAGAATTTTAAAATTGTTCCGACGCGGTTAAATGACATCAATCGATAGACTAACTTGTTGCCCACCAAAATCCCTAAAATTATCAAAATCCAATTATTAATCTTCGAGATACGAAGCTCAAACGAAAAGCCCACCAGCTTTTACGAAAGTTCAAAAACACAACTGACAACTTTATTTTTTCAAAGTATGAATTGACAACTGAAGAATAATTAAAATTATATTGCTGATTAATTAATTAAATTAAGTGGCAATATAATTTGAGAATTAATTAATGCGTACTATTCAGAATCTTGATATGAACCTTGACAAACAGAGTTATCTCCAAAAGCAGAGCGAGAGTAATTGAAACAGCAGATTTCAAGACTTAGACATTATTACAATATCAAAATGGTTTTCAAGGTGGTTATTGACGAAGAGAAGCTTATTAAGTTTTTCAATACGAGCGGTCTCTCTCCAGAAGATCTCCCGTCCAAGAATGTCCTCAGGAAGATCAGTTTGCAACTGAAATCCGGTGGCGATATGGACAAGGACGACTGGATCGATCTTCAAAAAAGGAAGGTGAGGGATTTAAAATTAGACCCCGAATTACAAACTTTGCGTGAAGTGTCCTTCTTTCCTTTTACTTATAAGATTATGATATATTGCCTCAAACAGCTCATGATAGCTGCGAATTACGATAAGTATTTCTTAGAACCTTTAATTCACATTGATGCTACGGGATCTATCATTAGAAACGTGGCAAATAGTAATAAAATTTACCTTTATAGTGCTGTGATGCATTGGAAGTGCGGGAAAGAGGCATTCCCGGTTTTCGATTGTTTGAGTGACGATCATTCTCAAGTTGCTATCTCGAAAATGTTGTGCGACGTGATAGCAACTTGGTTTAGCCAGAATTCAACGAAACCTCTTTTTAAGGTAGTTGTAATAGATTTCTGCCGTGCCACCCTCAATGCGGTACTCTTTGCAACAATGCAAATAAGTGTCTCTGAATATCTGAGTAAGGTGCACGATAGCATAGATCGCCAGGATGTCAGACTTTTACCAAAAGTCATAGTTTTGATATGCTGTGCGCATTATATTAAAAATCTTGCCTCCAATGTCAGACGGTTTATAAAAGAGAAAATTGCTGCGGAGTATCACATCGCGGCCTTGGTAAAAGTTCTCACGGCTACCTCTTATCAAACTGCCGATTCTAGAGTTAGGTCGCTCCTCCATATTCTTCTCACGCCAACGAGAACGGCATCGTTGCAGGCACATTTTGAACAATTCTGTGATGTGCCACTAGACGATTGCTTGATTCCTAGCACTGATGAAGCAGGGCCTCACGTAACACTTTAACTTGAAGAGGTTGGTGCTATATATAAAAAAAGCCCATTCTACATCAGGTACAATTTTTTTGCTCATATGGTGTCTGAAAATACGGGATTAACGGACGATCCCAGAAATGATTACTATGAGCCAGGTCTGGCCGCTGAGATTATAAAAAAACATCTGCCTTACTTGCCTCTTTGGGCCTCATTCCTCTCGCCGACTGGTAGGCAAGTTTCTAATGCCACCATCGAGAACTCGTTCAGGAACCTCAAGTGTGAGTGGATGAGGAATGAATCTCACATGAAACCTGGACGAGTAGTAGATTTGCTGATGACCAGGGCGAGAGGAATGGTTAGTAAAGTTTCCTGCGGTGTCGTCCCTCCTAAATCTTGTAAAATTAAGATACCTACGAGTAGGTGGGAGAAAAGAAATAGGGTTAATAAAACCTCTAGGCATATCGACAGCCAAAAGAGCGTTTCGACCTTAAATCTTGCAAGGTTTGTTACTTCAAGAAATCTAAAGGATCGAGAGAGCAAGATGCGCACCAACGGCCTGCCTCAAGATCCGAAATATTTTAATATTAAAACCAACCATAGCACCATTGTTTGCCAACGTAACCATTCAGTCCTTAGGTTGGAGGACTTCTTAACTATTTTCCCAGGACAATGGCTGTCTACGACAGCAGTGGATTACATAGTCAACGTCGGCAGCAATCTGGTGCAATCATGTTATGTGGATAGTGCAGTCTTCACATCCAACTTCGAGGAGGAGAAGCTGCGATCCGATTCCCCAATTTTTTCGTATTCTTTATTTGCTAAAAGATATACTTTCTTCCCTCTAATTCGCAGCAACCACTTCTCCGTGTTCGTTGTTGACATGGCTGAAGGAAAGGTATATTTATATGACCCCATGGGCAAACCTTCGGACGAGGAGCAACTGTCCACTAAATTTTTCAGATTTCTGGAGCAGCTTCAATGTGATGCCGTCAAAACATTTGAGCCAATTTCCATAACCTTGGCAAAAAGGCAGATCGACGGTTATAATTGCGGTATTTTTATATGCCAATATATGCTTCGTCTAGACAGAGGGGTCGAGGAGGATTTTCAAGAAAATCTTGTGAGAGAATTACTCCTCTCCTCTTCTGATGACATGACAAATGTTTGCCTCTATTGCGGTTCAACCGATGGAGGATCCGACTGGGTGCAGTGCTACCACTGTTGCAGGTGGGTTCACCTCCAGTGTACAAGAGTGAGCAGAACGGTGGAAGAATGGGCAACGATGGAGTTTCCTTGCAACTTTTGCATTAAGTCCAAAAGAAGAGGTTGTTCAGGCTGTTGTAACTGAACGCTTGCATTATGTTCGATTTCTAATTTTACAATAAAATTGATTGAAGTCTGAGTAATGTGTGTTTTTGAACTATCGTAAATTAACCGTTATTAAAAAAGAATCACAAACTATGCCTTACAATTTATATTTGCCAAATTAGGTCGGTTTATAATTAAAGAGACTTTATAAAATGAATGAATCACTAAGCCCGTTAAAGATAGGAATTTCTTGCAAACTTCTCGTACATAACACCACCATTCCATCAAAATATTCAGACATAATGTAGCCCTTGACAATCTCCAATAGAATCCCAGCTGAGAACAGAGTTAAATTTAACTGTATGTAAAAGCACAGTATTAAATTACTTAAATGGCAGTAGCATTTTAAAGTATGAGAAAAGATTAAAAGTTCCAGCCCTACAAGAACATCACAAAGTTGCCAGGGTTCAGTGGGCAAAAACGATGTTGTCAAACAGAGAAGGTTGGAAGAATATAATATTTTCTGATGAGTGAGTTCAACCTAGATGGACCTGATGGTCATCAATGCTATTGGCATGACCTAAGAAAAGAGAAGGAGACATTTTTTAGCAGGAATCATGGAGGTGGAACAGTCATGATTTGGGCAGGGATTTCACATGATGGAGTAATTGATTTGGCCTTCCTCCGAGGAAGGCAAAAGTCAGTAGACTACATCCAAGTATTGACCAATAATCTCCTGCCCTTTGCCAAGAGGAAATATGGACTGAATTTTGTATTCCAGCATGACAATGCTCCTATCCACACCTCAAAAGTGACAGACTTCTTCCAGGAGAATAACATCAAGGTTTTGAGTTGGCCAGCTCGTTCACCGGACCTCAATCCTATTGAAAATGCTTGGGGTGAGTTATCAAGAGCAATTTATAAAGACAGGAGATAGAACAAAGTCCCCATCAATTTTTTATTGATCAAGGGCAGTGGTCGACACTGAAGTCAAGTAGGAAGAAAATTTACAGATCTGAATTGGACAAATATCATCATGGATTATATGAAGAAATATAATCCTTACTGCTGTTTGTGCTTTGAGTGGCACACAGCTAAGAGTATCGACTCTCAACGGGGGGGTTTGATTTTCAACACTAAAGGATATTGCAGATTTCAATCTTGCAAAATTACTTTTACTTTAAAAATACAGAATGAAGATTTGTTAGCCAATCTTCTATTTTCAGGAAAATTGATACGTCATGACTGCGCCGAATTACATGTGAGACCCATCCGCGCAGCAAGGAGAATGGAAATTGCCAAAGAGAAATTGCATCAGAAAGAATAATAAAGAAGAGTAGGCACGCCGATGAGATGAGGAGTCTGGACGTCATGATGTCCGAACACTCTACAAATGATGGCTGTTTGAAAATGGTCATACACAATCCCATAAGTATTGTTGTGTCTTCATTACTTGCTATAATGCATTTGGGATCGGACATATTTCGATTGTTTATTTACTAAGAATACGTTATTGCACTACCCTCCCAAATAAATTTCATTACTTTTATCCCAAATAGGTATAATGCTATGGAACAGGGCCACCTTAAAGATTTTCCATGAAAGGTGCATGGAAGACATAGTCTATTTGGACGTCACAGGGGGTATCATTAAGAAAAGAAAGACGCCGTTTTATGCGTAAGAACTTGTGGTTTGAAACGCAAGAAAAGGTTGGTCACACTTTGCTGTGGCGACTTTTGTGACATGTTCCCATAGCATGTCGGAATACTATACGAATGTCTATGGATGTGCCACAAAAGTCAAACTGAAAATGGTTATGTCTGACAGCTCAATGGTGCTGTTGAAATCCATTGCTCATGCATTTTGTGGGGGGTCCTTGAGGTTGGTCATGGAACGATACTTTAGGATAGTATCGGCTAAAGCACTTAAATCAAATTTTGATTATCCGATAATGCATAAGTGCTTAAGCCATGTGATGAAGAATGCAAAGACAGTGTGCAAAATTTAAAATTTAATCACGTTGTCATTTTTTTCAGTATGACAAATCACTTCAAGATGGGGATGTTCGTGGTCAGACACCTGACAACAACAGAAACGTTGATGGAATTCTGTGAAACACTAAAAAAATCAGGTTATTTTTGGAAGTCCTTTTTATGCACCTGAAATGGATAAATATTCCAGATTCTTAGAAGACGCAATAAATGGGCAACTTCCACAATGCAATGTTGTTACTGATGAGGAGAAGCAAGATGAGGAATTTGAAGATTTGGATGAAGAGGTACATCAATACAAATTTGCTATTGCAAATGTCTGATAATAATAACAATATTCCAAATATCATAGGATGCATTGGAAAATGTGGAATTCAAAGATTATGTCATTCAACAAATGGAGTCAGCAGAGTTAATCACAAGTGGCCAACAGAACAATAAGTTCCAAAGTCCAAAGTTCCTGGAGCAACTTAAAAAAATTTCATTCCTCAAGCATTTCTCTGGACACGCATGTTACTAGGTTTGTTTATGCATTAAAATATTACTGGATATATTCACGACATTATTGTATTTCCAGGAGATCTCGGAAGACATGGCACGCCGCAGCTTTATAAAGAACAAAGCCACCAATACCAGTCACTATGTCACAAATCTACCCAGGTCATCCTCACTTTCTTCCTCTGACATTTATTAATGGTAAATTTAATGATAAACATTACATTTTCATCAGAACATGACCAGAGACTGCGAAACACGGGGTATTATGGAAAAAAGTCAATGGGACTTGAAAAACATAAGGAACAAAAAACTCTATAGCTGACTAGATGATTTTGTAATAAATTATATTGAAAAGTATGTTGGACTGCTGAGGGAGTTCCAGCTCAGTCAGAGAATATTAAAAGCAAAGGTTTGTCCTGTTTTGCAACAAAAAGATAAATAATCTAAAGCCTCATGAGTAGAAAGCAGAGATACAATGTGTTGATCTAGCATCGGAAGATAGCGAAGGCATTTGCTTCCCTGATCCAATCCCTTCAATGCATTCAAAACAAGTTAGCCAAGCTCGTATTACTCAATCCGACCCTTGACAGCAATGAGTTCCTGAGAGAACTTCATTGGCTACCCATCACTGCCCAAATCTCATTCAAAATATCCATAATAACTCTCCGTCAGACACCTGACAACAACAGAAACATTGATGGAATTCTGTGAAACGCTAAAAAAAATCAGGTTATTTTTGGAAGTCCTTTTTATGCACCTGAAATGGATAAATATTCCAGATTCTTAGAAGACGCAATAAATGGGCAACTTCCACAATGCAATGTTGTTACTGATGAGGAGAAGCAAGATGAGGAATTTGAAGATTTGGATGAAGAGGTACATCAATACAAATTTGCTATTGCAAATGTCTGATAATAATAACAATATTCCAAATATCATAGGATGCATTGGAAAATGTGGAATTCAAAGATTATGTCATTCAACAAATGGAGTCAGCAGAGTTAATCACAAGTGGCCAACAGAACAATGAGGTCCAAAGACCAAAGTTCCTGGAGCCAAGCTCGTATTACTCAATCCGACCCTTGACAGCGAGTGCCTAAGAGATTGGCTACCCATCACTGTCTGAATCTCATTAAAAAAATATACATAATAACTCTCCGCTCATCTGCCACCATCAACCGGTTCACAGGGCGACCATCGTCAATAGAAGTTTGAATGATCTACCCCCATCTGTAAGAGCCCAGCCATCCCTGGAGCTCTACAAACGGCACCTGAAGACCCACCTCTTCAGGAAACACCTTACAAATTAGAAACAGAAGATTCACACAAAGTGAATCTGACGCTATGCATAAGGCGCTATATAATTAATTTATATTAAATATTATTATTATTTCAACTGTATGTGACAAAGCATCTTGCATTAATATACATTATGTAAATATAAATTAAGTATTGAGACAAAAATGATCATTTTGAAAGTTTTTAATAAATTACAAATGCACTCAAGACAAAGAAAGAAGAGCTTGAGATATGGAAGAAACAGAAGAAAAAAACAGGAAAGGAACATACAATAGAATTCCGAAAAAACCCATAAATCTTAAGCAGCAGGTAATGTTAACTTTGTTACAGTTTTTTGGAAAAGCTTGCAAGGTTCTAATTGGTTGACTTCTGATAATATAATTTATGCAATGTATCTCATAAGCCAACATTACCATCCATTGATGGATTGGGTAATTCTGAATTATTTGCAAGCTGTGGCACACATACTAGCACAGCGACACCTTACAATAAGTTTATTCAAATATTACATGTAAATAATAATCACTGGGTGACTTTAAGCAACATATTTTGTGCACCCGGTGAAGTAAGCCTTTAAATGTTTCTTTGAATAAGATAATGTTATATAGAATATGTGCAACAGCAAGTTGGCTTTTCTGAATGTGGCCCTTTATCCATAGCCTTTGCTTTTACTTTGGCCAAGGGCCTTGATCCATGTGTACATTCTTATAACCATTATAATTTAAGACAACAAATTGTAAATAGTTTTTCGACAAATACAATAACAACAATGGAGGTGGGAAAGAGTTAATAGCAAATCAAAACTCATTGACGTACAACTGTTTTGTACGTGCAGACTTAGTTATATTAAAAATATTGATGATAAAGAAGAATTGATATATAGAATGTTATATAGAATATGTGCAACAGCAAGTTGGCTTTTCTGAATGTGGCCCTTTATCCATAGCCTTTGCTTTTACTTTGGCCAAGGGCCTTGATCCATGTGTACATTCTTATAACCATTATAATTTAAGACAACAAATTGCAAATAGTTTTTCGACAAATACAATAACAACAATGGAGGTGGGAAAGAGTTAATAGCAAATCAAAACTCATTGACGTACAACTGTTTTGTACGTGCAGACTTAGTTATATTAAAAATATTGATGATAAAGAAGAATTGATATATAGAATGTTATATAGAATATGTGCAACAGCAAGTTGGCTTTTCTGAATGTGGCCCTTTATCCATAGCCTTTGCTTTTACTTTGGCCAAGGGCCTTGATCCATGTGTACATTCTTATAACCATTATAATTTAAGACAACAAATTGCAAATAGTTTTTCGACAAATACAATAACAACAATGGAGGTGGGAAAGAGTTAATAGCAAATCAAAACTCATTGACGTACAACTGTTTTGTACGTGCAGACTTAGTTATATTAAAAATATTGATGATAAAGAAGAATTGATATATAGAATGTTATATAGAATATGTGCAACAGCAAGTTGGCTTTTCTGAATGTGGCCCTTTATCCATAGCCTTTGCTTTTACTTTGGCCAAGGGCCTTGATCCATGTGTACATTCTTATAACCATTATAATTTAAGACAACAAATTGCAAATAGTTTTTCGACAAATACAATAACAACAATGGAGGTGGGAAAGAGTTAATAGCAAATCAAAACTCATTGACGTACAACTGTTTTGTACGTGCAGACTTAGTTATATTAAAAATATTGATGATAAAGAAGAATTGATTAGTTGTGATGTTTGTTCAGAGTGGTGCCATAGAAGTTGTGGCAAGATACCTGATGCAGCTTTTATACTAAAAAAAAGCTGTTTCAAATGTCAGTGAACAACAAAGGAGTTATTCTTATTATTCAGTGTTTGTTTGGTACAAGTCTATGTTCTATTACTTTCTAGACTGGTAAAGGATCATATAAGAACTAAGGGCAAAGAGGTTGCTCCGAATGACAAAGGGAAGCCAGAGGCTATCCCAAAGAAAGTTGAGTCTAAGAAAGGTATGCCATCTCTGAATTATCCTCCCATGGAATGGGATAAGCACAGGATGATTGCATAATCTGTATTGTCTTTCGAGCCTGGCCAACCCTCAAAATCTGATGATTTCGTAGAATTATACACTCAAAGAACTCAAGGTACAATGGACTAGTCTCAGAAAAATCTAAGACATGGAGACACTGCAAAATGAATGTATTGTTATCGATTAAAGCATCATCCTATGTCAATTCACTCTTCCAATGCATAAATAAAGGACAGAAAGGCACATGTGGTTGACGTCCAGCAGTGCATGAAGAGAAAACGAAGCAAGCCCAAGTTAATAAATGGATATTTACATCGGGGAACATAAATAACCATAAACTCTGCAGAGAATATACTTAATTCATTGAATAAGTACGTGTCATAACTAACCATTGTCACTTAAGGCTCGACGAGGACATCAACACATTCGAGGTCGGCGGAATCACAAAGAATGGACAATACAACAAAGGAGAGGTAACTCAGAAAAATCAAACATAATTTTTATTCAATAATTTTTATTTTCAATAAAATTTTGCACTAAAATTATTTGATTGTAAAATGAATCCTTTTACTCTCCAATTGTGGGAAATTAAATTAAAAAAATTTTAGAATAAAATTAAAATCAAAATTTAAAATTTCATTGAAATTAGCTTTCAAAGCTAGCTAATAGGCTTATATAATATTATATTTATAGGTAGACTCACTTGCAACAATCATTATTGAACACCACGTCATTATTGAAAATATTGATTTCAAATAGCATATTTCCTTTGCAAGTTACCTCGAATTTGATAAATTGCTGGAGAAAGAGTGGTTTTCCTCGCAGTACACAAACTTGGCACAGAACTGTTTCAAGGAACATCGATGTTTCCTTAAAACTAAATTTCCCACAATTGGAGGGTATAAGGATTAATTTAAACAGGACGTGAAACTCATTCAAAACAAAGTTGCTGCGTAATTATTCTTCCATTTATTATTTTAATGCGTCAATATCTACACTTGCAAAAAAAATTGATTTCTATTCACAAAATCATTATCATGTTGGATAAATATCACCCTGTATTGAACAAGATTAATTGTTAATTATATTAATTATTACTATATCATCTTGTGAGGACATCTCCAGCCATTTCAGAGAATTTCAATTTCCAGGGAGGTCTACCTGGAGTAGTTTTGAACACTTATATTTTCGCACTTAATAAATAATAATTTAACAATTAGCTAAATATTAATAGTCGTTATGACCTAACATTTTGAGAACCGATATCTCATTCGTTGCACCTTTCAATTTTATATATGCAACAACTAATACAAATAAAAATTAAATTAGCAGACAAATTAAATTTAAAACAAAATTTTAAAATATCAAAAATTTTATTTCATTATCATCTATTCCTCCCTTTGTCATGTTGACCCAAATACCTCTCACGTCATTGGCTCTCAAGAAGCCTAGCACTGTCGAGATCCGTTAATCTGTCGGTTTCGGTTTCAAGCAGTTGATTGTGCAGGAAATCTTTTCATTTTGTTGACTCATCATCGAATTTGTCCGCTGTGAAGAGGTTGCATCATCAGTGCCGGATGATTTGACGCTGACGTTAACTTAATCGGAATTTCCCGGAGATTTTAAACAAAGTAAACATTGTTAGAAGGCACCGCCGATAGGGAGCACAAGATTGTTTTACTGATTTTGAATCGTAGACAAGAGGAGGGCGAAGTGATATGATTATTTGCTTCATGAAAGGCACAAAACGATTAGCTGCCAATTGTGCGCAAAGAGCTTGCAAAGAAATGCAAAAGAGGCAAAAAGTTTTCCTCAGTGATGACGTACACGAGCGAAAGAATCCCGTTTCTGTACTCAATGAACTTCAACCTGGCTTAGAATATCTCGTCATCGATCAGAATGGGCCACCCCACGACCCGACATTCACAATCCAAGTCAACTTCCGAGGCGTGGTTAAGTATCCAGATGTTATTATGCTATTTTTGTAATGAAACCATTTCGGAGATTTGATGATGAATTACTTCATTAATTTATTGAAAAAAGGTATTGAAGTTGTGATTTGCTTTAAAACTTTGTTTGTTAGTTTTATACTTAGTTCATGTGAAACGGATCTTCATTTTCCAGCCTGGTTAAGTAAACATTTTGAATGGTTGCAATGGATGGTTATTTTATATTTAAATTTTCTGTTTCCATTTTGGCATAATTCAAGATGTATATCTTTATGCTCTCGAGAGTTTTGAGTAGCATTTGTTTTCTTGAAATTATCAGTTTCTTTTAGTTTAAACTTTTCCTTGAAGAAATTTTATGGAAAATCGTCGTCCAAGAAATTGGCAAAGTTGGCAGCTGCCGAAGCCACCTTGGAGCATCTGAGGAAATTGGATGCGTTTAAAGATATCATCGAGAAGAAGGAGAATCAGGATGCCAAGACTGATGACCACGGTCAAGATGACAAGTAAAATAGTCAAATATTCTTTAAATTGATGCATCCTCCTGAAATTTTATGAGATAATCTTGAATTGCCTGATTCATCTTTTTGATCCATTGTAGAAACTAATGACATTTGAATAAATCTCTAACTTATCACCTAGTAAAAGGAGTTGCATATATTTTTCTGCACGATTTTCACTTTTACTGTCATCGATATAGCCAGAATAGCATGATAATCATTAACGTGGCCGTACTACTTGTTAGGCCTCCCGTACCGCCGCCCGTAAAACCGCCGAGCGTAACTCCACAGCAGAAGAATCCAATCTCCTTGTTATTGGAGCTTGACAACAAAGCAATCTTCCAGTTCATGGTCCTGGAAGCGCAGTCGTTCACCTGCATCGTCACCTCCATGGGCCGCAACTTTAAGGCCTCCGGTACGAGCAAAAAGCAAGCCAAAGCCAAGGCAGCCGTGCTGGCCCTTCTTGAGAATTTTCCGGAGCATTTTAGCCTTTCTAATGGTAATTTCAAATCTGGTATATTGCAGCCCTCCTTTTGTCCAAGACATGAATTGAAGCAGACGCTTTCCGTACTTTAGAGGAACAGGAGGAAAGCACGGAGGACGTCCATTTTCCACCCGACCTGACCTACAAGCCGGATATCTTCGAGACCATCGTGTTTGACAAGTTTGAGGTTTTGACCAAAAGTTCCGAATACTCGAAGCAGAAGGTCATCGCGGGGTTCGTCCTCACGACAGAAGTCAACGGCAGCGTGATGAACAGGGTGGTGTCGGTCGCCACGGGAACCAAGTGCATCAACGGAGAATTCATCAGTGACAAGGGGAAGGCCGTCAACGACTGCCATGCCGAGATACTGGCTCGGAGAGGTGATGATGACGATGATGGTGGTGGTAATGACGATAATGATGATGGTGATGGTGGTGAGGATGATGATGACTACCAGGATGCATAGAATTTGAATTGTTTAAATTGTTTATTTAATGAAATGGTTCTCTAGCTTTTATTTGTTTTAATTAAATTAAGGATGAGACATTTAAGGGACACATCTTTGTCATTTCAATATCAGTCTTGCCAATCAAAAATGATATAATCTTGATTTTCTGCCATTTATTTTGATTACAGTGCAATTAATAATAATAATAATAACAATAATAATAATAATAATAATTCATAATTCTATTTTTTAAAGGTTTCAAGATGTTCTTGTACCAAGAGTTGATAAAAACCTTTTCTTCCAACTTCAAATACAATGTAAGTTTATTTCAAATGCAACAAATAGACTCCTTTCTCCTTTTTATTTTTACAATCCATCCGTCCATCCCTCTATTCAATTTTTCATTCACTAATTTGTCTCAAACCTACTGCCCCCTCCCAACATATAAATCAGCCAATCTACCCAGTTGAAATATCATTAATTAATATTGGCAAAAAACATTCTCGGTTGTAATAGTTATTATTGCTCTGCTACTGATGATCTCCATCTTCTTAAGTCATGTTAATTCATTCTTTGTTGGATTTCTGTCCATAAGAACCCTTACCTCATTCTCATTGATCTCCATTCCAGGGAATTTTTGAACTCCATCCTTCAGGCATGGGTTGCACCCTTAGAAATGGGGTGAAGGCACACTTGTACATTTCCACTTCTACCTGCGGGGATGCCAGAATCTTTTCGCCCCGTGACGAGGAAATTACTTCGACCAATCAGGAGCAAGAAATGAAAAATGAAGGCTTTCCAGAAGAGGATGTCAAGCCATCAACAGCAGAAGCATGGGAAGGACCATCTTGGGAAGGGTATTACTTAAGACTATAATTGATTTTCATCGCAACACGACGAGTGGAATTTATTTTCACCGAGTCAATTCGACAGTTCTCAATAACGACCATTGCCAAAATGCTCATTTGCGACCCCAATTTCAGTCCTTCGTCTTCGTTGACGTACTCCTACCCTCTGCCCGCCAAGAAGCAGATGTCTCGCGGCATGCTGAGGACGAAGATCGAGTCCGGGGAGGGAACGATACCCGTGACCTCTTCCGAATCCGGGATGCAGTCGTGGGACGGGATCTTGCAGGGCGAGAGGCTGCTCGTCATGTCGTGCAGCGACAAGGTCGCCAGATGGAACGTCCTCGGTTGCCAAGGTAATGGTGCCGAGTGGAGCAGAGTTGTTTTCGTTTCGTTTCTTCTCTAAGTTTCGGAGGGATGGTTGAAACTTGTCGGATAGATCGTGTTTAAGCTTTTGATTTTTTATATGGAAATATGCTTTACCGAAAATAAGTGTGATTTTAAAGGAATATAATAATACTTGTGAATAATTTTATTAGCACGATCAGTCTAGTCACAACATATGCTTGGTGATGTGAATCAATCTCTCATTTATGCTTATGTCATTCATTTTTCATTTTAGCCATTAAATATGCATCCTCAAATTCTCGAATTCACTCCCAGGTGCACTGCTCAGCCATTTCATAGCACCCGTCTATCTCACCAGCGTGACCTTCGGCAGCCTCTTCAGCCGGGAGCACGCCACGAGGGCGCTCTACGGACGAATAGCCGAAGTCCAGAACCTGCCCGAGGGTTTCCTCGTGAACCGTCCCAGCATTGGCACGGTGTCGGTGCCACAGACGAGGAGAGCTTTGAAGGCTATGAACTTTTCTGTCCTATGGTACGAAGGCATGGAGGGGGAATTTGAGGTCATCAATACTCAGGTGAAGACTTTCTGATGATTTGATGACTTTTGAGAACCTCGCATATTGAGAGGGGACAAATCAATAGTCACATTTTTGGGTTTCATAGCATTGCCTCCCAATCGGGAAAGATTGAAAGTGCGATGCATTGCATTGTTTGCAAATTTGTTATTTTACCGAGATATGTGAATATTATTCGTTCTTGTTGTGTTGTTCTGGGATTTCTATTATATTTTTTTTTTCAAATTCCAGTCGCTAGATAGATATATAGATAATTAAATTAAATTATACCTTAAATTATGTAGATAAATTCTAGATGGTTATAGATAAATTATTAACTTCAAAAAAAGAATTTTAATAATTCATTCAGACTTGAATTTATAAAGGAATTTATATTAAATAGATTTGCACAAATTTAACCTTTCTGCAATGATTTATGACTAACTTCTTATTTTAGTCTGGAAGATTGTTGCAAAACAATGAGCCCTCGAGTGTCTGCAAACATTCCCTCTTCAAACAGTTTTTGATCTGCAGGGACTTTGTGACACCTGTCCCTGAATCCCCATTATTCAGTAAAGATCTTACCTATGAGCAGGCAAAGTCAGAAGCCAAGAGCTACCAGACAGCCAAAATGGAACTTTATAATTGGCTTTTCCAGAAAGGTCATGGTTGGTGGATTGGCAAGCCATTGGAACAGGACATGTTTACTATTGACTAAGTTTTGTCTATATTTTGTTGTTCAGCAAGTTTTGATTTTTAATCTTTAGTGATTCAGAGTTTGATTGCAATAAACTGGCTCTCACCCAAAGTGTGCCACTTGTAAATGTTTGCATGGTTTCAGGCTTTGTTCCCATTATTGATCATTAAAAGTTGATTGGCATCATTGTTAAAAGTTCTCCAACGTTGTGAAGAAATAAAAAGATATGTAAAAAAAAAATCGATTTGATGGTTGGAACGGAGGTAACGCCAATGCTTTCAAGTTGTTCGAATATCTTAGTGGTTGGTAAGAAGCCTGCCTCTAAAAAGAAGAAAAATTACTTTGCGATGACTTTTTAGACTACCGATTATTAGATGTTTCATTTGCACTTGCTTTCTGAATTTAGCCTCAGGACGTGTCATTGTTTACTTTGGGGAGACTCGGCAACCCGGTCTGGGCCGCCAGCGTTTATTTAATGTAGCAGCCCTCCCTTTGCGGTTGGGTGTGTCGACATTTTTCAGTGAAATGTCTGGTCAAATAAGTTTAACTTCATTTGTGACTTTCAATGATGGAGTTCGCATGCCGCTGTTTGGTCTTGGCCTTTTTCGTCTAGAAAGTGGTTCCACTGCCGAACAAGCAATTTTGTTTGCCTTAAAAAATGGATACAGACTCCTGGATACTGCCCAACTTTACGAGTAGAATAATGTGGATTTGTTACTTGACACCGTAACTAACAGAACATTAACATGGCCTCAAACATACGTTAAGCTCAATTCAAAAGCAAAATTTAAATGGAAAAATAATTTAAGAGATGTTTGCAAAACACATTTTAGAAATGAAGCAGACGTTGGAAGGGCAGTGAAAAAGAGCGGAATCCCTCGAAATGAAATCTGCATTGTCAGCAAAGTCTGGGACTCAAATCATGGATTCAATAAGACAATTGAATCAGTGAAAAAGAGTTTATCATTGTAAGATGTTTTGCATGAATGACTTAGATGCATTTACAATTTAGTTGTGACATACTTGTTTGTTTTATTCTTTTGGTCTTATTTATTAATATACCTCATCAGGTAATTAAAAAAAGTAATTAAGTAAAGCTAAAGCTATTATCATCAACGTGATCCATCATCATAACTTCAGCATTTAAGATCATTCTTTGTTCCCAAAGGATGCAGCTGGATTATGTTGATGTATTCCTCATCCACTCACCTGGCAATGGACTCAACGTTGAGACATACAAGGCACTAATTGACCTCAAGGAGAGGGGCCTCATTAAGTAAGTGCTAAATTGATTCAAAAATGTTAATTTAAAATTATGTTAATCTTTTGTCTAATTATTGATTATTAAATAGGAATGATTCTATAGGTCTATTGGTGTCTCTAACTTTGGCATCCAACATCTGAAAGGACTGGAGGAAGCTGGGCTTCCTACACCATCTGTCAATCAAATTGAGCTCCATCCATTCTGCAAGAGGGAAAAACTGGTAAATTATTGCAGGGAAAAGAATATAGCTGTGATGGGGTACTGCCCACTTGCGAGGGGTCAAAAGTTTGATGACCCTGACATCAAAGCTATTGCAAAGAGGTGTAGTTTATTTGTTTTTGTTTTTGTGAATTGCACAATGTTGTGTTTGATATTTTAATGTGGTTCTTATACCATGCGATTGGGAAATGTTAGGTTCTTAATTATTTGTAAGTCCATTAAAAAATCACATTTAATTAGTTGATTTTTGCTTTCTTCAAAGTTTGAGTTTTTGGTAAGGAACTGTGAGTGCAATCGATCATATCGATAATCGCTGCAGATGTTATAAGACTGCAGCTCAGGTGATGATCAGGTGGAGCCTCGAGAAGGGATTCATTACGATTCCAAAGTCATCGAACCCAAAGAGGATTCAGGAAAATTCGGAGGTTTTCGACTTCCAATTAACCAAAGAAGACCACGAAGTACTGGTGGGTTGGCAGATTTTTGTTGGACATTTTTGAGTGGGTGTTGTTTGCTAGTGGTTTGAATTCCTGATGTTTAAGGATGATTTAGAACATATATAAGTATAAAATATATATAAAATTTTACTTATTAAAATTTACATTTTACTTATATGTTTTTCTAATTGCCACTTATATCATCATATCAGCAAGACAATGAGAAGTTCTTGATTGATCATCATCAATCTTTTTTTGTAGTTTTCTACAAATGTTAATTGTTTTTTGTATTTATTATTAGTTTTGTCATACCTACTATCAAATAGTTGTTGTGAACTCAATGGTTATTTCTACAGAACAAGAAGCCAGACAACTTCATTGTCAGCTGGGATCCAACCGTTTCTCCATGGAAGGGTTGAAATTGAAGCAAGAAATTGTTGGAATTGAATGATGATTCTTGATGATCTCTTCCCCATCCTTTATTCTCAGTTATGCCCTGATATTTTACCTAATGAACCTGATGCTCTCTACATCTGAGTTTGGAAATAATTTTGAATAAGTTGATCATTTTTTGCTTGGTTTTTGGTTTCAAAATAATGATGCACAAACGTGCTGAAGGACAATTAGTGAATCAGATCTATTTAGACAAAATTTTGCAGGAGAGGTTGGGGTAATTGGTCAAATGATGTTAACATGTAATGATTTTGTTAAAGGACAGGAGGTGAAAGTTGGGGATAGTCTCAGGGCACAAACAATTGTAAACAAGAACTGTAGAAAGGTTAAATTGCCTTAAGTTCTGGAGGCTATCTAAAAGGAAGTTAAAGAGGAGTGGTTCTCCTATTCAGGAAACAATCCTTAAGAGCCATCACAATTTGTTAGGTTAAATTTGATTAGTTTAACTTGTAAAACTACTTCAATATTGAGTCCTCTCAAAAGATATCAATTCAGAAATAACAAACAAGAAAGATTTTGTCATTATTATAATCGTGAATTTTCCATCAGCCTATAAGGTGAGGTATGGGCTGTCAGCTAATTGCTAATTTGGAATTTAAACTCATAAAGGGGGAGTGGGAGACCTTTGCACATCATGTACTCGGTTGACATTTATTTCGAGGAAGACTGACCCTTCCTTCTTGATTGGTAGTATCTATAAGTTACAGAAAAATGTACAACAAAATAAGTTTGACATCATTTGTAACTCTTAATGATGGAGTTTCTATGCCATTATTTGGCCTTGGCATTTCTGGTCTAAAAAGTGGTTCTGCTGCTGAAGAAGTTATTTTATTCGCCTTGAAAAATGGATACCGGCTTTTGGACACTGCCCAAATTTATAAGTAATAAATATGTAATTATTACCTAATATTCTTTGATTTCTAAAAGTGATAATGCCATATTAAATGGCATTATGCTCTATAAAAAATATACTTTATAAAGTTACCCATTGAAATATAAAAAGCCAATATTTGTTAAATAAGGAGATAAACGTTTTAGAAAAAATAATGAGAGTTTGTGGAAACAATCTACTGGTTTATTTTAGAAATGAGGCAGATGTTGGAAGGGCAGTGAAAACGAGTGGAATCCCTCGAAATGAAATCTGCATTGTCAGCAAAGTCTGGGATGCAAATCATGGATTCAACAAGACAATTGAATCAGTCGAACATAGTTTATTGTTGTAAGACCCTTTACTTGCTTGGCAGTTGCCAATAATCTATCCTTTAAAGCCTTTTTTGAAGGATCGTTGTTAGGGCGTTTACATTTTACCTTGGCATTTAAGAACGATATTTATCCTAAAGGATGCAGCTAGATTACATTGATGTATTTCTCATCCACTCACCTGGTAATGGCCTCAATGTTGAGACATACATGGCACTACTTGACCTCAAGGAGAGGGGCCTCATTAAGTAAGTGCTAAATTAATTCAAAAATTTTATTAATTATGTAATTAATAATTAATTTAAAATTATGGTAATCTATGTCCAATTATCAAATGTTAAATAGGAATGTCTCTATAGGTCTGTTGGTGTCTCTAACTTTGGCATCCAACATCTGAAAGGACTGGAGGAGGCTGGGCTTCCTACACCATCTGTCAATCAAATCGAGTTCCACCCCTTCTGCAAGAGAGAAAATCTGGTAAATTATTGTAGGGAAAAGAACATTGCCGTGATGGGGTATTGTCCACTTGCCAGGGGTAAAAAGTTTGGTGACCCTGACATCAAAGCCATTGCAGAGAGGTTGGCTGTACCTTCTAATAATTTTATTATATATGGAACACAGGAAAGTGTTGGTTAGGCATATATTTGTGCATTTTTTGTGAACTAAATTATTCTAAATTATGCTAGTATATGATAAGGTTATTAAACCCAATGAAATTAAATATCCCTCTGCTATCTTTAGATTTTCAAGTATTGAATTTATTATTCATCAATCATTAATTAATCTCATTACCAACCTACCTTATTAATGTTGATAATGGTAATGATAAGTGAATTTATATAAGCATGAGTATCAGAGGTGCTTATCATTTACAAAGTGCTCCTCCTCAAAGGCATTTGTGGAAGTATAAACTGGGTTGCAAACACAACAACTTGATTTTAATAACAGATGTCAGAAGACAGAAGCCCAGGTGATGATAAGATGGAGTCTTGAGAAGGGTATTATCACAATACCAAGGTCATCGAATCTTGAGAGGGTCCAGGAAAATTCTAAAGTGTTTGATTTCGAGCTGATCAAAGAGGATCATGAATTGATAGTAAGTTGTGGTGATTTTTGATGGGTTTAGAGTATGAGGTGTTATATTCTTAATTCTTAATATGGTTATTATTTGCCAGTGTATTTCAGTCTCTTTGAAGTACAGATTTATGATGACTTGCTTTATTTTTTTTTTCTCTAGATTCCACTTCTCTGTTTGCTATTGATAGATAGAAAATCATTAAGTTACTAACTAGCCATTATCATAATTTTTCAAATGATTTAGTAGTTGGCTGTTTATTGGTTGACCCTTGTTACAGGACATGAAGCCAGATAACTTCATTGTCATTTGGGATCCAACTGTTTCCCCATGGGTAGGCTAAATACAAAGAAAGGAAAAGTTGGAATCAAACATCAGTGAATCTGATGAAACAGAATGTGTATCTGTACCTTCTGCTTTATGATTCTGCTGAACTTTTCCATTCCTAAGTCTAAATCTGCAAATACGCGTAATCGAAAATAATTATATAAGAAACTTTTTTTTGATAAATATTAATAAAAGGCCAAATTTCCCTGTTGTTTGTGCTAAATCGTGGAATTATGGGACAATGGCATGGTCAGAATTTTGAAATTGGTGAATTTTACTCTTGTGGTTTGTGGTGATCCTCTGCTTTTCTCCCTCAAAGCTAATCGCTTAAAGAGGAATAGTGACGGAAATAAGGAGAAATGCCCTGTATTTTACAAAAAACAAATTTTCTATATAAATATTCTATTAAAATATTATTAATAAGCAGATAATGGGCATAAAGTAATTTTGGTCAAATCAACTGAGGTCACTTTTAATCATTTCTAGGTATTAACAAACAAGCGAGCTATTTAAGTGGCGACCAAACAAGATCAGATCTGAAAAGCTGTTTTGCCCGTTTTGGAGACATTATTTGGGCTTTGGACTGTTGTAAGCCAAATTGCCTGCTCAATCTGGATAATCTATAGAAATCGTAATGGCTAGTACAAATAATCCAGCTCCAGCAATCGAAACTCCCCCTATAATCCAATGTCCACTCATTGGGTCAATACAGAAGATCGTCGTCTATGAAACAGCATCGGTTAATATAAATAATTTTAGGATATGACATCTCATGTTTTAGAACCTGTGGTTTTATAGTTTTATGATTCTGCTTAATTAATAATGTTTTGATTATTGATTATGCTTGATTAATTTAGTTTTTAAAATATGAAACATATAATGTGTGTGATTGTTTGTGAGCTTTAGGAGTAATTTGGATCCTGGGATTATTTTTATCCTGTTTTTTTATTTCATAATTTACAAATGGTTGAGTCAAATATTCCATTATCATATATATTCCAAATATATAAGTCCATTAAATAGAAACTCATGACTTAAGTAGCCAAATGTTAACAAAAGCAACAGGTTGGCCAATAGGAATTTTTTGTTCATTTCAAAAACTTTGATGAAAATGAGTACCCAAATAACATGTTGTCCAAATGCAAGTATTTTACATTGCACGTGCTAACATTGCTCAATCAAAATTATCACTAATAAAGGTTATAATTCAATGATTTTAATAATCCTGAGAGTTTTTGGCAATGCCTGCCAATCTCTCAATGGAAATTTCACCATTATCATCTGCATCCTAGCATGTTATTATCATCGTTATCATCACCAGAGGTTCTATCTGGTTGGTTCGAACAACATAGAGACGAGGTTCAAGATCCTGAAGATCGATCGCATGGAACCGAAAGAACTCATCGTTGACAGTGACAATGTGAGCAATTTTTGTTGGATCAAAAAAAAAACTGTTAACTGTAAATAATCAATTAACCTTGGCATTCTGAGTTGAGAGTAACTCGACTTGATTAATTATATTGACTGCTCAATAATTATTCAATGTAACAATGGAAATAAAATTATAATAGTTTGTTTATCATAGACAAATGATCATGTCACTATTAGCTACTAATGTTTACAACAAAAATCATGATGGAAGTCATGTCGATGACTGATAAATAATAATGAGAAAGGTGATGTTTGTGATGATAATGATGACGATCTTCAACCAATCACTGTCAGCTGGAATACACTAGGAAGGAGATTAAGGACCTGTTACGCATGATCGACCTAGGTAACAGACCGAAGAATCAAACTACAAAAAGTGGGGGGAAACCTGTCCCCGGCCTCAAGAGGATCCACTCGGCATTCGGAATCGTGGGTAAGCAACACCGGGGTTGAATGGTGGTGTAGATGGTTGACATAAAAGTGCTGATGATTAGGATTCTTCTTATCATAAATAAGCAATCCAATAGCTACCAAAACTAATTTCCATTTTTATCATAATTATCATGGTCATTACTTTTATCATTGTCATCATCATCACTGCCATCATCATCGTTATCGTCGTCGTCATCATTGTCATCGTCATCATCATCACTACCACCATCATCGTCATCATCATCATCATCACCATCATCATCACCACCACCATCATCGTCATCATCATCATCATCAAGGCTTCATGAGGTTCCTCGAGGGCTACTACATGGTGCTGATAACCAAGCGCAGGAGGGTGGCAGAAATAGGGACTCACACCATTTACAAGGTCGAAGACACGTCCACCATTTACATTCCCGCCGTGTCCAATAATAAGAACTTCCATCAAGATGAGCAGAGGTGGGCTGATCAGTTAATTAGTTATTTGCAGCAGTCGCTCGCATAATAATCGATCGCACGATCAGGTGAGCAACCGATTGGCTGATCTGAAGGATTGCTTCAATAATTTTCAGGTACCTCAAGACTTTCCAGAATGTTGACCTGTCCAGCAATTTCTACTTCAGGTGAGTGAAGCTCTGGCTTTTCAGACAAACAAATTTTTATGAATGTTTCAATTAAGTTGTTTATTCTGCTGCATGAAATTCAGTTGAGTTATAATTGAACAAGTTAAGTAAATATTTGGACATGCGATGCGTTTGCAAATGTGATGCTATGTTTGTCATTCAAGCACTTGCACTCGGGTGAATGTCGATAGGTGATGGTAGACAGAAATTAGCTCTTAGTTAATGGTTGTTATTTGCTGAATCTTAAATTGTTAAATCCTTAATTAAAATGTTTTCTAATTTATTCATTTAGACCAAATAGAATCTTGTAATATCTGCAGCCAATTGTATTGTTGACAATTAAAACGATATTATTATTCATGAACTCCAATTCGTATTTCGAACCTCGAGAATTTTCGACACATGAGAACGTTGTTTACAACTCAAACCAGCTACAGTTACGACCTCACCAACTCACTCCAGCACAACATGACCTCCTGCCATTTGACCCCGACCGAACTCGACGACCTCTGCAAGGACGAGCCCTCGTCGCCCCGGGACGCCGTCCGTCAAAACTCCGGAGCTTCGAGTTCGGTGAACCGAGACGTCGCACGTCACGAAGGACGTGCTCCGTCGAACGTCTCTGCCTCGAGCGACGACCGTCGAGAAGTCAAAAGCGACTCCGCGTCGGAGGTGGAGGGCGTCGAAGATGCCAAGGATTCCACGGCGAATCTACTCGCCGAAGAGGAGGACGAAGACGACGATTGCTCGTGGAAAGGAAACGACTCTCCTAGTAATGATAATGGTCATGTGGCAGCCGATAAAGAAATGCTTCAACTGGACATTTCAGGGCCAAAGTCTGCAACTTTTAAAAACAACTCCGACTCCAAAATGTCTGACAGAAACGACAACAACTGCAATGATGACAACAACGAGGATGGAAAAGGAAAAGACAAAAAAAGTATCTTCATTGAATTATGACTTGGACGTTTGATTTTTTTATCCTTTCTGAACATGTGCAGCAAGCAATCATTTTAAAAATGTTTTTTCTCTAGAATTACATAAACATCTGATGTTGATGTTGGATGTGGTGATCTCACAGGTGATATTGATATTGATATTGATGTTCCCCTTTTAGAAGATCAATCAGCATATGTTGGGGTCAGGGTACCCCCCTGCAAAAAGTTTGTCTGGAACGAATACCTGCTCAAAAACGTCGTCGACATCCTCCAATACGATTGGATACTCTACATCATCCACGGATTTGTCGGCCAATCGAGTGCGTTCTTTTGAAATTTGAAAAAAAAAGACATAAGAAAAAATGCGTTGATTTGTGGTTTTGGCAAATCTAATTTATTATGATTATGCGCATGTTAATGATTACAAGTTTTATAAGGCCGTCGCATTCATAGGTCGGTGTTATTAATTAGATGTTTCCAACTGTTTTAAACAATAACAATTCTCTAATTTTTATTGAATTCTCGTAAATATTTCAACATTTATAAAGTTTTTTCCAAACATCAGATAAAGCAAGCTTAGCTCCTTAGCTCATGCAGTCAAAAATGATGTGAAATTATTGATGCACCATCCTTTATTTATGATTGTTAATTATTTTCAAAGATATCAACGTCTACAACAAGAACATTTACCTGGCGCTGATAGCAAGAAGATCAAGCAAGTTTGCTGGGACGAGGTTTCTCAAAAGAGGAGCAAATTCAGAGGTTGGTTTTAACAGCAGTCAATTTGTGATTTATTTCAGCAGAATGTCTTACATGGTCTGTTGACACTGGTCCCTCTTGGTTCATTTTTTCAATTCAATTAGTATATTATGCGGTTCATTACTCGGTGTGGTATTGTCAGGATAGTTTTGGCAAGCTAATGTTTGACAGACCATAGCATGTATACTACATGTATTACAGTCCTGAAAGCCAACAACTTGCTTGCCACCTCCTCTAGCTGTCTGTATGAAATTGTATAAATTAATCTATATTTAATAGATTTAACATTCTACTAAATGTATTATTATATTTATATTAGGATAACATTGCTGTTATGTTCACCAATAATATCCAATAATAACTGATCATATTTCAAAGGGTTCGGTGGCGAACGAGGTGGAGACCGAGCAGATCATATTCGACGGGTCCCTCACCTCCCCGGAAAAGATCAGATTCACCTCCTTCGTTCAGATCAGGGGCTCCATACCTCTCCAGTGGTCCCAGGATGGAAGCGTCATGGTGCCCAAGCCACCCATAAACTGTGAGTTTCGAGTTGGTGATCATTAAAACTCATAACGAATGTTGTTGTCGTAATAATTACAAATGTTAAATTAAGAATCAACGCATAATTTGTTCATCTTTAGTTCATTAATATTTACGATTTGTTCAGTGGACCAATCAGATCCCTACGGTGCAGTGGCAGGTCTACATTTCAACCAATTGCTTTCCAGGTTTGGCTCACCAGTGATTGTCCTCGATCTGGTCAAGGTGAGAGTTTGGCATATTGGTTTCCTTCAAACTAAAATTGATATTATGTAATGAATGTCTGACAAACTAATAAGTATTAATGATAAATGGTAATATGGAAAATGAATTTTGATTACATATGAAAAGATAATAATAATAATAATAATAATAATAATAATAATAATAAAAGTAATAATAAAGGTAGTAATAATAATAATAACTATAAAATTATATCGACCTGGTGATTGTAGAAAAAAGAAAAGAGACCTCATGAGAGCATAATCAGCGAGGAGTTTGTGACCACAATCCAATACCTCAACCAGTTCCTGCCGACGGAGCACAGGATAAAATACGTCGGTTACGACATGGCCAAGATCAGCAAGAAGTAGGCCACGACGTCACCACTGCCGTCATCGTCGTCGTCGTTGTCATCATCATCATTAACTTAGTCATCGTCTCGTTCATTGTTATCCCGATCCTCGTTCTCTCCGTTGCCTGCGTTGACGTTTGTTCGCCATTTTTCTCCTCGCTTCAGGAAGAACATGGACATATTCAAGAAGCTGGACGTCATAGCCGAGTACTGCCTGCGCAGGACGGGCTTCTATCAGAGCAAGTCTGGCTTTTATTCTGACCGGCTGAGGCCAAACAATAGGTCTGTATGTGTTTCTTGCTATTTACTTTGTTCGTTTTGTTATCGTAATTATTATTATTATTACTATTATTATTATTATCATCATCATCATTATTATTATTATTATATTAATAGCTATACCCATGCATTTCTGTGGCTCAATCTGATTAAATTGAAAAGTAAGAAATGAAAAAGCAAACATTTTCTACGTAAAAACACTCGTCTAATCAAGTATAACGTTGTATCAAAATTTCAAAGCAATCAGTGAAGAACTTTCAGAGGAAAAATGATAAGACAAAAATGTACAGTTAAATTTTTATTTATATAGATTATTATGGTGACAGGCATATAATTATTATAGCAATTACTATTGCCAACAAAATCGTTTTCATTGGCATTTTCATCATCCTGTAACTGTTATCCATGCCAACATCGCAACATTGATATTACCATCGTCGTCGTCGTCATCACCAGGTGCCAAGACTTGTTGGCCACCCCCAGCGAGGGAGGCAGGAGGCAGACTGGGGTGGTTCGCACCAACTGCATCGATTGCCTCGACAGGACCAACACGGCTCAATATGCGATCGGGAAGTGTGCACTGGCCAAGCAGGTGGTTTAACTCCTCGGTCGATCACTGTGTTGATTGGTTTGATTGATATTGGGCTGGGTGTAAGTTGATTGGCACGGTTGACTTGTAAAGGTTGAAATGACCAAAGCATTAATCATTCATGATAAGCTTATAACTAATTGTAACCATAATTGACCTTTGATCTTTGAACCAGTTGTACTCTCTTGGTGTCCTTGATGAACTCTCCTTGGACTATGATTCAGACTGCATAAGGTTGACTATTGCAAATGCTTTCAATGGATTTTTTTAGAATGTAATAAATTTATTTATTATATGTAAATTATGATAATTTAATTCAGTCGTTATTTTAATGATTATCATCTTCTAGTAATAAATGAAGAATAAATTATGATGAGGAAGGATGAAAGGAAGGTTGGAATGTTGATTGACATTTGATTGGTTAAATATGTAACTTGGGACAAATATATTTAATCTCTTTAAAATGTAAATAGCATTTTATTAATAAAGGCAGTTAATTGTCATTTTTCTTTGACAATTATCCCAGCCTCCATTAACATGTTTTGTTTCATTATGATGATAAATTAAATAAAATTAAATGAAATATATTACAATTAATATCAATTGATATTGGAAATGGAAATAAATCGAATCCTTCAGAATGATGGAGCACATGTACGAAGACCAGGGGGACACGTTGGCCCTGCAGTACGGGGGTTCCCAGTTGGTCCATCGGATCAAGGGATACAGGAAAGTGGCCCCTTGGACTTCCAGC
Source organism: Hirudinaria manillensis (assembly GCA_034509925.1). Classification (NCBI taxonomy): domain Eukaryota; kingdom Metazoa; phylum Annelida; class Clitellata; order Hirudinida; family Hirudinidae; genus Hirudinaria; species Hirudinaria manillensis. Next base: position 6,995,036 of record CM067527.1, read on the forward strand.
TCAAGAGACATCATGCAGACCTTGTCCAGGTATTACAACAACACGTTCTCAGGTGAGGAACTGTTTCTAAAGTTGTTGTTGTTGAGATTTCAATTGAAGCGCTGTTGTGAGATTAACCTGCCAAGTTTGAGGTTATGAAATGATTCGATAAAAGTCGATTATGCAGGTTTTTCATAATATTCATCATTTATTACGACAATAAATTTTGTTCGATCTACGAGTCATTCGTTTAATAATTCATTGAATTATTTTCTTTGTTAAGATCGATTAATTGGTCAATCAATCAATTAATTAAGTTAATGATCTCTTTCCGATGGAAATCAGACTCTGACAAGCAAAACGCCATCAACCTGTTCCTCGGGAAGTTCGTGCCCTCCTGCGGTCAGGCCAGCATCTGGGAACTTTCGACGGACTTCTACCTCCACAATAAGAATGCTGTTGACATTACTGCTAGGACCAAGAGGAGGTGGTGATGATGATGATGGTAGTGGTGGTGGTGGTGATGATGATGATGATAGTGATGATGATAGGATGGGTGGATGAAAGGAAGGTTGGATAAATGAAAAAATAAATGGGTGGATGGATGTTTGGTAGAGGATGGCCAAGGAAGGATGCTTGGTTGAATGATGATGCCAGATTCTTTGCTTTTCACATGTGATGTTTGTGCTGGTGAATATTTTAATGTATGCCTATCTGCTCATTAATTATTCAACAGCTACTCTATGTGGTGGGATGACCAAGTTTTGAACTGCCTTCCTTATGCCTACCATGATGGTTCGTACCCAGGGGAATGTTTGAACAAGATTATTTTGTTTAAAGCATCATCATCATCATCACCGTCGTCATCGTTGTCATCATCATCATCATCATTATTATTTGTTTAATAAGGTAATTATTTAAACATATTCATAAATGACTAAGCATGTGCCATGTGTGGCATCCACTATAATTTATCTTAACCAGTCGTAATGTAATTTAATTAGAGATACCATTTTGATGGGTTTATTTTGTAAAATTCGTGTTTTAATTCTAAAAAAAAATCAGAATCAAAAGGTCTCGGGATCAAAAAGATCATCATCAAAACCCACCCAGGCGACGAACGAATCGACCTCAACTTTGACCACTACAAGCCCTATGAACTCACGACCTTTGGCGATCTCTTTGTCTTCAACATGGCCAGCTCAGTCAGGTTAACTAATTTATTATTGTCATTTATTTATAGCTATATAATGTTAAATTTATAATTATATTTGTTGTGGCTTGTGTTTATGCAGCATTAATAATTATTTGTAAAATTCCCCTCAGAGTAGGTTTTTAAATGTCTCCTGTTGTTGTTCTATCCCTCAGAGACTTCATGCCAAAATCCTCGTCCAACTACAGTCCTTTCTGTCCCAGGCTGAGAACTGGCAGGAAGCATGACCAGTATGGGTGAGTTATTGAATGATTGGCGTTCATTTAAATCTATGGTTATGTTAAATCCATCAATAGATATATGACCCATGGATTATTAATATTAACATAATCAACATTCCTTGTATTAAAATAGAACTTGCAATTGTTGGTGTAATTCTTTTTAAACTTAATTACTACCAATTTAATCCAATTTATTTATGTATTTGTTTATTTCTTTAATTTATTATTTATTTATTTATTTATTTATTTATTTATTTATTGGTGATTGTTATTATTCTTTTTAAAAATTCTATGTAAGATTTAGTAGCTGTATAATGATGAAATTTTATAACTATCATTGATAACGATGCTGGTGATGATGATGATGGACTTATTTTGCACCTATCGACCTCCAGGAAGAAGCGGGAGGCGAATCCGAACGTCAGCGGGAAGGACTCGACGGGTTCCTCCGCGTCGACGGGTTCCGAGGGGAGCCTCAGTGGGAGTGAGGGGTCGGACATTGACTGGGGAGAAGATAAAGAGGAGGTGGATGATGATGATGATGTTTATTATTATTATTTTATTTTTATTATTATTGATATTGTTAGCATTGTTTTTGTTTTCTCTCAGCCTGTTATTATCTATTGACCTGATGCTAGCTTGGGATTTCTCAATTCTCCTTTCAATCATGTGTTATTTAAATAAAAGCATAACTTATTCAATACGATTTTCACTTTAATTCCAAACTTTATGGAGCTGATCATGCAACTAACTTCTGATGATGATGATGATGATGTTGATGGAATGCAGAGACTTTGATGCATGAAATGGCTGCAAGGATGGAACCCTAATTAGAAACATTTGAAACTCATCCTAGGTTTTGAAGGTCTTGTCCTTCCTCAGTGCAGACTCAAACCTGCAGACGACAACATCCAACGACAAGAACAAGACGATCGACGACAAGAGCAACAAGGCAGTCGACGACAGCAACAACGAAGAGGAGTTCCGTGGGAAGTTGAAGGTGGAAGGATTTTAAAATTTTCAATTTTTTAGTTTTTAATTAGTTATTTAATTTATTTGCTTTAAATATTCTAGAAATTTTATTGCATTTAAGCAATTTAATTATACTTTTATTGTTAGAAATTAGAAGAGTTTGAATGAAATGTATTCTTCTCAGGAAGCCTTCAAGGAGAGATACGGAGTTTCCATCGAGGAGCCGAGTCCCAAGAACATGGACATTTACAAAAGGTTGGCGTTTGAGATGATGATGATGATAGTAGTAATCGTTAGGCCATCTGTGGTTTGAATGAAATTAATGACAATTTAAAGCTGGCTGAAATGCATGAAATTCATTTGCACTTCAATATTTACTTTCAGGTATGCATCGAATGGCATGCTCTACAGTAAACAGTGAGTTCAACAATTGATTGATTGATTGATTGATTAATAGTTCAAACAAATTGGCAATAGTTATTCACAAATGACCTTTCACCTTTCCATCAACAGACGATTCGATGGATCGGCAGAAACAAACTCAAACCCCATCTATCTCGAAATCACGAAACCTCGGGAACCCAGTGCGAGGTCTTTGCATCTTTACGAGGACTACGTTCGAAAGGCCACCGAAGGTCCGAAGGCACCGTCAGAGAAGTCCGTGGAGCTGTACAGGGCTTACGTCGACACCATCGAGAAGGGGATGACCTCTGGCCCGAGGTCTTTTGCCCTGTTGACCTCCAATGAGACCAGGTGTCTCGTGACTGGAGAGGATTTCAAAGGATATTCTGGTTTCAGTTGAAAGGATGGAATAAATAATGCAATGAATTTGGTTTGTGACTTGAATGTGCCATTTATGTGTGGTGTTGGTGTTTATTCTGTAATGTTAGTTGTGTACTTGGAAGTCCAAAGTCAATTGTTTTTAAACATCTATGCCTGTGATTTTGTGACTGCATTTAGGACCATTGGTTAGATAAGTTTTTTGATCTTTGTGACTGTTTGCATTTCATATTGATTCCATTAATAATTTTGTTGTTATTGTTATTAATACCATGGTTATTGTGAGGAGAGTATTAATTTTTACCAGGATTTAATCTGATCTATAGTTCTTTTTCCAATCTGCCCAACAAATAAAAATCAAATGAACATTTAGTCAGCAGTTTTTGCAACAGGGAATTCTTCGTTTTATGTCGATTTGTTGATGTCTTTGCCAAAAGAAAATTAATTCATATTCGGGAAAACAAAGCCTTTATTTTGGAACTTTTTCAGAATTTCTTGAGAATTATTAAATTCTAATTTTTATTGCAACTTAAATTTAAAAAAATAAAATCATTCGAGGCAAAAGAGTATCAAAATGGTTGGAAGTTCCGGATGTAATTTGGCATCTTGCTCAGGGATTGTTCATGATCTTTTCTAAAAGTATCATCATCATCATCATCGTCTGATAATTTAGTTTTGTTTTAAAACTGTTGTAAAATCAAATAAACTTTCTTATCCTGCACTTAGTAATACCAAAAATAATACTTCATCACAATTATACTAGGAAAATTAAAATGAAAAATTGGCAAGTAGTGATTCATAAGATCAATTTCCTTTTCAATATCTAAATCATATGAAGCAGACTACCTGCTATGATTAGTCCCATTATACCCTCAAATCCTGGGATTAAACACTGGATTAACAATTTACCTCGACACAATATATTCAATTTTTCTTATGCTCCTGTATATAATTATTCATTTAGTTTACGTTCCCTATTTTATTGTAGAAATAAAATTCAAAGAATGTTCTAAGATGTTCTGAGGCTTGATCGTCATTTGATGGGTGCAACATGTGTCAATGCATCCAAATTGCAATTTGCTAAAATTCAGGTTTCCATTGAATTCTTATCCTTGCGACTTTTTTTAGTAATAATAATAATAATAATAAGACCAGACTTTTCGGCTATTGCTTGCAATAGCTTGTGAATAAACAAATAATAATAATAATAATAATAAAAAGTTATTTATAAAAAGTCATAGATGCGAGCATCACGGGCTTTTTCAAATAAGCACTAAATTTAGCTCAAATTCAAACATACTTTGATACAGTGCGAGGTTCCTCGGTCTTTTGAGTGCATCGCCAGATATTTTCATTGTATCTATTGCTCCAGAGGATTTTCTAATCCTGTAGACGTGCCTAGGAATCGAAATTATTGGCTGCTAGTTCGGTGGCTTGCACTTTACCTTAGTAATGGTGCTGGCATTGGTGTTGTGTTCGCAACTCACTATGTAATGCCATTGCAGAAATATTAAATTGATAGGGGTAATTAGAAAATCAGTTTTTAAAAAATCTTATATGCAATGCAGTGGAATCGTTACAACAGAATTCTTTTGGGCGTAGACCTTTGATTAACTGTTAAAATCGATCTGAAGCTCTTTAAATTAAGCAAACTTGGCTCACTCTTTCATGGACATTGTGAAATAGATGTACTTGTCCCCTATGGCCATGTCTTCAACATACCTCTCGATTGTTGAGAATAACTCCGGTTGAGGATGTGGCAAATTGCCATAATAAATATTGTTTAAAAACACAAAGTAGACTTTTTGATCTGAATTTAAAATTTGTCATTTGAAATGAAAATTCAATCCAAACTAAATTACCAGCACTAGTTGTAGGCAGTTAGTCGTCAATATTTTTTACGCTTCTTTTTAATAATAATAATAATAAAGAAAGATAAGTTTAGTAATAATAATAAGGATTTTAAAAAAGATCTAACCTGTCCAATCAATCCGAATCATGTTGAATTCTCTGTCGAAGGTGATGACTTGGGTGACGTCTTCCGAAGTTATACTATACTTCGATAGGGATGATTCACCCCTAACGAGGGTATTAGCCATAATCCATAAGTGGCTGTTGATCAAATGTTATTTTTAAAATTAAATTTATAAAATAATAACAAAGAGGCTGCTTTAGTGCTTCATTTTATCGCAAATAACTTTCTAACATGACCTCATCATTACCTAACATATTAATGTTATAGCTATTACCATTTGGAACATCTCGTGCAAGTGTTACATGGATCCTCTAGTTTACCACTGGCATCCACTTCCTTGGGCCGATTTTTGAATGCCTTTTATCCGGCACGTCAAAATCAAGGACACCAGGGGGCAGCATGAGAATATAGATTGTACATGCATGTAGGTTAGTTCAGGGGGTCGTATGGGTCACGTGGGTTGTCACGAAGGCCTGAGAGGGCTTACCCGCATTGAAACGGTTTTCTTTCTAATGTAAAATAAGCTTGGAATCGATTGATAACGAATGCTTAACTCGTCATGTGATATGGGCGCCATGTAGTTGTACATGTTAACATCATTAAATTCTTTCGTTGATATGTTGGTCAGTTTTTCCAAATCCATCTTTGTGATCCAGGGTCTACCGAAGTGCGTGATGTAAAAGCAGGAGGAGTTTAAGGCAAAAGATATTCCGCTGACTGCGAACGGATCTGAAAAATTGTTCGACGTTGTAGATATTATTCATTGAAATGAAATGAACAGCTTGAATACTTAAAATTAATTGTTGATACTATGCAATCAACATCAAAAGAGATCCAATGCATACGATCCACGGTGAAATTTTTCTCCTGCACTTCGCCATTTGTCCAATCGATTACAGCAAACTGCTTCGATGCGAAATATTTGACGAAAACCGCTTTCCCATCCGGTCTCAGGGCCATGAACATAGGGTACCTGAAGGTATTGTCCGGGCCCTTGGAGCTCTGCTCCATAGCGATGACATTCTGCTTTCTTCCATCGAGACTAACCTGTCTCAGAGAGGTTGGTTGCTCCACGTCAAAGACAAGCAAGAAGTTGTCTTCAAGGAATCCTGGAAAGAAGTTCTTTTCACTTCGATTGCTATTATAATATAAAATTGAAAATACTGATAAAGAAATTAATGTGTAATAATAATAAATAATAACAAATGGATTTATAAATACACCAAAATTTAAAAGTCGTTTCTAAAAAAATCCTTTGTAGGAATTTATTTGCAATAAATAAAATATAAATTAATAAATATTTAAATTTAAATTAATAAATTTATAATAATAAATAAATAATTTATTTAAGAACCAATTTACATTAATTTTACTTGCCTTTTGCGCGGGCCACCCACAAAACGATGCATAAATTTATGGTTAGCATAACAACGGTATTTTGACAACCAAACTGAAGTGAAATTCAAATGAAAATGTCTTTATTTCAAAACTATTCAATAATTTATTGACTTATTATAAATATTTATTTATTATATTATATTTATTTCTTATATTTATTTACCATAAATATTTATTTACTATAAATATTTATTTATTATATTATATTTATTTATTATAAATATTTTTTTTTATTTAATTCCGATTCTGAGGAATGTTTCAAGCTGTTACATATCTTTCTATGCTTCAATATAATTATTTTAAAACTAAGTAGCTAATTAATAACGATGAAAGTTTAATTCATTACATATATATAACACTTAATTATACTATATATATGTATGCATATATTTAGTTAATATTATCTGCTATTATTATTATTATTATTATTATTATTATTATTATTATTATTATTATTATTATTATTATTATTACAATTGCAATTAATGTTAAATAATAAAATAAATGTTGAAGTTGATAACTAATAACTTTAATTAACTTTAATAACTTTAATTAACCACAACCTCAAAACAGTTTTTAGGAAATCGTCAGCACATCACAACGAACTTCGACAGAAAAAATTTTACGATGGGGTAAACAAAAACAAATGACGTCATCGGACGATTCCAGTCAAAAGAAATAATTACATAAAAACAGAAACACTTTTTAAAATGCTTTTATTTTTGTTACGTTTTAAAATATTTTTAAGAGGAATTTATAATAAGAAAATAATTTCTAATAAGGAAATAATTTATAATAAGGAAATAATTTATAATAAGGAAAGAATTTGTAATAAGGAATAATCTCCTTTGATAAAAAAAATCTTGAAAACAAAGCAGTTGGTGTATCCCAAACAGGCACCTGAAAAAAATTTATAATTAATGTTATTATTAATATTATTTTTTTATTATTTCTAACTATTACATAAATTGCAAATAGTTTTTCTGGAATCTTATTACGTAATCAACCTGGAAGATCTCACCTATGAACTTCGATCATCACACTCTGTGGTTCTCACGGCTTTGCTTGAAGTCGACTCTCTTCAAAAATTTTAATTTGATTTTTTTAAAATTAATTTTTTGGTCTCGCCTCGCCTGAATATAAATCATATTAAATAAATCTGCGCTAAAATTCTGAGGCATTTCTGTAAAATTTCTGTCCAAAAAGCTTAAAGTTTGAACTTCAACCAACAATTGAAGACAAATCAGGCACCTAAACTAACTAAAAAAAAAAAAATACAAAAAGAAGCGTAAAAGAATCAGAAATGAGATATCATGATGATATTTATCTTTCAAATGACGAAATCTTTAGGTCCACAGTTTATTATTAGTTGATATCAAGTAGTTATTGTTATAACTTCAGAACATCGAGATCAACACGGTTTATTAGGATCAACGCAATACGACACAACTCGACACAGTACGATACGAACACGAGCGGAATTAAAACGGAAAACAAGCGTGCCTCGTCGCACGAGGTGCACAAAACCATAATAAACGATTACTCTGGGGATCCATCTCCAGCCTTCTCGGAGGTCGGCGGTTCCTTGCGGATCTTTTCTTTGGTGTCCGAGGTTGCACTGGTGGAATGACATGCTCCACTTCGCACTCTGGAATTTCCTGTAGTTCCGGCGTGTGTGTGTTTTCTGCGGTTGTCTGGGATGTCCCACTTAGTGGCAGGAATGGCAAGTCAAATGCCTCACACATCACCTTCAGTGAATCATCCTGCGCACGCTTCCTGAGCTTGTTCGCGTGGCGATGGAGCATTTTGCCGCTTGCCTCCACTAGGTAGACTTGACGTCCCTGTCTGCGCCTGATCCATCCCTGTATCCACTTCGGGTGACTTGGATCCTTGTAGTCTCTTACGAAGACTGCGTCTCCCTCGACGAACTCTCTCAGTCGCCTGTGGATAGGTTTCCTTTCTTCCATCTCCTGATCCGCTCTTGGGAGATGTTTTACTGGGCTTTTGAGTTGGAGGTCACTCAGGGGAGTTCTCAAAAGTCTCCCTAGGAGTTTCTCTGCCGGCGTCTTCAAATCCGTCAAAGACGTGCATGGCGTTGTCCAGAAATTTCTGGAGCGCATCCTCCATCACCTCCTCCCCCTGCAGCTTTTGTAGTGTACGCTTGAATGTGTCCACAAAACGCTCAGCTTGTCCATTGCAGTGAGGTTGGTAGGGCGGTGACTTGACGTGTTGCATTCCATTCCTCTGACAGAACTCTTGGAACTCCTTGGACGTGAACTGAGTCCCATTGTCCGAAACTATCACTTTTGGGTATCCCTGCTGCGCAAAAATCCTACCCAGTTCTCTGATTGTGGCAGTGGACGTTGAAGTCTTCATCTTAATAACTTCAGGCCACTTGGAGAAGGCGTCCACCACGATTAAGAACATCACTCCTTCAATCGGGCCGGCAAAATCAATGTGGACCCTCTCCCAGGCACAATCCGGTTTCGGCCATGGCGTCAGTTCGTTCCTGACAGGCATCTTTGCAGCCAACTGGCATGAACTGCAAAGTCTTACTCTGTCTTCGATGTCCCTGTCGATTCCTTGCCAGTAAACGTGCAGTCGAGCTAGCATTTTCATTCTACTTGTCCCAGGATGTCCCTCGTGCAGCATCTTCAAAATTCGGCCTTGCAGGGCTGATGGGATCACGGCTCGTGTTCCCATGAAGAGTGCACCCTCATGGACTGACAAGTCTTTAGAACGGCTGTGGAAGGCGTGCAGAGTCGATCCAGCCCGGAAACTAGGCCATCTACCCGTTCTTACACTTTCAACAACCAATTGTAGCTCGGAATCTTCCTCAGTCATCCTCTGAATATCCTCCTTTGTGACTGGCAAGTTTCGGATGACATCACTCTGAACTGCCTTGACATCCCTTTCGATCTTCGCAATGACGATGTCTTCATCTTCTGGCAGCTTCTTCTCTTTCAGATCGTCCAGGAGGCCTCTCATTGAACGCATATCTGGCACAAAAGACGAGTAGTAGCTTATCATACCTAAGAACGATTTCAGCTGCTTTTGATCCTTAGGCGCTGGCATTCCGACAATTGCTTGTATTTTCTCGGGATCTGGTCGACGGCCATCTTTTGAAACCACGTGTCCCAAGAAGTTGATTTCAGGTTTTGCGAAGGAGCACTTCTCCATTCTGACGCGGAAACCCCAATCTGCAATTCTTTCAAACAAAGCCTGGACGTTATTGTTGTGCTCTAGAATTGTTGATCCTGTCACGATGACATCATCTAGATATGCCGCACAGCCATTAAGTCCTGTGATCATTCGATCCATGGCTTCTTGGAAAATGCCAGGTGCGCATTTGACTCCGAAGGGTAACCGCTGGTACTGGAACAGGCCCTTGTGTGTATTTATCGTCACCAGTTCCTTCGAGTCATCTTCGACTTCCATCTGCAAGTATGCGTCTGCGAAGTCGATCTGGGTAAACCATGCGCCTTGGTTTAGACGAGCGAAGATTTCGTCGGGTGTCGGCAGAGGGTGACGGTGCATCTCGAGTGCTTCGTTTAATCCTGTCTTGAAATCAGCACAGATACGGACTGATCCGTTCTTCTTGGCCACTACAACAATCGGGGCAGCCCAATTGCTGTAATCCACTTTCTTCAAGACTCCTTGTTGCACTAGACGCTCCAGCTCTGTGTTGACTGCTTCCTCCCGAGCGAACGGAATCTTCCTCTGTCGGCAAAAGGTCGGACGAACTCCCTGCCTCACAATCAACTGTGCTCGAGTCTTGCATTTGCCCAACTCCTCTTCGAAAACATCTGGGAACCTTTCAGCCAAACTCTTGGCAACTTCTTCTTCTGGCATTTTGCAGCAGGCTTTCTGTAGAGGTGGCAGCTGATTCATCACTCGATCCAACAATTGATCAACGTTGTCAGCAACATAGCAGCGACCGTGGCCTGAAAATCCTCCGCAGGTGAACTTAACATCAAATTGACCCAGGACCTCAATCGGCGTTCCATTTGCTGAAGTTTCGATTCCTTTCTGTGGCAGTCTCTGTGGGCAATCCTTCTTGAAATTTTACACGGATCCACAGCTGAAGCAGGCACCCTTGGACGATTCTCGAGGATTTTCTTTGCTAGGGACAATGTGTCGAGTCTTCTTCCTCTGGTGGCCTCTTTGAACTGCATTCACAGCCTGTGTACCGTCTACCATGTCGGCGTCTTTCCTCAGACTGACAATGTTATCACACTCGTTTACCATGTCTTGTAGAGTGCATCCTTCCTGCTTCTCCAGCTTGGACAGCATTCTAGTTCTGATGTCGGCATACTTCGATCCAGTTAACGCAGTTATGTAGATCAGGCATTTGAAATTTTCCACTGTCAGAGTGTCGATCCGAGCCAGCGTCACCATTCTATTTATCATCGTACCCAGTTTGCGGAACGTCATGGTGCCGATGCTCAATCGCATGGCGTCGAATCTCCTCTTGAAAACTGAAACTTTGTCACCGAAAATGTCTTCCAAAGTTTCCTTCGTTTGCTCGTAGGACAAATCACTTGGAGACAGCGGCATGATGTGATCTGTAAAACTGTGGTATGCCTCTTCATTCAGTTTCGACACGAGTGCGCCTGTCTTGTCTGCATCCGACAACTGCATTGCGTGATCTCCTGCTTCAAACCGTCCCGTCCACTTGGATGGGGGCGCCCCGGGCTCCGGATCATAACTGGATTGAGTTACCTGTCCCATGACCTCCGGGGGTAGATCTGATTTTCTGACTGTCGCTATGGCTTCTTTATACTGAGGTTTCAGGGACTGGAGCAATTGCAGCAAAGCTTCTTCCCATCGACGGTTCTCCTCGTCTCGGCGGAGATCTTTCTCACGACGGCGAATTTCTTCCTCGCGACGGCGAGTTTCCTCCTCTTCACGACGGCGAGTTTCTTCTTCGCGACGGCGAATTTTCTCCTCCTCACGACGACGAATTTCTTCCTCGCGACGGCGAGTCTCTTCTTCGCGACGTTCATCGTCGCGTCGTCGATTTTCTTCCATGAACATCGTCATCATGGTCAAAAATTTATCCTCAGTAGCCATCCTCGTCGCCAAATATGTTATAACTTCAGAACATCGAGATCAACACGGTTTATTAGGATCAACGCAATACGACACAACTCGACACAGTACGATACGAACACGAGCGGAATTAAAACGGAAAACAAGCGTGCCTCGTCGCACGAGGTGCACAAAACCAAAGATACGTATAATCCCACAACAGTTATATTAACGCAATTAATATAATTGTGTTAATTAATGATTAATAATGATAACGTAGAATTTCTAATCGCGACAGATCACCACCCCTAACTACCCAAAGCTCTCAAAATATGGAGTTATCTATGTAATAATGAATAAAGAATCCCCCAATTGCTCACAACTGGTGATCACAGCGGACGAAAGTCTTCAATCAGTTGCAATCGATCAATCAGCTTTTGTTTTTTGTATTCAGCCGATCTTTTAAGTTTCATTAAATATCTTAATAGGATGTAAAGGCGCTCCTTAATCGATTTATTGCAATTTATGTAGCGCCTCCATCCGAGCTCGCTCCCTGGAGGTGCGAGCATTTTGTGGGCATTTGTTGCGAATGCGATAGAAAAATATTGTTGCCATAATAACTGAGGGACCCATCAAGCTAACCCACACTTATAAAGTCCAAAGATTCTCCAAATTGCAAGACATTAATGAAACTAATCATTATTAATTGTCCTTAATTATCGTAATCGATAGACAATTTATGTAGTCACGAAGTACATTTAATAATTTCTTGATTCATTAATTTAAAAAAAAAAAGAATAAAAAAAAATAAAACAGACTCTGAAATAGTTCCAATTTTCTAGGCTTTTTCAAATTTGTGTCCCCCTCCAAAAATGTTGTCGCCGTGGTCACTTTGTTGACCATGTAAATAAGACTGCATAAATAAACGAATTAACTGATAATTAATATTAATGCCATTGTTTCGAAATTGCTAAACTAAGAGTGGCCAAACCACCTCCATTCATATGTTTGAACTAAAATGTGCCACCAGACAATTTAAATAAACGTGGAGTCCACATAATGAAAACTAAAAGTTATATTTTATGGTGCGTTCAGAAGGGTGAATGTGGAGAGTACAGACGGACAATGTTACAAATATAACCTGCCGAATAAATTAAAACTCTCGCTCAGAAAATAGAATTTAAAATGTATTTGCAAAAGACAATGGACAAAAGAATCCAACAATCCAACCATCAGATTTAAAATTAGATTTCCAAAGATATAAAAATTTATAACGAAAAATAAAATTTAAAAACAGATAAAAAGTTTTGGCCGTACTTACTCCTTCATGGACAAAATTACGTAAAGATATTTATCCCCGACTACAAAGTCTTCAACGTAAGCATCAAATTTGACCACTATTTTCAAATCGATTTTATCCACAGAGGTTACATATATTTCTGACAGAAAGACCAGGTATACTTTGTTTTCTGCAAAAATAAACGGTCCATCAGTGACTATGCCAAACTAGCACTGACACCACGACGGCTGCAACAGGTTGTACTTTGCAGTTCTGCAATTATCGCTTAGCTCCGAGAATTATCAGAGTAATGAAATTATAATTATATGGCCATTATTTATCACGGATGTGTGTCAATAGAATTCATAGAAGAAGAAAAAACTTCCAACAGACCGGTTACGTCGTAGCGTATCAAGTCGAAGGATTTGATCAATTCGCTGACGACAGTCCTTTTCTGGGTTGCGATATCGAATTTCAAGAGACCTGTTTTGTCATGGCTGGCAAATGCCAGGAACCATATGGTGCTGAGATAGGATTTGTCTTAACAAGTTAGATTTTCATTTTTTTTTTAAATTTTGATCAAATACTTTGCTCACTTAATAACAGTATGATCATTGTGTGTGATAGTTGTGAACAAGTAATAGCTAAAAGTAAATAATAATAATAATAATAAATCAAAACCATGCCCACACAGAAGAATACCACAAAGAAAGAGCAGGTAAGAACTATTCCAAATGTGTTTGGCCTGAGGATGAATCCACCATGTTAGCCAAAATTGAACTGGAGCTGAGGACAAAAGGAATCAGAAACGTCAGTGTGGAAGCATAGAAAAGCTTCCCACACAGGTCTTTGAATGCCATCACAGGTCTCACAGAAGGCAACCCTCATACAGAAGGATATTGCAGGATTACCAGACCAGAATAGAATCTGGAAGAATAGAAATTCAATCTGAAGGATCAGAAATTCAATCTGCATCCAACTGTGTGATGGAAACGACTTTGGCTCCCTCAAGGGTGGACGGCCTCTGGACCGACATAGCCAACGCCGAATGGAGGCTGAATTCACTGGAGAAAAGCAAATCAACCTTGCCCTCCACAGACACTTACCGGACGTCCGTGATGATCATTTCTGAACAACTTCATTCATCATTCATGCTTTGTCAAGCCAGCGAAATATGCCATGAATCCCACACTCCCAAATGTCAACACCGAAATACAGTTAAAACAGTTTACTCGCAAACTACAAATACATAAAACTGGCATGCGAGGAACTCTCTGAGCTGTTGAACGAAGTCACGGACATCGACTCAAAACGACGGTTTTTGGACAAAGAGTACATGCAATGGACGGAGAGTTTGGAATGGCACCGTAGAAAGAGAGGAGCTGACAGAGATGTAGGAGAGCCTACTTCTTGCGTCAATTCAGATAAAAGCAAAGCAGGAAATCAGGCCACTCAATTTCTAGCAACAAAGATCCGACTATCCAAGAAGAAGTTAAGAAGGAATCAGAGAAAAAAGCAACGAAAAAAGGTTCAAAGGATGTTCCGGAAAAATTTGTCCTCAGCAGCTCGTTCAATTTTGAATGAAGAATATAACGACGAATAAAAACCATTACCGCATGCAAAATTGCTACAGTTCTGGGAAACCGTATTTTCACAAAAATCGATACCAGGCGATAGACCAGTTTGCGGACTTTGTTATGATCTGGAGGCTCCCATCAGCTGCATCGAAGTAAAAACGGCTTTGCGATGGTGCCCCAGGCCTGGATGGAATGAAAAGGAAACAATTGGATGGTATCAAACCAATCGATTTTGCCGTACACATGTCCCTGTGGTTACTGACAGGCGATGCGATGGTGCCCCAGGCCTGGATGGAATGAAAAGGAAACACTTGGATGGTATCAAACCAATCGATTTTGCCGTACACATGTCCCTGTGGTTACTGACTGGCTTGCCACTATCACTTTTCAAATTTGGTGTCGTCAGTTTTATTCCAAAAGTAAAGGGGACATCTGAGGGACATCAGGCCGATCACTGTGAGTCCGCTCATGAGTTGCCTATTCCATCAAGTGATAAACAAACGCATGCCAATTTTTTGCCATTATCAACGAGACAAAAGGCGTTTCAATCGGGCGACGGCTTGGCAGACAACATCTGGCTAGTAAAGTCACTTGTCGCAAAAAAGTAGACAAGAAAGAAAGAAACTCAACATGACATTTGTGGACGTATCTAAAGCGTTCGATTCCGTTTTACACGAATCGATTATCAGGGCGGCCTCTCGACTTGGTGCACCATCCTTGTTAACGGGATATCTGTCGGAGATGTACAGTGATCGACATGGTAGTCAGTGATATCGATAGATCTATCGGTATCACTGGAGGAGAGAAATCCGCGGAGAAGTGCAACTACATCGCCTTTGCGGACGACCCCCAGCACAGATGTTGGAATGAAAGTGATGTTGCAACAACTAGAGACATCGATGGCCAAAGTTGGACTCACCACGAACTCAGCGAAGTGTGCCTAGATGAGAACTGAAGTGATCACAAGAAAAAGGCAATGGATCGTGAACCCAGGACCGTACCTGAAACTGAAGGATGAGAATTTTAGGGCACTCATACAAATATTTTGGAGTTCAGATCGGACCACGAATGCAGTTTGCATCATTGGCAGATAGAATCCAGAAAGGCCTTCACTCGATTTCGAGGGCTCCTCTCGTGCCATATCAGAGAGTGTATAGCTTGAGGACCCATTTGCTCCCCAGTCTCGTTCATTTCCTCACCTTCGAAGCAATCAGCCTCAAGTCGATAAATTCTGCTGATGTTGCAATTCGGAAGTCAGTACGAAAGTGGCTCCGACTACCAAAGAACACTCAAAACGCATTCTTGCATACCCCGACTAAAATGGGGGGACTGGGGATTCTCCAATTGCGTCGCTGGATCCCGGAAATCAGGATTCGGAGAATGTCCAGGGTAGCCAAAGCGACCAATGATAGCTTTCTGATGGATGCTTTGAAGGAAAGCACGACCATCGCCAGCGAGGTAAAGAAGTTCGGAAGACCGAAAGAAAAAGACGAACCGCACATCCCTAATGGACACATAACAAAGGAGCTGTACAAAACAGGTTATGGGTTATGAAAACACGTCATTCGATTCATTTCGAACACTCATATTTCGCGGTTTTCTGCGTTATAGTTATACAGTCTTTGGGTTTTCCCGGGCCCGTTTGCGGCCTTTAAAAACATTGTTGAGGTTTTTAGTGTACGATGGTTTTTTTTATATGTAATCTGGGCTGAATAAAAGTTGGAAAAATAACAATAATAATAAATTAATAACCTCATTTCAGTTAAGATTGGAAAAGTTACGTTATGCGATAGAAACGGTAAGCAAAACGAACCCGTTATAAGCGTAGGTATCGGCGTTTAAAGGTATCCAATTGTTGGTGAAAGTCTTCCTCGACCCGTCCCCCCCGGTCAGGCTTCTTTTGACGATTTCGGCGTTGTTATAATAAGTCAGGAATATGTAGTCGTCCTTTTCGTGGGCCGTTATACCGCTGACCATAATAAGATCTGGAAATACGCAGACTGTCTTGTAACTTTTTAGTATTATTTATCACTACTTGCTCCCGTATTAATATTAATGTATTAAACCGTAAAGATCAGATAATAAGCCGGTTCATTTTCTTTCGCATTTATACTGAATGAATAGTTTGTTAATGAAACAGTCTCTGTCGAATCGATGTTCGATGGAGCGCGTTGAAAGCTACAGATCCAATCATAATTTATTAATGATAAATTTTGATTATTTTTGTACTATGATAAGTGACCAAATGTTTGAATCGCAAAAAATCATCTTAGAAATCGATTATTTCTAGCATTCGGTCACCATTGTTTATTAATAACTTATCTCCATTATTACTGACGAGGCTAATGTTATAATGATTGCAAGTCTCACCTGTCATCGTCATCCTTGAAATGACAGTACTTCCCGAATCCCAATCCAAAAGCATGACCTCCAGTGTCGAATAGCACTTGATTATGACACCTTTACCATTGGCCTTCATGACCATGAGCTGTGGCAACTCGTGCTCCGTGGTCTCCCACAATGTTATCTCCCGACCTTCAAAATCGATCTGCTTGTAGAGGCCCGGTTCGTCGTTGGAATAGACTAAGAGGAAATTGTCCTCTAAAATACCTTTGCAAATGTTCAAAGTTCAAAGTAAGTTTGTTTTGAGTCCACGGTTAAATATTAATTAAGTTCTACTGATAATTATGCTATCGAATTAAATATGAAGCTATTATATGTTATACTATTATAATGTTTCAAATTTTTAATTGTTATCTTTCTTAAGAAATGATCTTAAAAGCCAATTATTTCAATTTCAATTCTCTGCTGTGGTTTCAGAATTTGTAAAAGTATCAACGATTTTGCTCAACGATTTGGTTTATATTTTGTACTGATAATCAAAGGGGAGGGGATAAATTTGTCGTTATTATTAAAATTGGGTCTAAGAATTATAATTGACCCTTAAGCGAATTTGTTACATGGCCATGGCCAGGCTCCATCCCAATGCATGTCATTTATTTGCTGTTAGGTAGGGGTCTGATTGTATAGTTTAGTTAAGTATAATATTTCACTCCCTTACTTTCCGAGAGGGTGGACCAAAACATGAGAGAGACAAACACGAAGTGCATAGCGATCTGACGACGAAATTTACGTATGAAGGACATTTTACAAAATAATAATAATAGTAATCGTTAGTAATAATAATAACAACTATTAATATTATTATTATTATTATTATTAAGACATTGTTAATAAACTGTTATCGTTCTGTAATTCATCTGACGAAATGCTTATATGATGGTGTAAATGTTTTCATAATTGCATAATTTATGCAATGACGTGTTCAATGATGTATTCGAGAACGTGGAGAATCAAGAAAATCCGGGTTTGATAAATGAATTAAAATAACAAATGACAAGAAAATAGTTGATCAGAAAATATTTTCTAGAATACAAATACAATTAATTAATTAAATTTAATTAAATTATTATAAATTATAAAAACATTATAAATGAAATTTGTAAAATTAAAGTTAATGACTGAAAAATAGTTATATTCGTTTGTCGAGGGTTCTTTGGAAGCTTAGACAAATGTCATCTTTATAAATTACGCAAAAAAGATTAAATGTTTTACAAGAATTTAACAAAAAAAATCTTTAAATGCCGTAAAAATGGAGATTTTATGTTCAAAACAAATCGATACAAAAATATCTGTCATTTTGGACCCGTATCTAATAAAGCGGCTTCCATGACGAGCTACATTATTTACTTTAACGCAAAGGTGGCCTTAATATATTTAGAAATCACATATTTAGAAAGGGCAACTTCTAATGTGCTAAACAATTACAACAAGCTACGTGGGGGATGAAATCGCTTTGATTGAAACTTTAATTAAAAGTGAAGCGCTTCATCGTCAGTCGCTTTGATGACGAAAATCAACAAATAATTTCTAATTTTCGGTCCTTTAACCGATACAGCCGTATCGAACATACGGAGGGTCCCTGGTGCTGACTTTGTCTTGACTTTGACCCTGGTGCGTTCACTATGGGAGTATTTCGACGCAGTTGGCTTTTACTGCCTAGAAATGCGATCGTTGTTGCTCTATTAGTGATTCATTGTTGCACGCGGACTACCCAAGGTTTTTTGACATTAAACAAACATTTGTAAATTTTATTTCTGTTGGGACAAATGAAGACTTAACAAAACGTTTCTAAAATTGTAGCAGTACTTACTGCTGTTATTAAGAAAAGCAAGAGAATTTCGTTTTTTTTTTTGCAACTCCAGGCGAAGAAAGGAGAGGATACCTTGTCATCTTTGATAAAAGTTCCCCAAGTTTGATATTCTTTGATATCGTATCCAAAACGGTCGAAATCCTTGACACGACTTATCCATACGAACTAATGTTTATTGAACCAGAAGAAATTGATGGCAGACTACATATGTACTGCACTTGTGTATACAGTTCAGGATTTTGGCATATAGTGAAGGACAAAGGAAAGCTCATAGAAAAAGAAATAGAACTAGTCGTTACTCCAAGTAATCAATCAATAAATGTCGTTTCCATGTTTCCATGAACGTCGTCGTCGTCGTCATTTTTCGACAATCAATTTTTAACCGAGCCAGTTGAGAATCGATGTTTTAAAACAGCCATCACAGAATATCATCTAATTATTTCATTTGACGATGAAAAGTCGCATCATCAAAGTCGTTGTTTTTTGTGTTATTAATATCACCAATGAATCCATGTATTCAATGCATAATTTTAGAATTTAAACCTGACACTCAATTCGTTGCAATCTGCAAAGAGCCGGGGAAAGAACACTTCTTTTACATTACCAAGAAAGAACTTTACGAATTGGTGAACGGTACCTCCACTTTTAGGTCGAATATAGGTAGCTCAATGCAACTCAGATGCGATTTTGATAAGAGGTACCGCTTAGTTAGTCAAACGAATTGTAGTGCAACTGTGGTGTAATTGTAATAATGTAATATTGTAATTGGTGTTGTTGCTCAAATATAACGGTTCTCCACTATATATGGTTATTTAGTAATGATTTTTCATTACATATTTGGCTCAACACAGGCGGTCGGTCGTGATAATGATGCATCATTGTAGTTTAGATTTCAATAACAAAATATATCTGAAAATGATTAAAATTGTTTTCCCTATGAATGCAGTCACTTGCAGAAAATTAAAAAAAAAGTATTATTATTGTTATTATTATTATTATTATTTTAATTCGTAATAATTAATTCGTAATATTGATTCTTAATTCCGAATTCAGAATTGTATACGTGATGACCTTGGAATGGCCCAGAACGACAACGATTAGTTTGTATGACATGGACGAAAATAAAATGATCATCAAGAAAACATGGCCCTCAAGAGTCAATATCTTTGACATTAATAGAAAAGGTTTTGTTCAATTATTCAAATTATTCATACATAATTTAACCTCTTGTCAAGGAAATGATTTTAGCTTTCATTTATGTAGAGTATTTCACAATCGAACCAACATTATTGGTGTTGCTGTTAACACTATCGATGTAATTATTATTTCATCGCTATTGTATTCCATGACGATTTTCTTCTTCTTCTTCTTATTATTATTATTATTAAAAATGATATTCATAACGGAATATCAAATTCACTTAGACAATATAATATTTTAGCTAAAAATTCTTACGAATAGAATTAAAAAGAAAATTAATGCACAATTTAAAAACAACCTCAGATTCCATAGCATACGGAGCCGAATCTGAAGTTGTACTTTATGCCCAACTGGCGAACAACGACAGCGGCACCCTTCCCCCCATGGATTTCTTATTCAGCCACAATTCGGTCATGGGTCTTACCTACAAGAATAACTGTATCTACTACGTTAACACGTCTAATAAGTGAGATCCATTCGATTTATTTGAAAGCTGCAATGTCGTGTCGTCCATATTCTATCATGTTGAAACGTGTTTATTATATAAATGGTATATTTAGTTTTAATCAAGATATGATAAAAAAAAAATAAAAAATCAGATAAAAATCACGTTTTAACGATTATCGTTTATTTCTTAGTTTTCATTAGATGTCCTAGAAATCTAAAGCCAAAAAAAAATCAAAATTCCTTTTTCCTCAGAGTGTTCTCGTTCAACATACAAACGAAAAATATCGACATTGTCCTTCAAATGGATTCTGGCAGAAGCTTGATGGGATTGGATTCATACGATGGTAGTCTTTTGTCACGTTTTATCGCTGTTTAGTTTCAGGTTAAGGGGAGATTTCTTAAAATAAGGCCGGTATTTCTATCTCTTATCAAATTTTGAATCTGAAGGTCAGTGTAGGGCAGTTACTAGAAATATTTCAAAAAGCCTTGAGTTAAAACCCCAATTTTTTATGCTCTTTTGGAATTCCATTTGTGATAATATCAGATTTCATCTGAAGTCAAGTTATTTGTTTAATTATTTTGTTCAACAAATGTAACTTAAAAACTTTGTTTATTTTGCAAGCGAAGTTTTAAATTGAAGACGTAACGATTCGTGTTAAGAGTTATAAAAGACGAACGCTTAGTTTTCGAAATGAACAAGCAAATCAGAATGTCTGCAGGCATGGAGACAAAAATAACAACAACGACGACGACAAAGAGAACGACGACAAAGACGACAAGAACAACCTTATCTGCGACTATGGATGTCATATACTACGACTTGGCGTCTCGTTCCGTACCTGCAATGACCAGCAATGACATCGTGTCATTGAATTTTTCAACAGAAAGGTAGGTAAAGACCTTTAAACAGATAGAGACTTTTATAAATACTATAAAAAAAAAAGGGAAAAGGCAATTCTATTCGTGGGGAACGATTTGATAAGATGAATAAATCCATTTATTGAATGAACAGCAATAACTTGTTTATTAATTTGAAAATTTGTATTTATTGACAGTTTAAGTGATTATTTATTTACTTTTTAAATATTAACAAATTTTTGACATTCCGTAAGGAACGACACTGATTTCTTCAACGTAACCGCTGGATTTGTGGTTAGTGGTAGCCACAGAAAAATGATCTGCCATTGCGACCTCATCTTAGCCTGCCTCATTGCCCTGATATCGATGAACTTTCATCCCTTTTAGACCTTCAAAGGTCACCCTGACCATCTATTGGGGAGGCTAAAAAAGAAAATCTGATTAAAGAATTTATAAAACTTGGATTTCAATAAAAATAGATTATTAGTTGATTTCATTAAAATATCCGACCATAAAAAATATGATTAACCGTATTTACACCGCATTTTTGTCTTTATCCTCTTAACCTCGTTATCATCATCAGCATCACTGACTTCATAATCACTAGACAAATAACTTTTTCAATGGCTTTCGACAGTTTTAAAATTTATTTATTTATTTATTTTATTTATTTATTTTTTTTATTTTATTTTTTTTTTATTTCACAAAAAAAAATCAATTCGCGTGACGAGAAACTTGAAAGCTGAAAGGCCTTTCTAAGGTAAACCGATTTATCGAGATCTCTGGTCTTAAAATTACGACTGAAATCCAAAGATGACGTGATGAAGAATGATTGCAAAAGATATCGTGTATTTCATGGCAGCAGAGTGTTGATACTTTCCTTTATTTATTTGCTCAATCCATTTGGGGCATCCATTTTGGGTAGCATGGGTAGATTGGCGGAAATTTAAGTTAAGTGCTACCAATGTTCCCAAACGCATCTGCGAAAGTACCATTTAGATGAGTGTGAAATAATTGCATAGAAAATTATTATACCGACGTTTCATTAAATTCTATAACCAAGTATAAAATTTCAGGGGATCTTAATGTTTTAATACTTTCTTATGGAAGACAGAAAGATGTAAAATCTAATAAAACGTTTTATTATTTAAATGCTTTTATTTCACTTAAATTCGAAAAAGCCATTTTGGTTATCTCTTCATTCGACAAAAATTCACGCATACGCAAAAGTATATTTTCCTTGTATCAATACCAACCGCGTCCGAAAATCCGTTAGGATTCAAACTATAAACAAGTCTCTCGCTGGACGCCAGAACAAACTCCGTTCAACAAAACTCTTTCAATAATTAATAAGGCGGGAAAGAGTCAAAACGTTTTGCAGACATATACGAATTAAGTGCTACTAAAGTCAAACTTAAAATTTCATTCCTAGAACTTTTCCAGGCTAGAAACAGTGGAAGCTGGACTTAAAGTCAATTTTCGAGATGAAGACCCATCTTTCGGTCTCTCTCTGGTTTATTTCTTTATGTTTTCAGCAAGGCTAGCCATTTTTATTGTTGGCAAATTCTTCCACGTCGCACAATAACATTTAAAAGCATTTATAATGAATTTTTGAATAATTATCGTTTTAAATTCTATGATCAAAAATAAACAAATAAAGAATTGAAATTGTATTATATAGCCTATTGCAAAGCCAATGAATTTATCATCTCCTTCGACAAACCATTGGGTACCTTCGTGTTCACGGACACAAGTGGTTACACCACAGAACGTATAAAGTCCGCCTATCCCTATAGATCCGTCAGCACCATGGTAGCAGAAATGGTCCGAGACTTCCTCTTCCTGTATTGTAGCACTGAGGAAAGCAGTTCGATTTGGATCATAAGGAAGATCAGAAATTTTTTCAATGAAACTCAATTAGATTTTGGTGAGGCATTATATTCGCATAATAATGCGTAAGGGATAGGGATAGCAATAGGGATAGGGATACTCGACAATATAATTGGCAATAAAGCTTCATACGTATACAGATGGAGGTACTATTTATGGCTTCGATAAGCATCCGAAAAGAAGCACATTCTACTTTACCACCAAGGCAGGACTCTTCGAATACAACAGCAAACTGACAAAAAAACAAGTCCTGTTGTACGAGTCGAACCTACAATACGTCAAATACGACAGCAATCAGAGGTTGAAAACGATACGATTCACTTTTATCATGAACGTGGGGTCATAACCCCTTCTCCTGTCACTACAGAGTAGGTTGTGAACACTGCAGACATTCAACATGTCAACCAAAACACCCTACTTTGAAACTCATCACTTCGTGATATGCGTGCATCATAAACATAAAATGTAATCTTGTACTGCATTTAATATAATAAATGATGTATCTAATAATAGTACAAATAAATTTATCGGTCTAAATAAAACCATTAGGAACGAACTAATTACGCATGTAGATGAAAATAACATAAATTACAAAACAACGCATGACAGATAATAATATTCAGATGATAAATTCTTGTCACAGAATCCTGTACTTACTGAGGACAATAGGCAAGGGGACCACCATTTTGGCGTACAACTTGAGGGAAAAAAAGGTCAAACACGGCAACGGTTGGGTTGAATATTTCAACAGATTTGACATCGACTTTCATGGTAATTTTGGCTCTCGTTCGGTCTAGTTTTCAACTTTTCAAAAAATAGTTCTCTTTTATATTAAGCATTATTAAGATTTTTCAATACTATAACAATAATAACAACAACACTGTTGAAATAAATAAGAGTAGCTACAATATTAAATTACTTAATGAAATACGCTTTAAATTAAATATAATTATAAACTTTTAATTACAAATTAATTTCAGATTTGGTAATCTATGTGCCACTGGCGGATGGCATTTACTATTCGTATCTTTCCGTTTCCACGGATTTCGATAGCGCCATCGATCTTAACGCGCTCGACAAGTTATGTAGCGCCAAAGACATCACGGACTTATCGCTCGATGAGAAATACATCTACTTTGTCAACAATTCAAACAAGTAAATGAATATTGTATTCTGTCTTTAGCAGTACTGGGTACCCGAGACTCCTATACCTGGTACCTGGTCTTTAGTTCACTTCATAATTGCTTCGTATGCACCTCAATGTAAAAGATGTAAACACACTTTTTAATTATTTCTGCAATTTAATTATTTCTTCTACACCTCTACTTCTGGCATCTTATGAACAATGCAGATATCCATGCTGTCAATCTGTACGTCCAAAGCGGTTTTTTATTTCATTGAAACTTATCATTTCCAGATAATATAATAAAATTGGTATTAATGAAATGAGTGATTATGACATTTAGATTATAATTACAGAAATGTAATGTGTAAATATTTATTTATAAAGTGGTAAAAAAAATTTTATAATATATAAATAATTACTTAGTTTCTCGATCAAATTTCATGCTAGGCTTCATTAAACTGAATCTTCTGCAGGATCTATAGATACGTCCTAACTCTCAGTTCAGTGGAGCTGTTCATGACAGTGAATGAATCTGAAAAATTGGAGAACATATTTAGTTTCGGAAGTAATATTTTTTGTTTATACAAAATTACTTTTCCAGCTGCATTAAATCTTCCTATATTTCTCTTCAAATATCTGAATTTGATCAAACATGGTATCTATCATGGTCTGACTCTATAAGGGTAAAATGCCCAACATCCAATGGTAGCCTAAAGTAACTTAGAATAGTCCCTACCTCGGTAACAGCACCCTAACCAATGTATGCATTGGTCATGTACTAATGTTACTTATATGTGACACAATAATAACAAAAGCAACTGGATGTAATAACCGACTCTTACTTATAAAACTTAATATCTCAACAGGGCCTTAAGTTTCGTCTGATGCAGTACTTTTAACCCATAATATGATGTCCTTATTTCCTTTGGAATAATTAATATTTATTAATTAAAATTATTACAATTATTAAATGTGCAATTAATACTTAAAATGTCTATTCTCAACGTTTTAATATTTTCTGCTTCCATACAAGATAGTTAAGGAGGAAATGCACCTATTGATTCTTGCTAACCTTCATAATAGTAATGAAAAATCTGTTTCCTAGATTCAAGGGAATCATCTAGAATATCTCAGAATTCGTTGCGGATGTTGCCAGCCATGGAAGAAGTTGATAAGCTTTCATTAACCGAACCGATTAAGGATCTGACCATCGTAAACATGTGAGTCATGATGCACATTGGGCGCTAAATTTTACGAACACACTCTAAATCGTAAGAAACATTTTATGTAACGCTGTCACAAAAATTTAGTAAAGATTTATTCAATCTTAGTAAAAATATCTAAAATTACTTGTCGAAAATGCCTCAAGATCTATATTTGTAACCATATCTCTTTAAAAATCACCTTATACAGGTTAAACTAATAATTTGCCAAATTCTGTTTACATTGAATCCTGTACAGCTTTTTCGAATTTATAAAACGAAATTCGAAAGCGAACTAATAGTTAACCAATTAATGCAAGCCATGCACTTGCTTTACTTAAGATGGCTTCCGTCAAGTGGTGTCGAAACCACGAAGAGTAAAGATGAAATGATACTAGAAGTCCTTGGACTCACTACTCCGAAGAAGCCACAGAAAAAAGAAGAAAAACAAGCAGAAAATAATCAACCAGATAATAAACAAGAACAAAAAAATGATGAAATAAAAGAACATCCAGAGATGATGGTTTATCACCCTAAAGGTGCCGGCTGTCATTCTGCCGTATGCCACCCAATATTGCTTTGTCTGGGTATGACAAATGGCTACACTCAGTGGATTGGATTTCGCCACTAATTGAATCGGTTTTCGGATTTAATTTCTTTTTTGATTTAGTTTTTTTATATTTTACATGTTTCCCTAGATTTAATGATACGTACTTTGACACAGTATTAGAAAATTAAAAAAATAAAATCAAACATGGTTGAACAATTTGTTGTCTTATCCCTAATTCAGTATTTCATCTGAATGGATAATAAGTATATTTATAATTTTTTTATTTACATGCAAAAACATTAAACGTAATAGCATTTCGACTTGCAACTATGACATATTGTAAACCTAGATTACAAAAAAAAACCATAAAAATGCCAACATATGCTTTGAATAACGTGGGTAAAAAATTGCGCTCCCCTGATTTAGCATTCCATGGTTAAGAATAGGTCATCATTGCCAGTGTAATCAAGACCAACACCATCACATCACCATCATCATCATCATCATTGAATGATCGCATTGCAGCCAAATTCGTTTGTCAGGAGACCAGGCAAGACTGCTTGTTTGAATCCCTGGCAGTTGTAACTGGAGTCCTCGCCTGTTAAAATAATAGCGATGTAATATTTGCAAATTTCAAAACAAAAAACATGTTTCATTAGGAACCAAACTTCAACAGTTATTCATACATTGTTTAAAGATTGTTTAGATGCTCAATAAGGTAAACAAATAGAGAAGATGGTGTGCCATGAGCATGGCTATCATCTTGACATAAATGTAATCTGCCATACTAAACAATAATAAATGAAATGTATAACCACAAATCTCCCATAAACTATAATATAATAACAACAACTTAAGCTCTAATCTTATGGCGTACAATTTATTTTTAAAATATGTAGAAGCACTGAACAGAATTCTAATTGGGCAACCATGTAATCTTTGTCAACTTGGTGAGGTGGAAAATTTATGCAAACAAAACTTTCTATGAAAGAAAAAAATAAACATGTAAAAGAAGTGATATCGAGCCGTCCAATCATGAAATTCCCACCTGCTCAGAAAACTCAGCCTCCTGAAGAGCCCTGGCAATGGCCTCGTCGCTCTCGTCTTGCAACCTTCTGTCCTCCTCCTCCTCTTCTTCTTCCTTCCTCGAACTAAAAGAGAAACGGAAAGGTTGCTGAGACTTTTGCAATGGCAACGACCTCAAAGATCGACTCTTTAATGTATTCTATTACGACTTTAAGAGCATCAAAGGGGTTAGCGTCTGATATTTTCTTATGTTACATATCGCCAATAAACAAAGCATTGCAGAGCAGTAGAAAGTAAATTTCCCATACTACTAATAATAATAATTTTAATGTTCTTGCAAAACAAACTAGAGACAGAATTGTATTTAATGGGCTCACCTTTCTGCTCCTGTGGACTGCAGAGATAATTCTATGGCCCTTTTCAAAGCTTCGTCCTCTGACTGAAAGAATGGCAAAGGAAAATTATTAATGGAAACGAAATCACGTCATAAAATCAAGCGGTCGACCAAGACTCGAATTCTAAAAACAATTATTCAATTAAACAGCAAAATATACATCAAATGTTAATATAATATTTAAAAAAATTAATTCATAGTTGACGATCATTAGCGACTTATTATTGATAAAAACTTGGCATCGTTGCTCTTTAAGAATTCAAAGGAAACCCACGAGGCCCGGTTGTTGGAGGGAGTGGACATGAAGGGCGGTCGGAATTTTGGGCCTCCTCTGCGGAGAACTGGAATGATGATATCAATGTAAATAGTAATAATAACAACAATAACATAATTAGTACAAAAAAATACTACTAATTAAAAAACCTAACATAAAATGCTAAAACTTATAAATACTGATGGAGAGAATTATGTTCCAAAATCTGTATCATGTTATCAGAAACAATATTTTTACCAATCAGCTAGGTCAATAAAAATAGGTTAGTAGCAAAAGACATGGTACTGAGAGTGGCATACTAGCAAGGTCGCCTAGCAGCGAGATTTGGCCGTATATTAACATAATAATTGAAATTAAAAATACTTTATTTTTTAAATTATTAATAAAAGTGTTTTATCAAACATATTGATGTGCAAGAATCTCATCCATTAGATTCGCAGCTTTTATCTCAGCTACTTTATAAGCTATTATCTTTGCGTACTTGTTATATAGGTCCTTCGCCTTCTGTGCCTTTTCCTGTTCAAGCTGCCATCTCGGTTTTGAGGGGAGGCTGACAGAAGCGGCGGGTTCGGGGGCCGTGCAACCGTGGTCCATCTCGATTCTGTGATTGAAGCAGAAGTTCAGATTGCACCTGTGGCAGGCCACTCTGAAAGTCTTTAACAACGTCTATGAGGTCAAGGTTGGAAAAAAAAGGGTTTGATTAATTTCAATGCATTGGAAACAAATTAATATGAATATTGGTCAAATAAAAACATACAATGGATGGGTTCCATGTATTAATAATGGACTAATTAATTACTAAGCGAGTGAAATTAATCACAAATAATATGTCAGATAAGTTAATTAATGACTACTGATGAATTTGAAATATTAAAAAGAAGACTTACATCTCTGTTGGACTTGCAACCTTTGACCGCACATTTATTTTCGCGCCTTTTCTGCAAATGAAACATTATTCGTTAGTAATCGAAAATAAATTCATAGAAAATAAGGCATTATAAAATCCATTTTAAACATTATACACATTTGTACATAATAATATATCAGATTCAATATAATAAGTACAATAAAATTATCATATTTATCATATACATATTTAAAATTATGATAAGCCAACCTGTCTTTTGAGTGATGCTTCCTCTGAGTCACAGTTTTTGTCTATGTGTTTTGCCACGACGTCATTGGGTGACACTCCTGGCTTCAGGGGGACGGGCTTGTTGCACAGGGGACACGTTGGCACAACCTTGTCCTATAAAAAATATCATCAAATGGTGAAAGTAAGAATTGCTGACTATCACGTACTAATAAAAGCTGTGTTACGCAGTTATGTCACGGGAGTAATTACACGTAAAGTACTTAAAGAAGCGGCCCAAGCTCATGCCGATTAAACACTTCGGTCATCAAAGGTGCCAAAAATGATGTTCTTTGCCATCACTACTATTAGTTGAAGTTTCTAGCAGCAGTTAAAACTAAAAGTGAATTTTTCTTACCTCCAACACACCCTTTGGACAACCGTGATCGGCATACTTTCGGTGATGCTGACTGAAAACCATTGAACGAATGTTAAAGTTTGAATTTAATAATAAAAATAATTTTTAATTACAAATTATAAAATAACCCAGTAATAGGAGCATGATATGTGATGAAATTTTGATGTATTGTAAATTGTAGAAAATTGACTGATATAATCAAATTTCATCACTAGATGCTGCAAGTTTCATATAATAAACTTAGGTCTATGGTTTATAAATTTCTGTAAATTGATGTAATTAAATTGAAAACTCACCAGAATGTCTTTCTGCAAGCATTGCATTTAAAAGGAAGGAAGTCTGAAAAATTGGTTAAAAATAAAATTAATGACCATTGAAAAATGTTTTACAACTAAGGTTTTTCCTAAATTATGTTTATCATCTAGCTATCATGACCTTCATAGAACATGCTAGACATATTGAAAAGCTGAATCCTCAACATATGGCCAGCAATTAAATTATTTCTTTTCCGTAATAACAGAAACGCTAATGGATTATTTTCAGCATATTATCATTGCCTCATGAAATCAAAAGGAAATAATTTAGTCTACTAACATTTCTATACATAGTTGTCAAAATTACCCCTACCACCTAACATGTTAATCAAGTAAAAGAAAAAACTAATTGTTGACAAATCTTACCTAATTGTCTACAGGACGGTAAAGAACATTGCTCTCCCAGATCAGGAAATTCCATTTCTATTGATTAATCTTTTTATCGGTTAATATGACAAAATGACGAAAAGAAACAAAATTCTTTCGAAATTGCGGTTTAAGGCTAGATAATTTGAGTCGTATTTATATCCCCGTAAAACGATTCATTGTCAGCCGTGGAATATCCAAAGATATTTAATGCAAGTCATCATTACTTTGCAAATTTTTATTGCTCTAATTAATTTTTTGCAATATATTTTAATATTTTTTTAATATTCAGCAAGTCATAAAATGTTTGGGGCAATTAAAAATTTTTAAAAATTTGAAAATTGGGAACATTTTGGCAATAACGAACTTAATAATTACACGAAAACCACACAACCTCGGTTTAAACTAATAACTTAGATAATTAAATATATAATGGAAAGTTAATTGATGAAATTTAAACATTGCTGATTTATAGCTTTGTTCAAAGTCTCCAACTTTGCCCAAGTGTAAAATGGATGAAATAATTATGTAAATGGTGGCACGCAATCATCGACTGTTGATAACCCTAACGACGCCGGCTGCCATTCTGCCACATGCTACTCACTATTGCTTTGTCTGGGTATGACAAATGGCTTACACTCTGTGGATTGGATTTCGCCACTAGTTGGACCTGTTTTTGGCTTTAATTTCTTTTTTTTGATATAGTTTTTTATATTTTATATGTTTCCCTAGATTTAATGTTACGTACTTTTACAGGCTATTAGAAATTTAAAAAAAATAAAATCAAACATGGTTGAACAATTTGTTGTCTTATCCCTAATTCAGTATTTCATCTGAATGGATAATAAGTATATTTATAATTTTTTATTTACATACAAAAACACTAAACGCAATAGCATTTCGACGTGCAATTATGACATATTGTAAACTTAGATTACAAAAAAAAAACTTATTTAAAAGGAGAGAAAAGGCTCCACTGATTTAGCAATCCATGGTTAAGAATAGATCATTATTGCCAGTGTAATCATCACCATCAAATCACCATTATCATCATCGTCATCATCATTATCATCGCCATTGAATGGTCGCATTGCAGCCAAATTCGTTTGTCACGAGACCAGGCAAGACTGTTTGTTTGAATCTCTGGCAATTATAACTGGAGTTCTCGCCTGTTAAAATAATAGCGATTTAATATTTGCAAATTTAAAAAGAAGCATGTTTAATTAGGAACCAAACTTCAACATCCCTAACAGTTATTCATTATGTTATTCATACATTGTTTACAGATTGTTTACATGCTCAACATGGTATACAAATAGAGAAAATGGTGTGCCATGAGCGCGGCTATCACCTTGACATAAATAATCTGCCGTACTAAACAATAATAAATGAAATGTATAACCACAAACCTCCAATAAATTATGATATAATAACAACAATTTAAGCTCTAAACATTTGGCATAATTTTGGCATAAAGTAAATTTCACATACAACTACTACTAATAATAATTATTTCTTCTATTTGGATCATCTGCTTCCCTGATCCAATCCCTTCAACGCATTCAAAACAAGTTAGCCAAGCTCGTATTACTCAATCCGACCCTTGCCAGCTATGAGTGCCTGAGAGAACTTCATTAGCTACCCATCACCGCCCGAATCTCATTCAAAATATCCATAATAACTTATCGCTAACTCGCGACATCAAATCCGCCTTACCTCCATCGCATCATACAGCGCCGCCACCCACCCGAGAGTCTCCGCTCATCTGCCACCATCAACCTCCATCAACCGGTTCACAAGGCGACCATCGTCTATAGAAGTTTTTCACTAGCCGCTCCTGCCGACTGGAATGATTTACCCCCATCTGTAAGAGCCCAGCCATCCCTGGAGCTCTTCAAGCGGCACTTGAAGACCCACCTCTTCAGGAAACACGTTACAAATTAGAAACTGAAGATTCACACAAAGCGCCTCCGACGCTACGCATACGGCGCTATATAAAGTAACTATTATTATTATTATTATTAATTTTAATGTTCTTGCAAAACAAACTAGAGACAAAATTGTATTTAATAGGCTCACCTTTCTGCTCCTGTGGACTGCAGAGATAATTCTATAGCCCTTTTCACAGCTTCGTCCTCTGACTGAAAGAAGGGCAAAGGAAAATTATTAATGGAAACGAAATCACGTCATAAAATCAAGCGGTCGACCAAGACTCGAATTCTAAAAACAATTATTCAATTAAAACGCAAAATATACATCAAATGTTAATATAATATTTTAAAAAATTAATTCATAGTTGACGACCATTAGCGACGTTATTGATAAAACGCGGCATCGTATTTAAAATTTGAAAGGAAACCCACGAGGCCCGGTTGTTGGAGGGAGTGGACATGAAGGGCGGTCGGAATTTTGGGCCTCCTCTGCGGAGAACTGGAATGATGATATCAATGAAAATAGTAATAATAACAACAATAACGTAATTAGTACAAAAAAATACTAATAATTAAAAAACCTAAAATAAAATGCTAAAACTTATAAATACAGGAGAGAATTATGTTCCAAAAAAACCTAAAATAAAATGCTAAAACTTATAAATACAGGAGAGAATTATGTTCCAAAATCTGTATCATGTTATCAGAAACAATATTTTTACCAATCAGCTAGGTCAATAAAAATAGGTTAGTAGCAAAAGTGACATGGTACTGAGAGTGGCATACTAGCAAGGTCGCCTAGCAGCGAGATTTGGCCGTATATTAAAATGATAATTGAAATTAAAAAAACTTTATTTTTTAAATTATTAATGAAAGTGTTTTATCAAACATATTGATGTGCAAGAATCTCATCCATTAGATTCGCAGCTTTTATCTCAGCTACTTTATAAGCTATTATCTTTGCGTACTTGTTGTATAGGTCCTTCGCCTTCTGTGCCTTTTCCTGTTCAAGCTGCCATCTCGGTTTTGAGGGGAGGCTGACAGAAGCGACGGGTTCGGGAGCCGTGCAACCGTGGTCCATCTCGATCCTGTGATTGAAGCAGAAGTTCAGATTGCACCTGTGGCAGGCCACTCTGAAAGTCTTTAACAATGTCTATGAGGTCAAGGTTGGAAAAAAAAAGGGTTTGATTAATTTCAATGCATTGGAAACAAATTAATATGAATATTGGTCAAATAAAAACATACAATGGATGGGTTCCATGTATTAATAAGGGACTAATTATTTACTAAGCGAGTGAAATTAATTACAAATAATATGTCAGATAAGTTAATTAATGACTACTGATGAATTTGAAATATTAAAAAGAAGACTTACATCTCTGTTGGACTTGCAACCTTTGACCGCACATTTATTTTCGCGCCTTTTCTGCAAATGAAACATTATTCGTTAGTAATCGAAAATAAATTCATAGAAAATAAGGCATTATAAAATCCATTTTAAACATTATACACACTTGTATATGATAATATATCGGATAATTATCATAAGCCAACCTGTCTTTTGAGTGATGCTTCCTCTGAGTCACAGTTTTTGTTTATGTGTTTTGCCACGACGTCATTGGGTGACACTCCTGGCTTCAGGGGGACGGGCTTGTTGCACAGGGGACACGTTGGCACAACCTTGTCCTATAAAAAATATCATCAAATGGTGAAAGTAAGAATTGCTGACTATCACGTACTAATAAAAGCTGTGTTACGCAGTTATGTCACGGGAGTAATTACACGTAAAGTACTTAAAGAAGCGGCCCAAGCTCATGCCGATTAAACACTTCGGTCATCAAAGGTGCCAAAAATGATGTTCTTTGCCATCACTACTATTAGTTGAAGATTCTAGCAGCAGTTAAAACTAAAAGTGAATTTTTCTTACCTCCAACACACCCTTTGGACAACCGTGATCGGCATACTTTCGGTGATGCTGACTGAAAACCATTGAACGAATGTTAAAGTTTGAATTTAATAATAAAAATAATTTTTGATTACAAATTATTAAATAACCCTGTAATAGCAGCATGATATGTGATGAAATTTTGATGTGTTGTAAATTGTAGAAAATTGACTGATATAATCAAATTTCATCACTAGATGCTGCAAGTTTCATATAATAAACTTAGGTCTATGGTTTATAAATTTCTGTAAATTGATGTAATTAAATTGAAAACTCACCAGAATGTCTTTCTGCAAGCATTGCATTTAAAAGGAAGGAAGTCTGAAAAATTGGGTAAAAATAAAATTAATGACCATTGAAAAATGTTTTACAACTAAGGTTTTTCCTAAATTATGTTTATCATCTAGCTATCATGACCTTCATAGAACATGCTAGACATATTGAAAAGCTGAATCCTCAACATATGGCCAGCAATTAAATTATTTCTTTTCCGTAATAACAGAAACGCTAATGGATTATTTTCAGCATAATATTATCATTGCCTCATGAAACCAAAAGGAAATAATTTAGTCTACTAACATTTCTATACATAGTTGTCAAAATTACCCCTACCACCTAACATGTTAATCAAGTAAAAGAAAAAACTAATTGTTGACAAATCTTACCTAATTGTCTACAGGACGGTAAAGAACATTGCTCTCCCAGATCAGGAAATTCCATTTCTATTGATTAATCTTTTTATCGGTTAATATGACAAAATGACGAAAAGAAACAAAATTCTTTCGAAATTGTGGATTAAGGCTAGATAATTTGAGTTGTATTTTTATCCCCGTAAAACGATTCATTGTCAGCCGTGCAATATCCAAAGATATTTAATGCGAGTCATCATTAATTTGTAAATTTTTATTGCGCTAATTAGTGTTTTGCAATATATTTTAATATATTTTAATATTCAGCAAGTCATAAAATGTTTGGGGCAATTAAAATTTTTCAAAAATTTGAAAATTGGGAACATTTTGGCAATAACGAACTTAATAATTACACGAAAACCACACAACCTCAGATTACACTAATAACTTAGATAATTGAATATATAATGGAAAGTTAATTGATGAAATAAAAACCTTACTGATTTATAGCTTGGTTCAAAGTCTCCAACTATGCCCAAGCGTAAAATGGATGAAATAATTATGTAAATAGCGGCATGCAATCATCGACGTTTGATTCGATTTTGGGACTTGGACAAGAACAAGTTGGTGTTTGTTATTACGAAATATTAGGATGCGATGAGCTATCGACGGTGAATTTTTGTTTTACTAGACGTTGTTTGCGAATTCTATAAGTTGGTTACGATTTCCAGAGCGAGCAGATAATTGCTGAGTACAGAGCCAGAGCGAAACTCTGCCATCCCGACAAAGTGGGAGACAGAAACGGTAATTTAGCATAATGCGTTCAAGTATAATTAGATAAAAAAATATCTCGGTCTTTGTGATGAGTAATGACTCTGCATATTTTTACTTTTTGTTGCTAACAGACATTTATTTGACTTTTTACATGTAAATAACATGCAGAATTTTTTTTTTTACGATAACTAGTTGCTAACTAGTAAGGCTTAGCTTTGTTTGACCATTTTGTTGTGGTTAAATGTGACCTGCTTTTTTCATGTTCACAAGATCATGAGGGTAAATTAAATACTCTTTTTGATTAGTTGTGTGCTAATTGCATAGTAAGTTTCAGTAATTGTCCAATCATTAACATATGTTAGTAATCAGTTTTATTATTGGATTTGTATTGCTTATTTATTTGTTTTTTGAGTCAATATCTGTTATCAAATATTGCAGCAGATGACAGTGAATTTAAGAAACTATTGGAGGCAAAGGAGGTTCTCTGTAATGCAGATGAAAGAAGATTATATGACCAATGGAGAAGGAGTTGCATCAGTATGCCCTTCAAAACATGGAGATCTTTGAATGCTTCCAGAATACCTTTTGCTGTAAATGTCTTTGATTCATATTTGCATTGTTTTTAATATTTCCTGGTATGCTGGTTAAAACTTCTCCATTCTTAACTCTATCAGATAATAACATTATTTACAAGTTTCAACAAATTAACTTTTTAATATTACTTAAGCACTTTTTAGCATTGTATTTGATAATACAAGGTAAAATCAGGTCAGAAATAATTTGATATTGTAGGATATTAATTAGATTTGTTTAGTTCTTGGTTTTTGTGTCAAAAACAAGTGGCATGAGCAATTTATTCATTTGAATGCTGTCTGTCCCTCCATTAATTTCTCATCTTTCCATGCCCCTATGGCAATATATCCAGTCAATCATTCTTTCAACTACCTATGTAGCTATGTAGTTGTAATCATTCAATCACTCACCATCCATCCATCCACCCAGCCATCAGTTATTTTCTTTAAATGTTTAAATGTTTTCTTTAATAATTTATTTTATTTAAATGATTTATGAATAAGATTTTTTTATCAAACAATTTCATGATTAATACAAAATTTGAGAAGATTTACTTTATATTTTCCAAAAGTCCATGCATTGGCAAAGTACTCCAGCCAAGAAATGGATGATATCTTCATCTGAAACTCCTAAAGGTTTGTGATTTGGATCCATGAAGAACAGAGCATAATGTTTAAAATGTCAGAAATTGCAGTGGGTTCTACTGAGTTCCTCTTATGTTTCATCATAAGTCAGCACTTGCCTAGCTGAAGTTATTTAGTGGCTAATTAAATCACTTGAAATGCATAAGGGTTTGAAATAACAGTCCTGAGTTTTTAATGATGTCTCGAAAAATGAAAATGTCATTTTTAATATTGCAGATGATAACACGAGAAGCATGACGACAGATGAAATACTCAGAAAATTCAGAAATTATGAAATCTGAAAAGAACTTACTTTGCATAGTGATTTGTTGATTGTGATGTGTCCTGCATTCAAGTATGTGTTAAGTCCCCATATATTATATTCAAGTTTTGTAGTTAATTGCATTAAATTGGTTGAATTATATTTGTCACGATAGATCAA
This sequence comes from Hirudinaria manillensis, assembly GCA_034509925.1. Taxonomy (NCBI): domain Eukaryota; kingdom Metazoa; phylum Annelida; class Clitellata; order Hirudinida; family Hirudinidae; genus Hirudinaria; species Hirudinaria manillensis. The sequence continues at coordinate 7,031,728 of CM067527.1, forward strand.
GGTAAATTCAAATCAAATCAGGGTATTGTAAGGACTGGATTTTAATATTAGTTGAATTGGGAAGGGGATTTATGCATGATTGATGTTGCCAAGAAACCTCAAAGTTATTAATTTTTACCAGAGTGGGCCAAATGCCTTTTGCCATTTTGTTGACCTGATTCCTCTTCTAGTCTGACAATTCCAGAATTATACGAAATGCACCGAATTTGTTGTGCCCGAAGATCACTGTTGATCATTGGGTGTCTACATGTATTTTCCCCGGGTCTGTTACCTTCCCCAGCCTTGATTTGGCACATAACGATCGTTGTGAGCGATCGATTCTGGGCGGGTTTGGGGCCGTCCTTTTTTCGATTTTTTAAAAATTTCTGGTGTCTCATAATAGCGATGCTCGATACAAAAAAAAAATAAAAGATTGACTTGTCACAAAAGACTGAAATATTTTCCAATAAAAGAGCGGATTACATGACGGTATTGTGTAATTTGACCGCTTGCATTCAATGGAACTCACATTTTCCTATATTGGATGATGATTTTCCTCAATCTGATTATTTGAAAAAAGAATGCGTGGGATAAAAAATGCTTAGCGAAATTATGCACTCTGGAAAAATGTGAAAGCATAATTTTAAAAATGTAAAGCATAATTTTGTCTCTGACATCAATGACATTGATGCAAGGACGCGATGACAATACCTGATGTTGATGCAAATGTCCATCGATGAGATAGCACCCGATGTAGTTCCTTAATTATTCTCTTTTAGGTGTCTCTTGTTTTCATTAAATTAATCAAGTGCAGAGTTGCTTAAACGTGGCTAATTCATCGATAAAAGAATTACGGATTAAGAATAGAAGGATAATTTCGTCAATAATGGCATCGGACGAATGTATTGACATGAATTTCCAACAATGCGGGAAACAAATAAGATAAGCCATACATGAATAGATTGGTGTTGTAGTGTTGCTAGCGAAAGAGTGGTCCTTGTTTTACGACATGGAAAGAAAGCAACGGCTATTGTCCTGGAATTAAAATTGTTTTTCGTCATTTTGTGTGAAAATTTCGAAAAATCACAGACCGACACGGCTCTCGATATTTATGACCCGAGAAAGTATAAAAAGGTGCAAGAGTCTGGCTTTGGCGAGTCTGGATTTCGTTGGTATAAAGTTAGAAATCAGTCGGAGGATCCAAATTGCTACTCTTTGCACAATTTGAATCGATATGAACATGTTCTTATATTGCAATGGAACTAAGAACCTCCACAAGCAATTCCTCAAACACTTCCAGGCACTCGAATAGATCTTCGACTGAGACACATAGCGAGGATTTCCTGGAATTTGGGTCAGTGAGACTGATCCTTACCTCCATTTACGTCGTCACCATAACTCTGAGTGTCCTAGGCAACTTTTCGCTCATCGTCTACATTGGAAGATCAACAAGGCACTCGCAAGGGAATCGATTCAGTTTGGCTCTCATTCTCAATCTCGCCGTTTGCGATTTCATTCGCTCTGCAGCCTTGTCGCCGATCAAGTTCTTCGAATTATTAACGTCCACGTTCGGTCACGACTCAATGGATTTCTGTGAGGGTATGAATTTCTTCTACCTCCTTCTGACTTTTGTCGGTTTCCACACAGTCGTTGCCATCAGTCAAGAACGTCTGCTTCTCATATGTTACCCGTTTAAGGCCAGACAGTGGCTCACCGCCAAGAAAGTGTGCCTGGTTTTGGTCGTCATTTGGCTCTGTGCTTTTATGATTTCTCTCGCATTTGCTTTGGAGTTATCCTTATCTATAAAAGTCACCTTGAAATCTAAACTCACTTATAGCATATGCAGTCTCGGTGGTGTCGAACCAAGCATCAAAACAAGGGCATTGTCTCTGCTTTCAATCCTCTTGTACTACATCATGCCCGTACTAGTTGTTACCGTTTCGTATGCTAAGATCTTTAAACTTCTAGTAAAGAAGAATTTATTAAGTGAATCTATAAGAATGGAAGCCATCAGGAAAGTCACTATGGAACTGAATCACTCCTTAGAAATCAACAATCCATCGAGAAGCGTTTTGAGCCAAGACAGTAACAGCAGAAAATCAATAGAGAAATTACTGGAGGCGAGAAAATGTTTAGCAAAAATGATGCTGGTGATAGCCGTGTGTTTCGCTATTTTCAACGGGCCTGCATTTTTTCTCTACACTTCGCTCAGCTGGGGCTACAAAATTCAGAGGAACCACGTCTTCTGCCTCCTGCTCGTGAAAATGCTGCCCATCGTGAGTTCGGTCATCAACCCTATCGTGTACAGCAGTAGGTCAAAGACTCTGAAGGCAAACTTAAATAATTCGTCTCAAATAAAACGCGACGAACTTCATTCTGATTTGGATTCTCATTTGAAAAGGTCGCAAGGGAACAACATTTTGAATTACTTCGATTAACTAACCTGAACGATAATAATAAAATCAACATAAAAACAAACACTATCATCATCATCATCATCATCATGGTGCCATTCAGAATTTAATATTAAAGAAAAGATGGTGGCGATTGGTGTCGGACATAAAAAGAGCTCAGTGATTAGAAGTACCCACTTCACGGGAAATGCACTTGGATGAATTGCTTTGATGTGCCGCTTAGATTTCAATGCGCCAATCATCAGCGGCACCTAGCTGATGCCGTATTATATTAGTATTATATTATAAACTTGTGGTGCCCAGCCAGTGGCTCAATCTGATTATTAATTTTATAAGAAAGAAGTTTTCTAATATGTTTATTTTTACAATTTCACAAATTTGCTTGAGTTATTACGATATTTTAAGCTTTTTAATGTCTCTCTAAAGTTTATTTACATAGATCAGGCCGTGACGTCGTCGTGGCAAGATGGCCGGATTTGCGAAAAAAGCGTATTTTGACATGATGTAGTTGTGGCACATGTATATAACCTATATACAAACACTCCTCTAATCGAGCAGTATGTTGTGTCAAAATTTCAAAGCAATTGGTCAAGTACTTTCAGAGAACATTTGCATGATACAAACACACATTGCATTTTTATTTATATAGATATTTATATTAATAGAATATTGTGGTAAAAAAATGAAAATATTAAAAATGATTTTAATGCTGCAAAAGAACCAAATTGTTTCTTCATAGATTAAGAAAGTAATAGTAATAAGCGGAATAAAAGGTTATTTTGATAGTTTTCTTGATACTAGCTGATCGAGAGTCCTTGATCCTATCGAACGATCCTCTTAAGTTTCAGGTTTCAGAAACACTCGAGGAAGGACGTGACTGATGTGCTTCTGTTAAATCTAACATGAAACTTACAAATAAACTTAATAAATTTGGTAAAAGATTTTTTAGAAAGTTTAAACTCAATTAACTAATTTGTTAAAATTAAATTTTGCTCGAAATTTTACTCCAAAATATCAGCCTTGACAAAATAAAACTTGAATGATCATTAAATCATTGGAGAACCCTTTGCAACCTAACTTAGTTTCGAAGATACGAAATTAATCAACTTGTCTCTTCTTCTAACCTGTTATCTCTACCTGGTGCATGCATTTACTCCCGATTCTGCTCCGAGAAAGCACTGTTGTTGCACCCGATGTTCTGCGCAAAACTCCCCCAGCGATGGATACCTTTTCGAGGGTAGAAATCGGTAAACAGAATAAAAACCAAATACAGTTAAACAAATAAAATGGGTTAAAAACATAGATTTCTATACTAAAAAAAAATTAAAAGAAAAAAAATACAAGAATGCTGAACCATTTTTTTATCCGTAGGAATTTGGAAAAATAAATCCTAAAACGTTTTTAAACCTTCAAAAGTTGTTTAGAAAGAAATCATGGAATTCATTTTGTAAACGTATACATGGAAAGGTTTCAATGTCAAGCAAAACAATTTTATAATTTATTTTTTTTTATAAATGTCAACAATAAGGAGTCGAAATGTCTGCTTGGTGTTGTTTTAAATAAACACTTTAAAATTATAAATAAACAATATATCAATGTAAATATATATAAAAATACATAAACAAACATCATACCAACACAAGTAAATAATATATAATTATAAATAAATTAGATATAATTTCAAATAAATAATAATAATATAATAAATAAATATAATTGTGCTGAAGCAATACGAACAATGACACTGAATTGGAGAAATACGATTCTCTTCCGATACCTGAGTCATGACATGAGGGAAGTGCACTTATTATTATTGCTACTATTTAGTATTATTATTATTGCTATTATTTACTATTATTATTATTATTATTATTATTATTATTATTATTATTATTATTATTATTATTATTATTATTATTATTATTATTATTATTATTATTATTTATTACTATTATTATTTTTATGATTCACATCAGCTTGTTCTTGGCATTGTTCTCATATCTAGCGGAACTTAAGTCTTCTGGCTCGAATTCCAAAAAGCATAAATATTATATTTACATAAATTCTAGAGCCCTCTGCAACCTGTGGGGTTGCGGGTATCATCACTCGCTCTGCGGTGTTAACGTGGATTTGTGGGGACATTTTTAAAACCAAATGCCACCACCGCACAGGCAAAAATTAATAAAAAAAGATTAGTTAATTTAAAAGCAATTATAACCATTTTAATCTATGCTAATATTAATCCCGTCCGTTTGTTCGACTTGTTGTTGTTGTTGTTGTTGTTGTTGTAAGAAGAGAAGTGCTTCCTTTCGTTCGATTTGTCGTAAGTTGATTGAAATATCAAAATGTATCTTTCATAACTAATGTTACAACCTCATAACTCTTGATTCGTTTGATTCGTTTTTAAGATAAATTGATTGGTGTTTCGATTTGAATCTTCCCATTTAATTGCTATTCGATTCGTCAAAACATGTCTAACATGTCTAACATTTACGCTATCTTTCTGATACGACGATGTATTTTACAAGCAAATTAATATTTATCAACAATTATATTGACCTCAAAGAATGAATAAGTACGAGTTTTTTTTGTTAAAGCTCAGAAACAATGCCAACGAGGATAATTGAATTTTTTACGACCACCTAGGAGTACGCAGATAATTATCCCTTAGAATAATTATTCATAATTATCGCAGGAAAGACCGTTGTTTGTAAGTGGACCGATGAAAAAAGTTAGGGAGTTGTGGAGCGGTCGGTAGTGGAAAATCAACAATAATGGTTGATATGGCGAAGATTTTTAACATCTAACGACTCTGTTAAATGAATTGATAATGTATAATTATAATATTATATATAAATTCAAAATTATATTCCACTGAATATCGGAAGAAAAAGTTGGCTTTTTGCAAACGTGTACCTAATTATTGTTAAATTGTAAGACCAGTTTAGGTCGATGGCGATTATCCCGATCCTCATGTTGTACGTACAATCGGTTTGTAAAGGCATTTAAAATAAAAAATGATTACAATTACATGCTAATCGTTCCAATTAATGTAATAAAGTTGATTTAAAATTTTCATAATCAAGGTGTCTGTCAATCAAAATCTAATTTGTTCATTTTAAAAGAGCATTTAACTGAAAACTAGTTTGGTTTAAAAACACGTTTTTAATTCATTTATTAATAAAAATATGTCATTCAATTCAACTGTACTTTAATATTAATTGCTATCAGAGGCATCATCATCATCAGCATCAGCATCTTCGTCGTCGTCGTCGTCGTCATCGGTGGACTCCACGTACCTTGCTAGATTGCACTCATAGATTCAAAATAAAATGAACCTTTTCTCTCCGGGGACGGTTTCAGCACTTGAAAGGACTTGCTTCAACGTTAATTAATTATGATTAATTATGATTAGTTATGCTGAGGTTAAAATAATTTTAGAATAAAATGATTTTTATAAATAAATCTAGTTACTTTGATTAGTTATGCTGAGGTTAAAATAATTTGAGAATAAAATGATTTTTATAAATAAATCTAGTTACTTTCTCTCAAACTTGATAAGAGTAATTGTTATTATAAAATTACTTTCAATATTTATAGTTACCACAACAACAATGATGATGATGATGCCGTTATTGTCCAACAGCTCTTTATTTTCAAGAGGAACTTCAGAAAAATACTGTGTGTTTCCGGGATTTGCATTCCAAAGCAGAAAAAATGCTTTACTTTTGAAGTTCTTGATCGCATATTTGTAATCACTTGTAATCTCTCGTAAATCGAGATATTATTTCAAGAAAAAGAAAAGAAAAAAAAACAGGATTTTAAAATGAATTCGTTAAAAAGTCGAAATTAAATTCAAACTTCAAACTGTTACCTTTGCGTAATCAAAGATGCAATAATTAAAGTAAGCTTAATGTAAAAAATTACTAATTTTTATCTTCGTTTATCCATATTTATTATGGTTCGATCAGTTCGTTCAGCAATGAATCAAACATGAAGTAATTTGATTTCTTTTTATTTACTTAAATATCCTTATTTCTTAAAAAATTTCTCTTTGAATCAATTTCAGATCGAAATGAACCTCACGTATTCAGCCAGTGATACGACATTTTCGAGCAGCAGTTTTTCTATCGCAACGTCGAGTTTAGAAATCCTCGCCATCTCGCCGAGCTCCGCTTTGATAACTACCGCTCATCGGAAGTCCAACGGTTCGATTCCTCCCAGCGGACGTTTATACGAAGAAGAGTTTCTCGAGTGGCCGTCAGTTCAAATATGTTTCACTTTGTGTTACGTCATCTTGATAGGAGTTGCGGGGTTAGGAAATCTCTTCCTTATCATCTACGTCTGGAGATCGGCCAACTTCTCGGGCCAAAACTCTGCCAGTCCCATGTTGATCCTCAGTTTGGCAGTCTGCGACTTTATTCGCTCGGCAGTCCTTACGCCGCTCAAGTTTCACGAGTTTTTGAATCAAAAGCATGGAAGCGCCATGGACGAAATTTATTGCAAAGTTGCCATTTTCTTCGTTTGTCTGCTCGGATTTGCAGAGTTCCATTCTGTGGTGGCGATCAGTCAAGAGCGACTGTTGCTTATCTGTTTTCCGTTCAAGGCCAGGGAGTGGTTAAGTCCGCGGAACGTTCGGCTCGCCATGGCTCTCATTTGGACGGTTTCTGGATTTTTTTCGTTGGGTTTTGTCCTATTGTTGACAAAAACCATAGATGTCACCCTGACCTCCGGCGCGACATACAATCTTTGCACCGTGTATTTTTTTGAGGAGGGAGCGAACGACTTGTCTCGAGGCTATTCGACTTTCATGTTTATTTTCTACTACATCTTGCCTGTCATGGTGGTTACCGTCAACTACTTGTTGATGTTCAAAGTTTTGGTTAAAAAATCATTCCCGTACGTGACGCAGGCGCCGACGAACAAAGAAGGTTCGTTTCGAAACGTGACACTCGACGACAACTCGGAAGGGGACTCGGGAAGGCAGCAGAGACGGGGAGAGAGTGTCATCAAGAAGGATGCCATGATCAAAGCACTGAAAGAGAGGAAGTATCTGGCCAAGATGATGATGGCCATAACTCTTTGCTTCGCCATCTTCAACAGCCCTGTTTTCTTGTCCTATCTCTACATGGGCTGGGGGTTCAAGCTTAGCAAGAATTCAGTCTTCTGGTTACTCGTCGTCAAATTCATGCCGACTGTCAGTTCGATGTTCAATCCGTTTGTATACTGCACGAGGAGGAGAACTTTGAGGAGGAACTTTCGTAATCCTTCGATCACTAACGTGACGAAATCGAGAGAGTGTTCTCGACATTGAGACCGCTGGATGGCCGGAGTTTTTGGTTCGGATCGAGCGGAAAGTTAGGAGGCAGACTGTTAGGTAGTGATAGGTATAATGTTAGGTGGACGGGTGGATGGACCCATGCAGTGGTGAATGGATGCATCGGTGGATGGATGTCCAAATGGATGGATGGACTCATGCATTGGTGAATGGATGTCCAAATGGATGGATGGACTCATGCATTGGTGAATGGATGAATCGGTGGGTGGATGTCTATGGGTGGATGGATGGATGTGCGTACGGGTGAATAGATGTATGCATAGGATGAGAGTCGAGCAGGATAAGATGGATGATTAATCGGACCACATTAAGATCTCTTCTATTACTATGAGATTTATTTCTTCTTAGATTTCACCTCAGCAATAATGATAATAATTTATTATCAGCAAATCGTTTGTGTCCGTGTTTTACGATTAGCATTTTAGAGTTCACGTTGCGAACAAATGTGATTAAACTGTTCCAATTTGACAGATGGGACACAGTCATTGTTTCTTTTCCTTAGATTTGCGAGAATTCGTTGTTGTGCCAATAAACGTTGTGACGTGAAATCCAATTTAAAAAATTTCTAATTATTCAGAAGTTTTAGGAAGCAGAAGTTAATAGAGGGAAACATCAAAGGGACTTATTAGACTCTTAGCACGCTCTCTGAAGATTTATTACTGTTTCCTGCTTTTAGACTTTTGTTTACATTGAAAAAATAGAGAGTTGATGAATGGATGGGTTGAAGGATGGGTGTGTGGATGGCTAGGAGGATGGATGGACGGATGAAAAATAGAAAAAGATTAAAGAACTTTTACGTGGATGGCAAAAACATACAGCACAACTCCTGAGCCAAGACCAAAGAACCCCAAGCAAAACCACCCACAAACAATTTGAATTACAATTAAAATTAATTATCACCAACTCAGCAGTCCTGGTCAACGCATGCAATTAAGATTGCAAAAAAAATAACAATGGCAATAATAATAATAATAATAATAATAATAATAATAATAATAACAGAGAAATTTACAGAGAAATAAACAAATGCCAAATTCGAGTGCAAAAACCACCAGATCCCATCGAAATGGAGAAATTTTGGAAAGAAATCTTGGAAAATGACATAAATCACAATAGTCAGGCAGAATGGATTCAGAAGGAAGAAAGGTCCCACGAAAAGCTGAAGACTGAGACATGGAAAAATTTCGAAGAGTCAGAATTGAAGAAAGCAATTTCAGCTACGCAGAATTGGAAATCACCAGGGTTTGACAAAATACATAATTTCTGGGTGAAGTATTTGGGGTCTCTACATGGTCAGCTACTCAATGGGTATAATGAAATAATGAAAAACCCAGGGGATATGCCTCATTGGTTGACAAAGGGAGTCACCTTCCTGCTGCCAAAAACACAAGAAACTGACAAACCTAAAAACTACAGACCAATAACTTGTCTGCCCACCCTGTACAAAATTCTAACCTCTTTAATAACTGATAGGATATATACCCATCTCCAAAATAATAACATTCTACAAGAGGAACAAAAAGGGTGCCAAAGAAAAAGTAGAGGCTGCAAAGATCAACTGCTCATCAGTCAGATGGTAGCCCAACATGCAAAAAAATTCAAGAAAGACTTGTGCATCGCCTGGATCGACTTCAAAAAAGCCTTTGATAGCATTCCTCACTCCCTGATCAGGCAGATTCTAGAAACTTTTAAGATTGATGATGTCACCAGAAACTTCATTGGCCAGTCAATGCTTAGGTGGAGAACCAATATGATTTTAACAGTTGGCAACGAATGCATAAAAACGGGAGAAATTTTTGTTAAGCGAGGAATATTCCAGGGGGACTCCTTGTCACCGTTATTGTTTTGCATGGCGCTGATACCATTATCAAACAATCTTAGGAGAAACGGAACGGGATATGAAATACATGACCAGCAAATAAGTCACCTGTTATACATGGATGATCTAAAATTATTTACAACAAGTCCGGAACAGATGGAAGAAAATTTAAAAATCGTTGAGGACTTCAGTAATGACATCCGAATGGAATTTGGTATTGAAAAATGCGCCACGATAGAAATAAAACAAGGAAAGGTCATTCATGGAAGGAGCATTCAGCTCACGACCCCTCTGCAAATTAGATCACTAGAAGCTGAGGAATGTTACAGATACCTTGGGATGGATGAAGAAAATGGAATAAACGATAGATTGGTGAAGCAAAAGGCCAAAAAAGAATACTTCAGGAGAATAAGGACAATCTTGGCGACTCGACTCAACTCGCGAAATAAAATCACTGCCATCAATAGTCTGGCAATACCGGTGCTCTCCTATGGGTTTGGTATAATTCACTGGCTAAAATCGGAAATAGAAAAAATTGATAGAAAAACGAGAAAAATGTTAACGATTTACAAAATGCACCATCCAAGAGCAGACGTGCAAAGACTATATATTAAAAGAAAGAATGGTGGAAGAGGGCTTCTAGAGATATGGTCAGTCTATCAACATGCGATGTTGGGTCTCTCGGAATATTTAGAAAGAGATAATAGTAAATTAGTTCAATTGATCAGACTTGATGATAGCTTCAAAAAAAATACTCAGTGATAAAGGAAGCTGATAAAACTCGAAATAAATACATGCTGAAGCACAACCACACGGACGTCAAAATCACAGACGAATTCAAGAAAAGAATAGAAAAAGAAAAATTGGAGGATTTAAAGAGAAAACCCTTGCACGGAAAGTTTATCAGGAACACTGAAAGGGCAGGAATGAGCAAGGAAATGACGTTTGCTTGGCTCAACAGAGGTGGATTGAAGGGAGAGACGGAGAGTTTGATAGTGGCGGCCCAAGATCAAGTACTAAAAACAAGATATTATCAAAGGCATATTTTGAAACAGGATATTACAAGTACATGTAGAATTTGTCACAAATCAATAGAAACAATTAGTCATATCATATCCGGATGCCAAGTCTTAGCCCCAACCGAATACACCGAGAGACATAACAAGGTTGCAGCATATATCCATTGGAAAGTTTGTAAAAATTTAGACCTACAAGTTACAGAAAAATATTACCAACACTCGCCAGAACCTGTTATTAATAAAGATGAAATTACAATAATGTGGAATCAAGGAATCATAACAGACAGAAAAATTCAAGCCAATAGACCCGACATCGTATATATTGATAAGAATAAAAAGTGCTGTTTGTTAATCGAAATATCAGTGCCGGACGACGAAAATATCCTTAAGAAGATAAGTGAAAAAATTCTAAAGTACAAAGACTTGGAGATTGAAATAGCAAGAATGTGGGGTATGAAGGTCAGAACGGTGCCGGTCGTGGTGGGGTCTCTGGGGACAGTTGCGGAAGGTTTGAAGAAAGAGTTAGACAAGCTGCCAGGAGAACCAAACTACAACGAGATCCAAAAGATTGTATTGTTCGGAACAGCGCATATATTAAGAAAAATTTTAAATTGAATGTTTTTTTTGTTCTTTTTTCTGTTGGTGAACTGGAGTTTGATTTGAGTTTGATTGGAGTTGCTGATTGTTATTTGTATTTTTGTTCTTTTTTTTTGTGACATTGAATCGCGCGGAACTTGTGAACGTGGTTTCCTGAGGACTCTGGCTGAGACCTGGAACCATTGATTTTCCGGCCGCTATGGTCGAGTTTGTACAAGAATAATAATAATAATAATAATAATAATAATAATAATAATAATAATAATAATAATAATAATAATAATAATAATAATAATAATAATAATAATAATAATAATAATAATAATAATAATAATAATAATAATAATAATAATAATAATAATAATAATAATAATAATAATAATAATAATAATAATAATAATAATAATAATAATAATAATAATAATAATAATAATAATAATAATAATAATAATAACAATAATAATAATAATAATAATAATAATAATAATAATAATAATAATAATAACAATAAAATTTTATTTTGGAACGCCCTCATCAAATGCATCGACAAAAAGTACAAGAAAAAGACCGGTGATTGGCACAAACTTTGTTCTGTTTTTGCGGAAGAAAATCTTTTAAGAGAATTTTAAGAAGATTTTTAAAGTACTTTTAAGGAGATTTTCAACATCCCGGAAATCTGAGATATGTTGATCGGGCATGCAATTGCGCGTGTGTGCGTGTGTGCTCTCCGGGCGTGCGTGACCTTATTACCTCTTTCATAAAAACTATACACCCTTTAACCCATATTTGCCCAGGGACAGTCACTGCTTCTTCCGTGGTTCATGGAAGATCATTGGAAAGTGAAAACGATGTTTAAAAACCTATTTTTAGCTGTTGTTAAAATTTGTACTCATTCAAAGTGAAGGGGACTCTTTAAATTCAGAAAAAAATTGAAAAGATATATTTTTAGAAAAGTTGAGTTACAATTAATTAACTGAATAACTAATTAATTCATTAAATATTTAAATTCTTTGGAACGCTATATATCATTGATAAACCATCAAAGGACTTTATTTATTTATTTAAGTTTAATTAATAATTTATGTGAAAATTATTTTTATTTATTTCTATTTTTACAAGACCGTAAATTTTGTTCATATCCCATCTAAACAAACCTATTAATCTCTGTTTAATGCTGGCGTCCGTTATTTACAAACGTGTTGATTCCTCAAAGGGATATCTGTTAACATCTTTAACAGGTCGTTATGGTAATTATAATATTTCATAATATAATGCACTTCATAATAACAATTATTCATATTTAAAAATTAATACGTTCGTTCTCATTGTAATTTTAATTAGGACGTGAGAATGTACCGACTGGCACCAAGACTCCTGTGAACGAGTTTCATATTTTCACAACACGATTAGCAAAAAGGAGGGAATTTCGTAGCGTTGATTCTGTGTGGTGGTACAAGCACTGAGGTGTTAATTGGTTTGATTGATTCGATTGATTGGTTTGATTGATTGGTTTGATTGATCTGATTGGTTTGATTGGTTTGATTGGTTTGATTGATTTGATTGGTTTGATTGGTGAGATTGCCGTGTGATTGTCGCGTCTTGACGACAAAGTTTAAATGGATTTCCGACTTTATTAAACCTGGTTTTATTTAATTTCGAAAATAAATCTAGAAAACATTTTTATTAAAATCGTGCTATTATTCCTCATTCTAGGACGCTAAATCAACATTTAAATATAAAAAAAATGTTCACGGTTCAATGAACGAGACAATGGCAGGTGCTCGTGTTTCACGGAAAACTGAGAAGAAAGTTTGTTTACATTTTAGGATGTTTGTTTCGTATCGACTAACATTTATTTGGAAATGAAGGACATTTTTTTGCATTGTTTTAAGATTTTTTAACGTGAAAATAATCCATTTTTACGAATAATTAATGGTAATTTAAATAATATTGGAATATTATTATTAGTGGACTAATTAATAATTAGCGGCGACTTAAATAATATTCTTTAACTTAATTCTTTGAATTAATTTGAATTAATTTAAATACAGTTTTGAATTATAAAGCATTTATAGAGATAATTTTATAAAGAATTTTATTATCTAATATAATTGATTTGATACAATGCTTTGATGAATTGCTAATAATAATAACAACATTTTAATAATGATGATAATAATAATAATAATAATAATAATAATAATAATAATAATAATAATAATAATAATAATAATAATAATAATAATAATAATAATAATAATAATAATAATAATATGCCATTTATGCAGCGCGTGAGCTACAGGGGCGCTAATAAACTTGACTCGAGTTCATTTATTCGATTTTAAAAGAAATTTTGTTTATTGGAAACGAATATAATTAAATATTATGCTTAATATTTGTATTCATTAAAGCAAAAGCCTGCCTGGTGAATCGTAACCTCTGCTGAGATGGTGAAATTAAGTTGATGTTTTAGGTTATATTTTTAAATATTTATTCTTAAAATTTATTTATTATTTTGAAAATTAAAATAATTTCACTCATCGCATTTTTTTTTAAATATTTGCGTTTTATGGCTTCGTAAGTTTTTTTGGAAATTTATTTTATTATACCGGATATCCTGTAAATAATCCAAGTCGAGATATCCATATTTGGGTCAGGTGATAAATATAAGCATAAAAACATTAATGCATAATAATATAATGTAATAATATAATAAACATAATTATGAAATATTAAAATGTATGTAATTATGAAATAATGCTTCCATCGCATGATGTTAAACATATATAATAAAATTATGTGCTTTAAAATTGAAACCATTGATTTCAAATTTTTGAAATATTTTATCATATCCTTAAATTATAATTTCATCGATTTGCTTTTAAAATTAAATCAATTTATCATTTCACCGAGGCAAAATCGAAACTTCTCGAACGTTTCACCTATCTGCATTGATGACGACGTATGCACAGGTATGACTTCATGACGTACGTCATGCAGGTGTCAAAGCATCAGACAGACCCGTGAAAACTGGATTTTTTAATTTTCCATTTGCAAAAATATCTATTACATTAGTTGCAATTTCTTTTATACATTAATCTAATAATCTTTCGTTTAAAAATCGTTACTCAGTTTATCGAATATAAATTTTTTACGTTTTTTGATCTATTATGTTTATAAATTACTTATTATATTATTATTATTATTATTATTATTATTATTATTATTATTATTATTATTATTATTATTATTATTATTATTATTATTATTATTATTATTATTATTATTATTATTATTATTATTACACGTTAAATGTCAAACATCATTGTACCTGGTGCTTCTAACGATTAAAATATTTATGAAAAACAGGAGATTAAAAATCCATAACGTAATAAAATGGACATAAAATCATGAAATCCAATATAATAACATCGACATCCGCTTTTAATTTTTAATTTTTAATTAATATATTTCAATTATTTATTACTTATTATTGCCTATTGATTAGCTCATAGCGGTGGAGATGATCGTCTGACATCGTTAATATGTAAATAATAATCAGTAATAATAATAATAATAATAATAATAATAATAAATGTGGAACGTGAAGTACAAAGTCGTTCCGATAATTGTGGGAGCGCTCGGAACGCTAAGAAAAGACTTTACAAAGTGTGTAGAGTTGATACCAGGACGACCAAAGACTTCGGAGATTCAGAAAATCTCCTTGCTGGGCATTACGATGTTTTAAAATAATTGTTCATTTATTCATTTATTTGTTTATTCTTTCTCTCTTTTTATACATGAATATATCATAATATTAGTTTCCTTTCTTATGCCGTCCTTGATCACCCTTTTACAATTTAGAAATAAAATCTACCTCTTGTCAGACATAAAAATTGTTTTATAAAATATATATAAAATTTTTTTAAAAATATTTTTATGTCAGGAAAAGGAGTCATGACACCATTGTCTAGCCCTCTTTTCAGTCTCACAAGTGTACGAGAAAGCCCCGATGACCATGGTGCCACTGGTGGCTGCCACGAGGTATGGTTTCAAAAATTGTTTTCCGAAATTCATCAGTAAATTTTATTTATTCGTATGAAAGGAAATGCTCGCCATTTTATTGAAACTTCTTGTAAAATCAACAACAAAAAATCAACAACGTCGACGGAAATGCTTCAATTTTTTAGACTTCCTTCGGATCCTCGGAAGTAAAAATGTCGTTTTTTTCCATCGATTCCTATCGATGCTCTTGATGAAAGAGGTCAGGCATTTTCGTAATGAGGAGGTCCGGAAGCAAATACAGCGATTCGCTTCTGCGGTTTCGATTCCAAACGCAAGAAGTTATTCCTCGGCACCAAAATCTGAGAACCTAGAAGAGGTTGAGTAATAAAAAAAACATTTGCTTATTTTAAATCTATTTTTAAGTTTTTATTTCGTTTTTAATATAAAACAGAAATCACCAGAAACTGTTGGCACTTCGTAGCCAGCGTCATAAGTCGGAGGCGGAAGTGGAATGGTTGAAGGAGGCTCAGGAAAGGTTCGAAGTGAACTCTTAAGGGGTTATTTAAAACTTTAAAAATTGTTTATAAAATATTTTAATAATTTTTAAATAATAATATTGATAATAAAGAATGATAATAAATATTAATTAAATGCGGCCAAGCAAACCGTTAGGTTCCTTGTAGTATTTTGTATAACAATCATCATCATTATTATTAGGCAACCACTTTAAACATGCAAAGAACATTAATTTATTACTTACATTAAAAAGCATATTACACTAATTGAGTCACTTAAAACGAATGAACTTCGGACGAAGCAAAGATGGTCAACGTCATTAATTATGCTAATTTATGTTAATGATCTGCTAACATGTATCCTAATGGAGCCCACTGCTTTGCAGCCCGCCGCTTTGCAGCAAAGGGTTGCACTAAAAAAGTTCAAGATGGCGTCCAGGAAGGATGAAAATAAGAGAACGAAGCTTCCTCCGATGACCAAGTCGTATTCAGTCAAAATGCCAACGTAGTTCGTCTGAGAAAGAAGACCATTCAAGGCATCGAAATTGCAAGATAGTAACTTCATCACAGAAAACTATTATTTTTATTATTTTTGTTATTATTATTATTATTATTAAATTATTATTGTTATTGTTTACTATAATTGATATTAGGGTTACTGGTAAATGGTTAATTGTATTATTCATAACTTTTAATCAAAAACAATAATGATGACAATTCTTTCTGAAATATTACTGTAATAATGATAAAAATCTTTTAAAATAACAATCAAATTAAATTTTTTAGATTATCCGGCGATATCAGATCCAACTCATGTTGTTGTTGTTGTTAACAAAATTTCGACTTACGTTGTCAACTTCAGAACCTCGAAAGCGATTCCTTTTTGGCACGAGTGTCATCAAATCGTAAATACTGATTGCAATTGCAAAGGCTGCGCCTCCAAATGCCATTATGATCATTCCAACGACAAATCCTGACTGTCGAACAAATATTTGTTTAATAGTTAGTCATGAAATAAATTATTTACAAGCAACGTTATGTAAATGTAAGTAATTGTAATGTTTTGGTGAGTTAAGAGAATTGGTATTTGTATCGTAATGGAACTGTTTAAAAATTATCCTTTTAGGCCTTTACAATAACATTGAATGGTTGACCAAATGGGTGTTTTACCAGTGGTTACCAGTTTTCGATACTCATCCTGTATCGCCAGGATGCGCCCTCAGGTTTAAGCGCTATACAAATGCCGAACTGATTCAGAAGTGCTTTCATATCTTTATGCAGGGTCTCAGAAGGGCTTTTTGCCAACCAGTCACAAAGAATTTTTATGAAAGATGAATTGATTCATGACTTTACGTGTAATGAGAGCCATTTGTGAGAATTATCTATAACTTCATCGTAGAGTGAATGTCACTAAGAATAGGAGTTGACGATATTATTCACCATTTATCAAAATAAATCATTAAAATATAAAAATTTCCAAACATATTCATAACAATAACTTTAATTGAATTAATGAGCTTCTGTTAAATGTTTTAATATTACCTTACAGTTTTCAATTTTCTCAACGTGAATTCCCATCAATCCGGCAATGAAGAACTTGAATTTGAATAAAATATTAATTTAATAAATAAATAACAGATACATTTAATAATAGTAATAATAATAATAATAATAATCATAATAATAATCATAGTCATAATATCATTAAATACAATGATCGAAAATGAAACTAAATTCAATGAATATTTCCTGTTTAATAAATGACGCTGTCTCGCGTAAATACGTGTTTATTTCTAATAATTTACGAATAATTTGATTACAAATATTTCCATCTATTTAAGAAAAAAAAATCCATGGAACCTACAAGCGCTCCACTCCAAATGCCGTAACCAAGGATGAACTTCATGTCAGCAGTGACATAAGAATGGAAGATTATCAACACGCTGTTGATGATGACGCAGACGAATCCAACGATTGCTTGTGTCACTCCCAAACCTTTGGCCGTTTTTCGATTGAACCTACTTTTAAAACTCTCTTCATTGTTTGCAAGCCGACTACCCTGGGAGCCATCACAAGAGGAGGAAACTTTTAAAAAATATTTATTTTTATAAATAATAGTTTTAATCGTTTTAGTCTTCGTTTTGACTGACCAATTTTTTCGAAGTTCATGACTTTGGAAGAAAGGGAACAACTGATTGAGGAAAGTAAAGCCTCAATCAAAGCCAATATGGCGATGCCGGAAGTGATTGCAATGCGGGCATCGAATTCCCTCAGTGAATAATCGTTAAATCTCTTGCAAAAAAAAAACAACAAAAATTTACTTAAAATAAAATAAATGTTTCACAAAGTGATCTAAGGATTCCTCAACAAGCACATTAGGCAGGTACAGAGTATAACTTACTAATATTACTGACGAATTAGAATCCTCCGAAGACACAAAGTTGGGTCGTTTGAACAATTGTTCGGTTAAATCCATGGCACTCAAGGCAAACACGAGAGCAGATGAACAGGCAGCTACGACTGAGGAATTCAAGGTGGCACCCAACTAGTACAAGAAAATAGACTGTTACGTGTACAATTTTAGAAATAGATTTATCATGATAAATGATTGCTTGGTTTTATCAAATGTTTTATGCATATTCAGGAAGTGATTTTTAATGTTTAATAACAATAATAATCTACTAACCAGTGATAGTTTGCTGCTCGGCTTTCTATCGACCACACACACTCCGAATAGTCCAGCGATAAAGAACTTAAATAAATTTATTTTATTCACGATAAATTTTTATTTAAAAAACAAAGCGAAGGAATTACTTAGAGAAATGACAAATTTTCTGTTTTTTACTTTGTTCCCAGTAATCATAAAATGAACCTATTAAATCGGTATAACCTCAAAAAGTATTTAAGTTATATAGTTATATTTATCTAATAAATTAGTTTATATATCTACTAAATTTTAAAAAAATATAACTATATATATCTAATATATATAAAGCTTTTTAACTGTTTTCATTTTTTTACGTGACAAAACAGTGCGAAAGTCACATCAATAATTTGATATTTGGTATCAATAATAAGTTATAATAGCAATGTTTATTAACAATAGTAATCCTTAGTCTTACTTCCTAGTAACCACATTTACTTAAGGTTTACTTAGGCTTTAAGAATATGCTGAAACCTATTTTGTATTCCTCTAATGTATCTGAATGGATGGTTTCGTTATCTAATTAATTTCATGGGGAAATTAATAATAACACACAAGCACCGTAAAGTAATTTTTTTTTATTTCACAAAGTTTTTCTACGATACTATACTAGTAATAATTATGAAGTAATTAAAACACTCACAAACAGTCCTCCCCAGATGCCATATCCGATGAGAGTCAGAAAGGAATAACTGAAGAAGATCAAAACACTGTTGGCGGTAATGCAAACGATTCCAAGCATCATCTCTACAATACCCAGGCCTTTCAGTGCACCGAGTTTGGATTTCATTAGGTGAGAAGATTCATCCCTCTGGGTAATGGTGGTGTCGTAAGCGCCCGAATCCAGGTCAGGCTGGGACATTTGGGAATATCCGCCTAAATCTAATCGTAATGGCCTAAAAAATGTTAAGGAATAAAGTTTCTAATAAATACTTTCTAATTAGCACCTTGAGACTCGATATGGACAATATTCGACTGCACTTACCGCAGGCAATTACTATTGAATCGAGTCGTGGTTTAGCTAAGCCACGATATCTCATTCTTAAAACGTTTCTCAGTAACCTCAATTGTATTCTTTAGTTGCTTGCACAGAAATACCATTTTTCAAAAGCTGTCTTTGAAATTGAACAGAATCGTTGTCTTGAATGCTCTGAACCAACTTCCTGGTGACTTAGCAATAAAACGTTTGTGCTTTCATCTAATATATTTGAAAGTATTTGTTATTGTGTTTATATCGAATATTAATGTATTCAGCAGATTAATTATTATTCGGCTGTACTAACAGTAAGTAACTAAGTTTTAAGGTTTTTTTGATAAACTAATTGACCACATAGTTAATTAATTATCTAGTTAAATAACATTGTCTTCCAACAGTGGACCCTTTTTCCAATAATCGGATTACAAAGTACTGAAACAAACCCGCTTTGCTAATCGTAGTCTACAATGAGCCAAGAATGATCCAAACCGAGTCTAATTAGAGCGCGTCTAATGAGTCCAAACTTAAGTGTTTAAATCCTAAATACCGAGAATTAAATTAGTAAATTTCAAAATATAAGCTTAATTGAAATAACTTTATTATATTATATTTTAAATTTAAAATGACTTTTTCTTTATTATGCTTTAATTATAATTTATTAATTTTACTTCAAGGATTCAATCGAAGGTCGTCGTGTGCAACATTCGCGGCGCAGCAACAGACGACACAAGGCGCTACATAAATCCTCTAAATCTAAATCTCCCTTAATTATTTTAAGATTTTTTTAAAGTTACAATTTGAATTACTTTTTTTCTTTTTATTTAAGGGCATAAAATAAAAATCAGTTTTAAAATAATTTAACATAAAAATAATGTTTAAATATTCTTCGACAAAATGTCTTTCTTTAAACGAACTGGAACGAACTCTCTTTACAGGCTAAAAGCAGCTTTTCCCTTAAGATTTCTTTGTTACTATAATCAGTCAGAAATAAAGTGTTGTAGCAGGTACTCGAGGTCGGCAAATACAGATCGGGGTCGCCTATTGAAGATTTGCGGACGATGGTCAACTTTGGGAACAACTCGGCCAACCCACCACAGGGTAGTCTTGCTGAGCTGGTAGTGAATTTCAGAAACTCTTGCTGCTCGCTGGCCGAGAGCGATGACAGCACTTCAAACAGATATTGTACAACAGGTGAATCTTCTGGGACATTTTCAGCGAGAACGCAATTCTTTTGCAAATATTCTATCGTCCATTCTTCCTTTTTCAATCCGCAAAACATTTTCTCCAATTCATGAGGGTATAATAAATGTAAGTAATCTCCATTTATTAGCTCTTTGAATCCGTTGCGAACTTTCTTCAGAAATTTCTGGGGGCCTTTGTAAAGCAGGAACCAGACTAGTAGTTGTAGATATTTGTCCACATTGTCTATCCCTAACTGTATATCTGAGCCTCCTTTTATTAGTTCCATATCCGGATATCCTGGGACAACAAAAGTTATACAAAGATCCTCAAAGGAACATCCACCGCATCTGATGTTAGCTACACGTACTTTCCGTTCCTCGACGGTGAGCGATTTGTCACCTTCGATAAACCATTTGGTTTTCAAAGCATCAACGAGGTCTAAAATAAATTCGTAAATGTTTGGCATGACATCTTTGAAGTCGACGAGCGTCAGACATTGACTGTCAGAACCTTGGAACAGATATTTGAATAAAGCAGTACTGAAATGAAGGTCCAATTGACGACCTTCCAAGACAGATCTGCCTAATATTATTCCAATCGCTCTTAACATTAAAGGTGAAAGCTCTTTAGCAGCTAGCCAGCTTTTGGGTGAAGGGAAAAGTCCACAAGACGAATATGAGTAGGTAATTCCATTAGAATTTTCTACTGGTTCACCATTCCAGAGGCCCAAGTCATACCTCTGGCATGCCCTCGAGAATTCTGTATAAAACTCTTTGTTAGGACCATCACCGGCTCCTATTTCTCCTTCAAATTCAAAACTCCATATCGTTCTAGTCTGGTTTTTGAAAACACGACGATTCTTTATAAGAGATTCGAGAATGCCTGACCTAGTTACTTTAATGGATGCTTCACTTAGTGTGATATTTTTTACATCCAAATCATACGAAAGGACATCTAGCAAGATTTTTCTGCGAACTCCATAAGATAGAAGGAATGGATACTGCAATGCATTGTTGTAAAAAACTGCCAACTTTTCCCTATGGCCACAGATATCCTCATAAAGATTAACGTTATCGTCAAACATGAGGCGAGGAGAATTGAATTGCCACTTTGGGATCAAATCTAATCTCTTCATAGAGCCGAACAAAATTCCACAGTTCTCGTTGAGCTCGTATAAAATTGAAATCAATCTTAGAGACTGCACGAGTGGTTCATTCCATTTCGACGCTTGCGAAGTTCCGAGAACCCGGTCGAATGAATCCGAGCGGAACAATCCTAACTTTATCGCAGATGGTAATGATACATTCTTCCTTTTCATCTTTGTCATGTCGCAAATTTTCCGGTGGAAAAAGCTCTGAATTCCGACATTGTTGAGTGCTTCTGTGACGTACAAAACCAAAATTCGAAACATTTCGATCTCTTCGGTTTGAAATATCGGATTGCCTCTGTGATCAAGTCTTAGATTTAAGACTCCCTTAACAAACTTTCTGAGTCTAAAGTAGTTCAGATCTACATCGTTTCTATCTTCTCCGAAAGTGGGCATAATGTAGTTTAGCATAGGACCAATCAAATCGCTTCGAGAGTGATTTCCCTCACAAGCACCCAAGTATCTGAGGTAATAACTGAACATGCTAAGTGTAATGTCTTCGCTTGGTGCCAACATTGCAAAGATATCTTCGATCCATTTCGGAAGTTCACACTTGAAGTAGGATCTGATGTAAGCCTCAGATTGGTTAAATTGTCCATCAAATTCCTTAACATGTTTGACGATTAATACTCGAATTATCGAAAAACCGACTAAAATGTGAAAGTGGTCTTCATGGTGTAGCATTATCTTGACTAGATTTATAATTTCTTCCATGTCCACTAACTGTGTTAGCATATCCAATTCATTTGCCCAATAAATCATCTTCAACAGCACCAGATACATTAGCTTGACGTCCGTGCTGATGCAGGTATTGTATACCGAGCAGAACAAGCCAAGCGAATTAATAATTATGTTCTTTCCTTCTTGAGTTTCATCAAATAATCTGCCCTCCATCAGGCCTATGTAAGAGATTCCTAATAGTTCTTGGAAGCAGTTCCACTGAGGCAGAGCGGGAAACACATCCAAGCAAATCAGGGCGATGTAATGTTCCAGTTCTTTGTCATTCTGAGTCCATTTTTCTACCTCCAGTGAAGTATCCAAGATATTTCTGAGCTTCTCTATTACTCCAAGGTTCATCAAAGGTTTAACACATGCGGGTTCATTGAAGTAATAATTCATTAAAACGAATGACTTCTTCAATAGATCATTTCTTTTGGACAGTAAGTTCCTGTCCAGCAATCCGATCACATACGAGAAACAATCGTAACCAACCTGTGAATCTTTTATTTCTAAATATTCTCTGCATGAGTCCTTATCAAAAAGAACATCGACGGTCAAGCTAGCGTCAGACGTGCGCCGTCTTTTCGAAAAAGTTGGTGGATCACTGGTATTCGGTCGTTTAGAGGACATATTTCAGGAGAATCGTGATACGTTTGCTTCTTAAATATCTACAGACAAGGTATAGAATGTGCTTAGAACTAATAACTATTGCTATTTTTAATTTCCTCTGTGTCGAGCAGATAAGAAAAGAGTCTGAATATAATAAAAGTTCGCAAAAATAAAAATTAATTAAAATTAACCAATCGCAATGAAGGTTAAGTTATCTACCTTTTTTAATAATACATTAACCAAAGTCATACGAACAATTCACCAGATGTTTTAATTAGCAAGAAATTTATTTTTAAACGCTTAACGGAATTAATGGAAGCGTTAAACCGTAATTTAATTCATTTGTCCGATGCATAATTTATTCCACCACCGAGAAGAATTACCAGTGACTATAAAGGTGCCGCGGTGAATGCCTTGGCCTACTATGATTAGTCTTATCGTATTCAGGATTATTATATTAATTCCTCTATTGAGGAAAGAAAAGTCGATAGCGAGACATCCATGTTCTGAATCTATGTACATTTTACTAAATATATTTCTTTGATGTTTATTCTAGGTATGTATCAAAAATGATACATCCTCCCCATTCTTCCAAAGTTCACTAAAGTGAGTTGAATTGGTGAAATGTCACGGCTTCTTTTCCTCGGCGGAGGTCAGGAAAATTTACCCCGATGAGAAAGTAGATAGAAATATTATCGTCGTAAAACTAATTATCAGATCACTTGAAAGAAACAAATTCATCTGTCAAATTTGAGGCATTCTTCTTAACCAAAAGTTTTGGAATTACAAAATAAAATGCAATGTCTTCAAATAATGAAATATCTAAACGATTGAAAAATATTGTGTAACAAATATCTAACCTAAAAGTAGTACTATGATTATTATTATCATTACTGCATCTTTTATTATTAATCAATTACTATTAATTGTATGATTTTTCAAAGTAATAACACAAATTTAATGAATGCACGGCAATGATTTGCATCCCTACAAAATGGTTGCCCAAACCAAGTAAACAACGTGCCAGATTTCCATTAAATTGATGGTTAGGGCACAAACAAATATACCCATCCTCAGAAGTCATAACACAGAAGTTAAAAATAAAAACTGGAAATTCCAAATTGCAGATCAACAATAGCTGAGTGAGAATGGTGACTAAGTTAAAAGCAATTGACTGATGAAATTAGAGACTGAGATGGTTAAAAAAAAAACATTATTAGCACTTTTTGAATGCAATCAAAAAATTCAGACAAAAAACACAGAGGCAGACAAAATATATAAAAATACTTTTGTTTTGATTGTTCAGAGGTTTCAAACTACAAACAGTGTCTTTACAAAAAAACAAATAAAGAGTTCCACAAAGAAAACACCAACAAAACAAAGAAAACTGCAACGACAAGAATCCGAATGCATTAAATTAAACTTCAAAACTTAACGACTCGAACTTTCGAATATGATCGGCAAGAAAAATAATTTCCACGACAAAGATCCCGGGTCCGTTCCGTCGTCGACTTTCGACGGGTCCCGGCAGATTTCGAACGATCATCGGTCTCTCGTAGTCCGACAGATGTAATCGTTAAGTGATGCAGTGCAAAGAAATTAATTTATAAATTTACAAATTTTCCGATTATTTTCCGACAGCCATGTCTCCTAGAAGTTCGACCAGTTTGTCCCTGTACAGGTTGTACCTTAGGATTCAATTATTTGATCTTTAAAATAACAAAAATGCAGATAATGTCAGGCGTTTGACGTCAGACAAGATTCTGAATTAACAATTGAAGTACCAATGACATGCATGACACGACCAACGATCCTCTAAGTTCGAAGCACGTGCCACGAGTCCGCACAAAAACCTCTTTGATGACGTGGACAAAAGCGTTTGCTTTTCATCATCATCGATGTCACCAGCGTCATCATCATAGTCATCAGCAGCAGAAGATCATCAAAGTCACTTCAAAGATCCACCAACCTTTCCTTGATCATCTCTAGTTCCAACTTCTCATCATTCGAGTACTTGAGTAGGAACGCCTCGAGGACGGCATCGGGGAGGTTCACAAAACTCGCCACCTGAAAAGCATTTAGAAATGAATTCAGACAAAAGAATAATATCCATATATTGTATGGATATAACGTAAAAGATTATTGATAATTACCTCGATAAACATCAGAAAATATTAACACAAATATTCTTGTGTTTAAAAATAAATTGGCACTAATTTTAAATCTAAATCCATATTTAAAGTTCTGTCAATCATCTATCCATCCACCCACCAATCCATCAGTCCATCTACCCACCCATCCATCCATCCATGCACCCACCTCCTCGTTAATGTTCACCACCCTGTACTTCTCCACCAGAAAGAACTTGACATCGTCTTCCAACGGCCCGTATTGAATCCTCTCGATCAGAGGAACCACGTTGTCACCGAGTATCCGAGTCTCTGCATTCGCGACGATAATTATAATAAAGCATCAAAATAATATCTAACTAATTCAAGTACTTCTTCACTATTTGCTATTATTATTAATTATTCATCATTTATTACCAAATGAATTATAGCAAAATTGAAAGATGAGATTCGTGATTCTCGGGCGAATCTCCGGCGACCCACCTCCGCTGGCCTTGATGGCACAGAGGCAGAACTCGTTGTGTGAGTTGTCGACCTTGAACTTGTTGAGGATGACCTTGATGACATTCGAGGTCGAGTCAAGGGTCGTGACGTTGACGTTCATTTGCGAACCATGCATCGGAGTGAACATGCTCGTCTTAGGTCCAACGGAACAAAGATTATTCACCAGCGGTGGTTTTCAGTTTATTATTTAATCGATTTATGTATTTATTATAATGAAATATTATATTTCCACATACATTCATTTATTTATTTATTTTATTTCAATAAATTTTAGTACATCTCAATGAGAACCAATAAAAAAAAATAACATAAATTTTGTGAAATTTGCAATGAACAAAAACCAAGAGACTTATAATTAATAATAACAATAATTCTAGTATGCAAATTAAATAAAGAATATAATATACATAAATAACATTAACAAAAACTACAATGGCACAAAAACTTGGATCAAATTCCAACCTCTGCACTGAAGAGGTGGCCATTGATGATGGACAACCGTTTCTTTGGCCTCCTCTTGTGAGGCCTCATGACAACATTGCTTTGAGATCGCGACACCTGATTGGACAGGCTGGGGGGCCTTAGGGCCGGACCAGGGGAGTCTATAGGGGACCCTACTAATTCATCAGAGGTAGAGCTTTTTGATAAGTTCATGAAATAATCCAATTGGCTTTCCTGGAAGGATAAAATGGATTTAAATGATTTTTAATAAAAATCAATTTATTTCGTTTAAATTCCAGCGGAGGACATTTTAACACAAAAGTCTTAAATATTTACTGTCTCAAAACTTGATAATTCAATGGCAACAAATTAAAAGGCATATTAAAGACAAGAATAATTTTAAAATGAGCATAATTGATGATGACATTTACAAATTAAATAATGGAAATATTCATCTACTGTAAATGACTGTGCAAAACAAAGTGTAAAATAATTAATAGTCATGAGCAATAGGTAAATTTCATCTGCAATGGTATACATCTACAAAAGTTATCCTTGATTTTCTTTTAACAACATAATATTTATTGGTATGGGATGGATATATATATATCAATAAAAGGAGGTAAAATTTAAGAATTGCCTGATTTGAATCTGCATAGCTATAGCTATGCCTGTTGAAAGTGTCACTATCTTTTGAAAGGTTGTCATCTTTCAGTTTTAATCGAATAGGCTGGATAATGCCCCAATAAACTTTCAAATTCCCTGTGTAAACTTCCTCCTCTTTTTTGTAATTAGTCTACAATTTGCATAAAAAATTCTGACTGTGGTCATTCTGTGGTAATTAAAGAAAAAACAACAGTTTACCTCGTTCAAGATTATTTGCAATTTAGGCTTATCATGGAAATATTCATTGTAAATTTCTAGCTTTCTTTGGAAATCAGATCTTGAGTCAAAAACACAATGTTAATAACAAGACAAAAGTTGTTATAAAATTAAACAAACCCCTGCATTGTATTGAAAACATTAAATAGCTGGAATATTGGCAGAACCGTCGAATGTTAAATCCCTACGATTTCACGATAACATTCACCCAAACGAGCACATTTCGGATCTGATCTGAAGTGGTTCATTATTCTTTGCTTAATCATTTTAGCTGATATCTTAGCCGAATTAACGCAAGTTTATTAAATATTAACTTTCATTATCCTTCAGGCTTAAATTAAATCCTAAAAGAGCGTTCACAAATCTTGTTTTCAATAAAGCTAATCAAGGATTGAATTTATTAAAATAATCACAATAATAAATATTTTTTAATTTGCATCTCAGCGGACAACATCCTACTAAAATAAATTCTTATCCATATAAAATAGAGCATGGGATTCAATTCAAATTTCCTAAACCGTTTGATAAAGCAGCAAAGCGAAATGGCAGAGTTATGTTTATAATTAACATGAAATTAAATAAATATTCACTTTTGTGGTCTCAAAATTCATTCTCTTGTTTGTATTGACCTTTTTTAAATTCTAAATCGTCACTATAACAACGTAAATAATAGCGAAACTTTACATCTTCAACCTTTCGTCAAAATAAATACGTTTAAATCACTAATAATTTAACTTTAATATCTTTCAAACAACATTTTATAATGTGCGATTGTAGGTGAAATTCGATTCGATTTAGAATTGAGCTGAAGTCGACAATGAGCGAAATAACTTTTAACGATTCCTATCCCGGAGACAGGGGATCTCTGGACAAAATGCTGAGCAAATGCAATTCCCTTGTCATCATTTCACGTACCAAACCCACGACCAACAATAACTTAAAAGGTTTAAAAGGTTCGTTTCCAAATTGCCTTCACCTCGTCGGGCACGAGAAAAACGACAAATTCCGAACAACAGATTGGTCTCAGGCCTTCAATTTAATGAAACCTATCGACACGATGGCGAATGAGTCAGAAATGTGTGCAGCCCAAACTCAGACTTTTAATACGAGCCTTTATGATGACAAAGTATTCAAAACGGAGCAATTGAGTGATGACATGTTGCATCCATACCACTCAGAGTCTCTGGAGGAACTCATCATGGGGAATGATAAAAGTGGAGAAGTTAGGATCTGTGACAAACTAAACTGGGACATCGACGAATTCCTCGCTAAAAGAGTCCCAGCTGGAAAACTTTTGTCTTGCTCTGATGGCGTTCCGTCAGTATCTTTGATTGGCAGTAATGTGACACTAATACTATATGCAGTTACCGCTATAATCGATCTATTCATCGAATTATCTGTTATAGCCATCGTAATAACGATATTGAATATCATGTGTACTGTTTTTAGCAGACTTAAACCATGATTTGTCGTTTGACATTTCAGTAGCATGGAAAAGAATCTAAGGTTCCAAAGTTTAACACGAACGTGCAAAGGTCGAGGTCGAAAGTTGGTTAAGTAATGTTATAATAATAATTATAATAATTAATTATTATCGCATTTAATGAAGGAATAGTTTGTTACTTAATGTAATAACAATTGCTTGAAGAGACAATGTTGAAATAATAATTTACTAGTGGCAGTAGTTATCGGCATTACAGTAGTAGAATGATATGATTATATTATTATTTATTCCAATTATTGACATTTAATACCATTATATACTGTTGATGTGGTATCTATTAATATCATTACTTTAATAACTGGCTGTTATTTGATATTATTACATATATCCACATAGGTCCTACAACATGTACCGCTATACTTTATATATAACAGAGTAATAATGTTAAAATAATAATTATACTTACAATAATAAAAAAATTAGGCTAGGTCGGCAAAATAGCCTTTATGTGTAGTGCGATGCTCTAGAAATAAAGTATAATTATTTAATAAGTGCATTCACATTAATGAATATTTATTTCAGAAGTTTAAAAAAATCCACAACATTTCCGCTGAATGATAGGGTAAAAAGACGCACGAAAAGCAGAGTACCTGACATCCTATTCTGTTATATCTGCGGCCACCAGTACGGTAGGGCCTCTCTGCCCTTCCACGAGAGGGAATGTCTTAAAAAATGGCACCATATCAACAATAGGCGAGCGCTTTCAAACAAGAAACCTCTCCCGAAAAAGATTCAGGACAAGTTGGAATCTATGGGCGATATGACAATGTGAGTAATTAGTTTAAAGTTTGCTAATATAACAATTTTAATTAAATCTAAGGATTAATTTGGCATTAACTCGTCAATAACTTTAAAGAAAATAATGCCGCCTGCAACGACTATCGTCTGCGATAAACTTGGAATTGTTTGGAGTCGCAAAATGCTTACTGCAAATTATGAAATTCGTTCTTATCATCATGAATATACTTTACAGTATATTACCCGGAGTTAACTTTTTTGACAAATCAGCAAACAGAGGCAAGAACTACATTGGCAAATGTATCTCGACAACCGCCCTTCTTGCAAATTCTGCCAAAAGAAATTTTCACCATTCAAAATTGACAGTCACGAAGCAATATGCAAAAAGGTATCGATCTTGGTATTGGCTTTTGTCAACGTTTTAGTTTATAGAGATTTGTTTCGGCATTTTACCCAACGTTCGTAGCCTACTTTCAGCAGATTCCTTTTCAATAATCTACAAGCATTTCTCTAAAAAAAAATATTCGTATTGTCATTAAGATCATTTTCATAATTATCTTCCATAATTACTAATAATTAATTATTATCTATAATTATTAAACCAATTAGACCAAGAAACCATACCTGGACTTGGCAAGAAAAGAACAATTAAAGAAACTGAAACGCAGAACAGAAGTTGCCCACAGGTTTAGTCTTTCGAGGTCGCCTCTCCTATCTTTAATTACCAGGCTCAAGGTCTTGGCCCCAGATCACCCAAAACCGATCAAGAGGCTGGTCTGTGCCACCACCTCGAGGACGAAAAAGCACCATCCCAACAAGCTCAAACCGCTAAAACACAAATCTCTACCATGGGAACTTCAAGTGAAGGCCTTCCCCGAGCCACCGAAGTCGATCGTATCCGTCCGATCCATCCAGGTCGTCAAGCCGGCGGTCGTCGAGAAACCTCGATCGAAAATCAAGCTGAATCTCCCCGACATCAACATAGAGGAGGACTTAATAACGAAGATCGAAAATTGGCAGATGAAATCAATGTGGGAGAATAGCGAAGAGATCTTGGACATGAAGAATGAAGTTTAGCGAAGACCGAATTAAGGTCCGCCATCTTTCGAATAACCTCTTCCAAGATCTCGACTCCTGCTGGGTAACCAGTGCACCAAAAGAGGGCAGGATAAAAATAGAAACCGAGAAAGACATTCACAAGAGCGCCGAATAATTCCATAAGACAGAAAACTCTAGCAAAAATTTGTAAAA
Source organism: Hirudinaria manillensis (assembly GCA_034509925.1). Lineage (NCBI taxonomy): Eukaryota > Metazoa > Annelida > Clitellata > Hirudinida > Hirudinidae > Hirudinaria > Hirudinaria manillensis. Next base: position 7,062,201 of record CM067527.1, read on the forward strand.
CATTAAAAATATCTAGTCTCACGTACGATCGTTTAGTTCACAATGTAATAATAATGTGTCGTATGTTTCCAAGATCTATTCTTGCCCATTTTGTTCATACATAAGAACATATTTGAATAAAAATCTATTAATAGTACAATGAATAGTACATCAACCCGTGGATGCCTAAGAAAAGCGTAGCTCTCAGAATCACTTGTTTAGATTTGGCGCATCTTGGAACCAACTTTTTCAAATAGTCACCAGGTAACTACAAGGGTACAAATTAGTTCAGAAATATGTGTAAAAATAATTAATGGTTTATTTCATTGGGAGGCCTTCTGGATAACGGGCCCTAAAGGCCCTGACCACTTCGGGGTCCATTAGTTTTACCCCATCCACCTGGTTACCAAGAGTAACCCAGTTTGGTTGGATGTTGTGTGGCCGACCGAAGAGCTCGATTTTTCTCATTCCTGGAGAAAGCCTCTCTATGATTCCGTAAATCTCGTCGGGTTTGTGACTCGTAGCCCTGACCTCTGACACTATGACATCACAGTCGAGGCCCCTGTTAACCCCTTTTAAGTTCCCCTTTGCCCCAACAAGACAGTGCTCCTGGAAATTTAAAAAGGATGTATCAGTCAGATCAAGTATCAAAGTATTCATTACCACAAATAATCTATAATATACAAGCACAGCAATGATATGATCCATCTAGTTCCAGATTCAGATAATCATATGATCCACATTAAACTTTAATAACCCAGACATTTAAGCCATGCTTCATAAAATAGTATTAATTTGCTTAATATCTTTAGTATAACACATTTCACGATAGCAACTGCTATTGGTTAAGCAACTATTCTCCATTGAACAATGCCCACAAAGGTTTATCAAAAGAAGAATGACTCTAAAAACCTTTCCGTGGTTTAGCCAATGTCCCGTTCTGCCAGTTCTGATGATCCTCTGGAGTTGATTGGTCTTCACCCAAATCAGTTCATCCACCCTCTCGTAGCCCCACAGGGTCAAACATTCTCTGCCCAATTCCATGGCTCTCCCTGTGACCCAAAGGAAAATGTACCCGTCGTCCTGAAGCACGGGAACGTTCAGCTTCCTCATTTCGTCGTCGGACATGGTTCCATATGGCAGTTCCATGTGGATGTCCCAGGGAGGATCGGCCATCACGACGGCAAATTTACCTAGGACGGACATGTCGAAGTGTCTCAAGTCGCACTGAATCCACTGAGGAGGGTAGAGGGTCGTGGAGGAATCGTCGAACTTTGAGGCCCCGGACATGTCCGACCATATCCGATTGTTGGCCGGCACAAGAGACTGACGTCTAACAGAGGCCGAAGAGATCTTGGACTTTGACGAGTCACTCCCATCTGCATCAGCATAGTCGATCTGGTAATGAACGTACTTGCAGGTGTCCATGTGGAAGCAGGTATTTAGAAAGGAACAGTCGCCGAGGGATTCGTCCGTGTGCTTGTGTATGATCTTCTTGAAGTGGAGTTTCATGCACGTCTGGCTGGAATTCTTCTGGCATTCCTCCCTCGTGCCGGAGCTGCAAAACTCTCGAACCTGCCTACCTCCTTGTGACCTGAATCTCTCCGTCAGCAGACGTTCTTTCGTGGTCGGACGGCTGAGCAACTGCAAAATGTCTTCAGTTAGTTTTTTGTTCTCTCTCTCTTTGGCAGATTGACTTGATAGGAGACTCTCAATAAATTGGTCACTCTTGGAAGAATCCATCTGCAAAGTTGATAGTGATAATGATTACTATGAGGATGATGACACTATTTGTAGTGATATAATACAAAGGCAAAAGAAGGAAGCATGAATTGAATTTTAAACTCTCTAAAAGTCAATTGTCAAAATGTTAAGATCTGAAAAGATAATTTGGAAAAATTATAGCTATTAACATGCTTAATGAGGTCAAGAACTTAATCAGGATTTTAGTTGAGGCTGAAATGTTACTTTTTTGGTATTTGATAACAAATCAATCATTCTTGTTGGTGGAGGTAGGAACATCACTAGCTAACCAATTATCATAATGGGCAAAACATTTAAAATCATGAAATTGCAGTTAGATTAATTTGAAAATGAAAGGATGATCATGACCTTCTTGTTAGATTTGCTGGTTTTGATGCCATCTGTCTCCTCCCTTTCTTCGGGTTTTCTCTTCAAATTTTTTTTTGTGGATTCCTTTGACAGTCCTTCAATCTCCAGGTCTTTGAACTCTAACTCGTACAAAGCAGTCAACTTCTTGTGATCAACTGTTTCCACAATGGTACCCTGACCCTCATTATCTGTGTTTAGTGTTATCAGGCTCTGTACACTGTACTTTTGTATCAAATTTTCCACAATTGACAATGGTATGTCAACATCTGATGCCTGAGATATTAAGGATAAATGAAACCAATTATATCAAAAACCAAATTAGATATTTTTAAGTATTTTTCTCTGCAATGGAGTACAACTATCTTAAAATTCAATAAGATCTGAAATTTAAAAAAATTCTTAGACTTGCATTTCTCTTCAGGGACTGATGGAGTGATTTCACATCAACAGGCAAATTCAGAGATATATCGATAATCTGTGTCAAGACCAGTTTCTCAACTTCTTTCAAAGTCTCAGCTTTGAGCAACTGGTCGGGTTTTAACTTGTTAGTGTTATTAGGGGTCGAAGGTAGTATTTGATCGTCATTTTGGGCTGTAGATCCTGCACATATTGGCGACGATGCCGCTGATGGAATATTTCCAACAGCTCTTTCTGCCGTGCTGGGCGAAGCGACTGGCAAATCAGTCGAATTGACGGATGTATCTAGAGAAACGGCCGACGAACTCAATTCGGCTATTTGACGCTTCTTAGCGGCTATTCTCTCTTTTAAGCTAATTTGTTTGTTTTTAATGGCTTGAATTTCATCCCAAGTGTCCGACATAATTCCCGTCTATCGTTCGAAACGCCGCCAGACCATAACTCCCAATTATCGCTTTAATAAACACAAACGACTTGTAGAGATTTTTAATAGTCTAATATTCACAAATAAACTCATAAAAATATCGGTTAAAGAGACATAACAAAATTCTACGACGAAACATCATTACTGAAAGGCTCCGACTGAGTAGAACTATTTGGAACGCAGGCCGCCATAAACCTCCGGACGATAGACGGATCACACATATAACTCCCGCTCAACTGGTTCCCGAGTGTCACCCAATTGTTCCTGAGATTATGTGGCCGACCAAAGAGCTCGATCTTCCTAGTACCTGGAGACAGTCTTTCGATGATCTCGTAGATTTCGTCTGGTTTATGACTGGTGTCTCTTACTTCTGACACGATGACATCACAGTCAAGGCCTCGATTGAATCCTTTTGGGTTTCCTTTCACTCCGACAATACAGTGTTCCTGCATGTGTAAGATGAGGATTAATCGATCAATATTCGTTCGATGCACCAATTCAATATAAAGATAAGCAAAAGTCGGATTTATCGATTTATACATAAGCACATATCACCATCTCTGTCTTTATGATAGCGATGGAGCAGGATGATATGAATATAATATATGACATCTGACTAGCGATATATCATAGTTCTCACCTTGGTATGATTTAACCAATGTCCTGTTCTGCCACTCCTGACGAGGCTTTGGACTTGGTTTGTCTTTAACCAGACAATCTCTTCAACTTGTCTGTAGCCCCAAAGTTTCAGGCATTCCCTACCCAACTCCATGGCTCTCCCAGTCACCCAAAGAAATATGTAACCGTCGTCTTGAAGAAGCGGTATTTTCAGATTCCTCATCTCGTCGTCTGCCATAGTACCGTAAGGGAGACCCATGTGTATATCCCACGGTGGATCGGCCATAATTACGGCAAACTTTCCTAAGATGTTTAAATCTAAAACCCTGAGATCGCACTGAATCCACTGCGGTGGATACTTTATTCTTTTTTCTCCAGGGGCTAAATTGCCCGACACGTCGGCTAGGAGCGACTCGGCTATAGAAGGCAAGACTGGCGCTTCGAGGGGTGGGCTAGGAATGGCGAAATCGCTTTCTAAGAGTTCGCTTGATTCTATCTCGTAATGAACGTATTTGCAGGTATTCGTATTAAAGCAGTTATTGAGATAGCTGCAGTTACCAACAGTTTCGTCCGTGTGGGCTTTGACTATTTTTTTGTAATGAATCTTTTTGCATTTCTGCCAAGGATGGGCAGAGGACTTAGTACAGTCGAGTCTCGTGATGTGATGGCAGTATTTTCTCAGCTTTTGCTGAGGTCTGAAAACGTCTAAGACCATTCGTTCTTTTACGCTCCGGTAATTGAGTAGTTCGGCAAGAGAGATTTCCTTTCGTAACTTTTTCGTAGGCGGCTCCTCTTGCCGCTGCCGGACGTCGTCCTAGAGGTTTTAAAATGCAAGTATTATTATGTTGGACTGAATGAATTTGTAAAATGTACCTCGAGCACCTTGAACTCATTTTTCAGCCGCTCCCTTATTAAGCGATATCTTTCGCACCAAGAGGTAGGGCGGCGTTTGGGATCGCTTTTCCCCCTCAGACTCTGAATCGAATCGTATGGCTGCTTTTCTGGATGTCGATGAGAAATCTTTTGATTCTTATAAGGATAACATTCGTCTTTCTCATCGGAACGTCTTTTCTTCTTGAAGTCCTTACCGTCAGATTTTTCACAGTACGAATCGAGCAAAAAGTCTCTATCGCTGGATACGGATCGTCTTTTTCTTTTCCTGCGTTTTTCTTTGTGTGTTTCTCGATCGCTGCTCGTCGGACCATTTTCTGACATTCTGATCGCATTGGAGTGATATTCGTGTGATTCTTCCCGGTGATTAGGTATTTTTGTTGCGTTATTTTTATGCGTCGTTAGAGAAGATTCAACTCTATCTTTCGAACTTTTTCTGTTACCGTGCCGACGAGATGTTGACTCAACCATACGAGAATATTTAATATTGTCCTCTACTTTATTAATACGTCCATCGGTCGTTGTAAATAAATCATAATAACAATTTTGATCTCCAAACTGTTTAGCATGACTATCATTCATTTCATCTAGATTTAATCCGAGATCACATCGAAGATTGGCGATAATAGAAAGTAAACAAACAATATAAACAAATATTACACCAGCTTTAAATTTTTTATTTCCAGCATAATTTATTTTTAAAAGTTTTATGATTAAATAATTTAACCAAAGTTTTCATATAAATAAAAAAATATAGATTTTTTTAAGCTCGAATAGTAAGACCGCTCAACATCAGCAAACAAATCGCATCATTTTCACTAAATTAGTTTAATAGATTTTATTATAAGATTACCATTTTTTCAATCGAGTATACCACTACACCTGCACTCTTCGAAAGCGAGAGCGCCCGCAAACTTCGACCGCGACGCTATTAGTTGCATAGCCCATCTCATCGATCTTAAGAACTTCAAAATCCTTATCATATCTAAACTAGTATTTTCACCAACACTCTCATACATTTATCTCATAAAATTTGTCGACATAAATATGACTTCGAACTGTTGCATTAAATAAAAACAAGTCTTTTAAAGTCAAAAGATAAGCAAACGACTTCAAAAGTGAGTAATATCATGATTCTATCACAAAATGATCATGATTACAATAACTGCATAATGACCTTAGGATAAATTCTGAACTTGGGCATTGAAATACTGATTTTCAAAATAAAGTCAATAAGATGAATACAAAATGATGCAATTATTGCTTCAAAAACAGATTGCAAAACGTAAAATAGGATATCAAATAAACAATACATCAAATAAAACTGAAAAATTAAAACCACATCAGGTTAAAAGAGGGGCAAAGAAAATAATATTTAGAAAAAATAATTTAATTAATAAATAAAAATGAGAAAAGGGATACACACTACCCTTTCATTTAATTGAGATAATCAACCTAGTACAAACTGAGCAGACGTAAATAATCTTTTAAGCTTTCTAAAACACAAAGGCAAATAAATATAAAGATCCGACCGAGATTGAAAATACATAGATAAAAATAATCAACATTTAGTAATACTTTCTTTACATAATTCGTGTGAATAATGTTTAGCATAAGGTGACCATTCATGCAATGAGAATCTCAAAATCAAAAGATTCATCAAATATTAATTCTCAAGTTAATGCAAAAGATGTTTCAATGTCTTATGCAGAGAATGACAAGACAAATAAGCATCATCATTGCCATCACCACAGGACCATCACCAAAGGATGCTAATCCTTTGTTACCAGAGATTGGCAGGTGGCTCTCCAATGTCCAGCAGGAGGTAGGTGTAGTAAGGCAGGTTACCAACGTAAAGTCTCTTGTATTCTAGAGAATTCAAGCCATCGACCTGGTATCTTCTCGGACCAGTGTAGAGAAGTTTGAGTCTGCAATTAAGGTTGTCATAGAGATATTTTACACGTTCATAATTCAAACAACATGCACAATTAGTTTACATATAACGAATATGATCATAATTCAAACAACATGCACAATTAGTTTACATATAACGAATATGATCTTATAATAAGAACCTATAAAAGGTCTTCCATTTGAATAGTGAGGGATTAGCTGTTAGTAATAAAAATCACATAACATTTTTCTTTTATTCTGGCAATATGAATTATTAAAAAATCCCAAAGAAATTCTTGTAATGCCAAATTCTCCGCACGTTTTTAAGGAGAACAGAATTTATTCATTCTCACCTATTCATGGCATCAGAAGGAGTTCTTTTCACATGTTTAATCATCTTGTACCTTGCCAGTTTTGACCAGGGTCTCGTTATTCTTAAACCAACCACCATGATCCTGAACGAGAAGGTATTTAAAAGTAATGATTAAAAATTAGTGGCCACTCCAAAAAGGACTCTAACAATCATTGGACATTGTAATTGCCTTCATAATTGGCATTTTTTGGCATTTTATAACAAAATTCTAAACATTTACCTGTAAGCCATGTCATCATCTTCAGCTCCCCAACCCCAGTACAAGTTTGAGTAGCCGTTCACCATTAGAAAATGCTCGGTTCTCATGTTCAAGACTCCACCTACTAATTCTTTATAGGTCAACCTTGAACCAATAAATATGGACAAGTCATCATATTTGTCATTACCATCATTAATTATTAATTAGGAGGCAAAGGCAAATTCAAATCAAATTCAGTTCAAGCAAATATATTATGCTAAAAATCAAGCATAATCAAGGGTGTACCAACTCATAGTTCATTTCGTCTATGGCCACCGATAGGTGCCTAGGTTGAGTAGGACAGGAATAGATGTTCCTGTCATCTTCTGGGATGAGATCAACATCGTGAAAGACGAAGCAGTCAAAGTCATCGAGTTTCAAAGCTTCAATGAAACCGGCGTTCATGAGGCGAGCCTTGTTGAAAGTCTGGTTGCCTGTCTGAGGAATATTTTCGAAATAAGAAAAGATTAGAGATCATTTCATGCTAATGACAGCTTGTTTTAATGTCTTTAAAATTAATAATAAAATTTTTAATTAAAGGATTTAATGAAATCTGAAATTGATTAGTTTATTAACCATATTATGAAATAATTTTTCAGATCAATCCACTTAAGTTACAGTATATTGATTGTTTTTAAAAGGAGGATGGGTTAGGTGATGTGATGGTTGTGGATGTTGAAATGCAGTGAGGGTAACATTTAAATGCCACTATGTAGATAATAATAATAATAATAATAACATCAATAGAAATACCTAAGCACTTCATTTTCAATTTTATAGTACTGTTTCAATAATTAAGTATTGTCAGGCTCTTCAAAAATAACTAAATATCTTTATTCTGATGGAAAATTCTCAGTTTGATCCAAACACAATTTTAATTTGTATGGGATTAGTTTTGCATGTCAACCTTAAAAAATCATATTTTATTTTGCATATTTAAGAAAATAATTAGTTTCAAATTGAAATATTTTTGAAAATAAATAAAAAAATCCATTAAAGGACTAATCTCTCTAAGCTGTTAGTCTGAAACTATTCTATAGATATGTTACATCACATGAATATACAGAATAAACAATTAACCTACAACATGGAGCAATAAAACTACCTGCTCAACAACAAATATCCTGTAATTCAATTCCTGTCTTTGAAGCATTGGATGGATGTGACTGAGAAATGTGAGCAAGTGTAGCAGACGGTCCCTATAAGGCACTATGATGGCCACTTTGTGTTGGGCCACACAATCCAGGGGCTTCCAAGACCCCCCGGGTTTGACAGAAACGAGTGTGTTTAGTTTTTTCCGCATTAAGGATTCCGTTGTTTCATTGGTATCCAATGATATGTTCAAAGGGCCTTCTGGTTTGGGTAAATATTTATAGGATAAATATTATTATAAGGTTATGAATGCAATATTGTTATTTGGTATTAACTTATTAAAGAATAATGCAAGGTAGAGTTATTATTGATTAATTTGGGCTAATAAAAGGAGTTATCTCAATAATTCTATTATTTATGTGTTCCAAAGGAGTTAATCTGATATTATTAGCTTCATTGTAAAGTTATGTCCATGAACACATCACTACAAACTCAAGATCAAATGCTTTAAGTAGTTTTATTATTTAATATGCAAATTTGATAGGATCCTCACTTAGAAACATAGGTACCTCCTGGCAATATGGCAAATCATGTTTCGCATAAAATTTTTCCTGAAGTTCATGAAGACGGCTTTTATAAAGTTGGTAACTCATCGTGTTGCAGGATTTGTTTGTGGCTGGATCATGGCAGGTCCTTTGGGCTGATGTGCTAAAATTTGTAAAACCTTTCAATAAGAATTGGCTGTATTCTTTGGCTTCCTCAAATATTTGTCGCATTCTTCGTGCTTCTGATTCTAGCCTCAAGAGATCTTGAAATTGCCTCATGGTTGGCATGTCTTTTTTAAGCATCGACCTGATATTTGCTTCTAACTCTCGTATTTCTTTTTGGAGTTTCTTCATTTTATTTGTGGTCTTTGCGTGCCCATATAGACCACTGTGCATCACTAAGATTTGAGTCAAGGTCAATAAGATAAGACAAATCAGAAGAACAAGCAGAAGGATAGGCGGCAAATCTCGGCGTTTTATCCACATCGATGCTGAATGGACCAGTTCCTATTAGATCACGTAATATCTAGTGTTATAAAACTTTCTACAAATTTGAGATTCATGGAGAGCTAGAAAGACAATTGGGGTCCTCAAAAATTTCCAAAATCAGCATTGCAACTTCATTTAACTGATAGATTACAGACGTTTCATAATCGCCGCGATTAGCCACCGACCGCACTCCATGCGGAACAAAAAAATAACGTTATTTATACGAGCCTGAAATAGTAAACATTAGAGATTTTTTTTTTTTGAGTTTATTGAACAAACAGTTATGTACACAAATTAGTTATTTGCATCTAATCTAACGAACAATCTTAATTGCCAATTAAAGAAAATTTTATCAATACCCCGTTCCGGCCAATTTAAAAAATATCTATAATGCACACATACCCCGCTGAACTTGAAATGCAACACTCCAAGTTTAAAATGCCTATAAAACATACGAAATGCCTAGAAACCGCACACGAAAACAACCATCCCATTTCGGTCTCTGATTATTAATATATCGCAACATCATATAGGCAAGTCTCTTTCGCCTTACTGTCTAATCGATAATCTTTTTCTCAGTTATATTACAGCCTTGCCAACCCAAGCACTGACTTATTCTATCGCAAATATATAAAGTCAATCAGGCATTTATTTCAGTAGATTTTTAAAGACCAAAATGCCATTACAAACAAATTTACACAAAATAAGCAAGAAAATGAGACATACATCAGAAATAAAGCCACTGATTAGCTAAAGAATATAAATTCTGTTTTCATCATCCATGACCTGAAGCCTTCACCTGACTCCCAACAACATCAAAAACTTTGCTTCCACCTGATGAAAAAAATAAAATAAATTAGGGCACATTTTAAGTTTAAAGTTCATTTAACATAATCTTTCAATGACAAATTAATCACATGAATAACAAAATTCTATTTGAACGGTGTAAAACCACCAAGAATGATAACTAGTCAAAAATACTAAGATGGCTAGAAAGAAGTCTAGTAATCCTATAGTTAATCTCACATGTTTATTGTCACAAAATAAAATAACTAAGCTATAGAAAGACTTTATTAGTAAAATAAGCAGATAATTATAATTTAAAAGTTGCAGAATCATTTTTGCCATTTTGACATAAAGTTGCAACGACAGTATGCTCTTACTACAGCTTTATAATTACATACAACTTTATTTATTCACATTATTTATCTCTGACAATCATCAATTATTATAATATCATTCTTATCAGCTTCATCAATATTAATGAATATTAATTAACATTTCTATCGTTATAAATACCAACCAATGGTTTCGTCTTCAACTTTTTTGAACTGTTTGAAACTTTCCTGAAAATGACTCTTGAGCAGCAGTTCTTCTTCTGGTTTTAATTTCTCATTCAACTTTTGGAGTGCGGTGAGGATTTCAATCTTCTTTGTTTTTGCCTCGACAGGAGAGATGTGTCCGATCTTTTCGTTCCTCTCAATCTGCAAAAAATGAAGCATTTAAAATGTCATTTAACCATTCTTTTGAGGGCCCAAGGCATCATACGAATATGTAAAGGCCTCATATTATTATAATATATCATTTTTATCATATAATATTATTATAATATAAATTATATATAAATTAGTATATTATTATAATATATTATATAAATTAGTATATTACTATGATATAATGTCACTAAAATCAATGGTTAACTTTATAAATTTCAATTAAATATCAAATCACAAATAGAAAAAACATCATCATCCATGACCATGGATTCTACTTAATCACAGTCAAGACTCAATATAAGAGCATTTACAATTACATTTACAATCTTCTACAAATAGGCCCCAACAAATTATTTTCCAAGTATATCTCGAAACCATATCAACAAATTTTAAAAAAAGACAGCACCTGTGCAAGATGCTCCCTGAGTTGTCCTGGTTGCTTCTTGGTGAACATTCTGATCACCTCTGGGGTTTTGAAGGCCTCACTGATGGCTGCTTGGATGGCCTTGAAGAATAAACAAAGTTTTATTTGAACTCTGTTGTGATGTTTACAAGCCATCTTGTGTTGAATGTCATCAAAATGAAATAAATACTGCAGTTAGAATCTCAATGCACAATTTCGGATTCTCTTCCAATAAAATGCAGGTGTTAGTATAACTTAATAACTATGATGGAATTAATGATCATGTTGTTGAGGTTCAAAGTCAGTTGGAGGAACATTATAAGGTCTTGTGACATCTCAAGCTTCAACAATGATAATCAGATATGTCATAAGAATGACCATTAAACCACAAAAATTATAGTAATAATAAAGATATTGCCAGATACTGCTTAAAATGTTGAACTTTGTAATTGGCAACATCCCATCCATTAATAGATGATTTAATTTAATTAATCATAAAATTATTCTCTGAACAATCAATGAACTAGACATTAATCACTCAACCATCAACCAATCCATAAACCAACCAGTTGAATCCTGTCAAAATTATCAACCAAACTGAGTCCTCCTTGCTTCATCCTTTTCAGGGAATCGCTCAATTCATTCAACTGTTCCAAAGTATCTTTCCGAGATTCTTCGTATTCTTCCGGGTCCAACTCATCCCTAAGTCGTAATTATGAATATTGATAACAACTAGACAATTAGTTGAAGCAATTAATTAAAGGTGTTAATTGTTAGAATTACTGGTTGATCATAATGCATCAGATGCTATTAGGAGGTTTTTCAATGGCAGTTGTAGATTCACAAATTACTGGAAGCAAATGATGGTCAGACTTCATGTGATATTTTGCTTGATAATTGCACATAAATGCGTAAACCAAGAAAATAATATGCTCCATCACTTTAATCATAGTGCAACACCGGATACTCACCTTACAACTATAACTAATTTGCTCTGCAACAAATATTGGGCGCATCATATTAATTTTAATGTTCCATCATACGTAAATCCTTACAACATTCATATTAAAACAGTAGTTACATATGCACAAATGATTTTTTCCTTATTTGCCAGATAAGTTTCCTACTTGCATTGCTCAAGGTCGGCCAGTTGTTGAACCAGACGATCCAACTGGTCTTCTAAATTTTGAATTAAAGCCGATGTTTCCAGTTGACCCCTCGAAGCGGCCATCCCAGTCCAATTTTCGATCGAGTTAAGAGCTCAAGGTACGACCGATGTAAACATCCTAGAAGTTTGTCATAGACGAGTATCTTATAAATGAATTAAATAATCATAGGTAAGAGTTACAACTTATTACGTGATAAATTCAAAATTTATGCAATAAATGCGTTGTAAAAACAAAAGTTATTACAAAAGGACAATTAGACACCCATTCTCAATCTTTTAATATTATCATAATTCTATAGTCTAACAGTAATAATTTTAACTTTATATACTTTCAGCAGAGCACTCTCAAGTTTCGCGAAAAACAAAACCACGTTGCTGGACTCTGAGCCCCTTTTCGTAGTTTTAAACCAGGAGAAAGTGGTACGGGCTTTTGTGATTGCATAACGAATTTATTGACCTCGATCGCCTTCAGAAAAGTTTTAATTTGAATAATTATCATGTCGGATTAGGTAACTTAATTGGTGAAAAGTCGCTAGTAAAGAAATATACTTCGATGAAACGCACAAGTGTCAAAAAATACGAGATTTTAAACGAAGGATGCGAAGATCAAATGGTAGATCAAAGATCGTTTCAATTCTTAACTTTTTAAGGAGTGTCCTTTGATTTACACAGTCGAATAAAACTATTGTTGGATTATAATTACCTCTTGAAACATTTTTTGTAGCGAATATGTGGATTCAAAAGAAACGCCTGCCGAGAAATAGTTTGCAAAATTTTCTACTTTCTCACTCTGGGCTCCTTGAAGATTATCTTCGATTGGTATCCAATCCTCATGGTCAGATTGAAGTGCACAAGATGCTCATTGGAGCAGGCTGATTATGTCCAGTTGGTGGTAAGTGAATGTTCTATGGAAATAGTTTTTTTTATTATTGTATAATCCATCAAACATGAATCAACCATGAGTTATTAATCAAAATGGTTGTAATTGCTAATCTAATGTTAATTGTTTATGTTTATTTAATGTTTATTTAATTATACAATAATTATTCATTTGGTGAATATTTTGTTCAGATAATGCTAGTTATATTCTATGTTTTCCACCACAGGATCAGTACAAGCAGACATTTGTATCAAAAATTTCTTTCCTAAGTAAAGTAAGTTAAACTCTAAGCTTTGAGTTTTTTAAACCTACTTTGACTTCACTTGTAATCTGTTGTGAAATGTATAACTTGTTGTTTTTCTGCTTAATAAAATGCAATTTCTCGTTAATTATTCATCCATTATAAAGTTTATATTAATTTTTTGTTAAATATCTTAAATATGTATGTTATGGCATACACAATGATAATAATTTCTTCAATTTAGGTATCATTTCAAAAGTATTTCTTGAACAAGAAAGTGAAATACATTTGGAATGACGACAACAAGGCATTCGAGAAACTGAGGTAATTCAGATTTCTGAGTTGCTACAAATAGGATTTTATTTATCTGTAGTTACTTAAATCATTATTTATTTATCAAGAAGTATTATAGTTAAAGTTTATGTATCAATATTAAATCAATAGGAATTAAATCAAGAAAATTATTGACCTTTGTTTGTTATTATTTGCAAGTAATTTAAAAAAAAAATCTTATTTCCTTCTCAAAGTTATCACATAAATGTTTATAATGCTCTGTTTGCATTAACATACTCAAAGGTGTTGTTGTTGTTGTTGACATCATCCTAATCGCTTAGTCACAATTTCTTGCACTCATGGTAAATAAGCTGCTGCTGCCACACTTCTGTTAACATCATCATATCAACAATCATCATCATATCGTACTCACCACTATCATCATCATCATAATTTCAGGGGTCCTCACCAAGGGAAGTCATGTTCCTTTTTCCATCAATGTCAAGGTCTCACAACTCCAGAACAAGAAGAAAGGTATTTTTATTCATTTATTTATTTATTTTTATTTATTTATTATTTTTGTTTATTTTTTTTATTTCGTTCGCTTTTGATTTTCCGTTTGCATTTATTTTTCTAACAAAATTCTTTGAAATTAATTTTGAAAGACGAGAAACTTTCGGATCCAATTCCGTTCGTGTCCACGTAACTCCGATCTTGAAGCTCTTGTACACGCAGGTGATTTTGAATTATTCTATTAAATAATAATAATAAATTAATGGCAATTAATGGTTGCAAGAGGTTAGAAGCATTATTAAGATTAAAAATTAAATTTAATCTCGTAAAAATATAATTAAATAACATAGAAACAATAACCGTTGAATATTATTTCTAGGGTCTGAATCCATTCTACGTGTTCCAAGCTCTGAGCTGCACACTTTGGTTCTTGGATCAGTATTATTATTTTGCAGCCTGCATCATCATCCTGTCTGTCATTTCATTGGCTGCTCAGATCCACCAGATGAGACACGTGAGTTTTTGATTCCCCGAATGTTGACAACCATGATAATGTTTATTTTCTTAATACTAATATTAATATTAATAATAATAATAAAATAATGATGCTGATCAATGGCCCTTAAAGGTGTCATAATAATAATGTTTTGTATATTACCATTTATGGAAGTCATGCTCAATATCATCATTAACATCATCATTGCAACTTAAAAACACTTAAAAACAATCATCATCATCAGCATTGATGAGTTGTTATGTATGTTAATCCATGCATGGTGATAATGATCCCACCATTATATTATGATAGTCATTATTATTATTAATTTATTAATTAATAATTATTATCATCAACACAGTCAGAGAGGAAGTTGAAGCACACTGTGGGTGGTTCAGAGAAAGTGTCGGTTCTTAGGAGGAACACAGGAGGTTAATTGATTAATTGATATTATTATTATTGGTAGTAGTACTAATATTATTATTATTAATATCATAATTAATATTGTTGCCTAAAATATCTTCTGATAATAATTTACTGAATCACTACCATGGACCTTGCAGAGTTTGAATTGGTGGAAGCAGAGGATTTGGTCCCTGGTGACATCATCGAAATTCCGAGAGGGGGTTGCAACATGCAGTGCGATGCCATCCTCACGAGTGGCGTCTGCATTGTCAATGAGAGCATGCTCACAGGTTGGTTTCTGTTGTTGTTGGTGATGATGATGATCTTAATGATAGACATATAGATACGTAGAGTCAGATGGGTGATAGTTATATGTTGTTGATGAAAATGGTGCTAGCGTCATTAATGATGATGACATTGAGACCGTTGTTGTTCCCAAGCAGTAATCATCATTATCATGTTGAAATGATTACTCCAATCCAATCAAAACCCTGCTGCCATTACTATCGAAATCCACTTAATGTAATCATTATCATCATCCAGGCGAGAGCATCCCGATAACCAAGATCTCCGTACCCGACGATGACGAACCATTCCGAGAGAAGGACCACTCCAGGCACGTCCTGTACTGCGGCACCAAGGTCATCCAGACCCGTTTCTATGACGACCGAAAGGTCACGGCAGTCGTCATGCACACAGGTTAGAGTGGGGGAGGGGGATGGGGAGAGGGGGGAGTTTTATTGACATCTGTGATGTCATGGAACAAGTGCTCCATCTTAAAATGCCTTTGTATTAGCAAAACGATTGGTTATAACATGAATATATAAATATATGAATATTTATGATGTCTCACTAGATCTGTTTGAGCTCATGTTTCTCAGTCATTGTCATTATTTAAACCACTTCTTGGGATCAATTGTTTGTCTTTTTTCAGAGATTACACACATCTCTGTTGGAAAATTCATCCATCCTTCTTTCCCTTCTTTAATTTATCAATTCCACTGTTTAATTATAATGCTTCCTCTTCTAGGGTTCATGACCTCTAAGGGCGAACTGGTTCGTTCCATTCTCTTCCCGAAACCCGTCAACTTCAAGTTCACTCAGGACAGCTACAAGTTCTTGGCCTGCCTCTCGGTCGTGGCCGCCGTAGGCATGTTCTACACCATCGCACTCATGGTAGGTGCTCTTGATGCTGTTTGTTTTGTGTTGCATTTGTGTCGATTGTTGCTCAAGGACTTAAGTTTAAAGAGAACTTGATATTTGAAAGTTTGGTGAACATTAATTTGTATTTGCATTTGATGTCATGTGTAATGGTTTATGAATGCATTGCTTATTAACATCGATATCCACTTTTGTCTGTTTTGTTTATAAGTTTTGTCATCACCATCATCATCATTTGTTCATCTTTCATTCCTTCTTTCATTCTTCCCAGGTGAACAGGAGAGAAACCATGAAGAGGATCATCGTGAGAACTCTCGATCTCGTTACCATAGTGATCCCTCCTGCCCTTCCAGCAGCCATGACAGTGGGCGTGGTTATGGCACAGAAGAGACTCTGGAATTGGTTGATCTACTGCATCAACTCCAACAACATCAACCTCTGCGGAGCGGTCGATTGCTTCTGCTTCGACAAAACGGGCACTCTGACCGAGGACGGTCTTGACTTCAGGGGGGTTGTGCCCATTGTGAGTGGAGGGTGAGTGGATGATTCTGTTGCTGTGCTTGATGTTGTTCATGATGTTGTTGTATCAATGTTAATTCACTTCAATCTGCTACTGTTCTGTTCACAAATGCCACTTTTCAATTCAATTTTATATTAATTGTTTCTATCTGTAGTACTGCATTATTCGGTATTATTATATTATATAGTAAATATTATTCCTTATTAAATTCTGGATCGCTTGATCAACTGGTGAAGCCCAAACAAAATCAACCTTGTTCGTTTGTTCATCTCAGGTTTAGGTCAGAGGTCAAGGACGTTCGGCGCCTAGGGTCGAAGGACAAGATCGTGGTAGCCATGGCGACCTGTCACTCTTTGACGACCATCGAGGAGGAGATTGTGGGGGACCCCGTGGACTTGAAGATGTTCGAAGCCACAGATTGGGTGAGCAGTTTAATTGATTATGATCGGTTTGGTGGGTCGTTAATCATCGTGTTATAGTTGACTTGTTAATCAATATTTTAATATTAATTAACTTGTTAATCAATATTTTAATCATTGTTTCAGGTTTTCGACGAAGGAGGTTCAAAGTTCGACACGTTCATTCCTACGGTTGTGAAGCCCAAGAACGACCGAGCGACGAGGATCCACGACGTTGATGACGTGGTCGGTGATTATGATAATGATTGCTTTCTGTTGCTCTTTGTTTAAGTATTATATAGAGCTTTTGATTATGCTCCATGACATGCTGAGTTAATGAACTGTGTAGTTAAGACTTCCTTTCATAATAGATTTTTGTTTTTATTCTTCTTTAATCCATTTGTATTTCTGAATTTTCATTTTGAATACCAATAACATTTATGTCAACTTGATCATCATCATCATCATCGTTGAAAGTTGCATCTCTATTTCTGATCATGCTAGCATTATGTTCATAATGTTATCGTAATCTTCATTTTTATCATTGTTTATCATCTTATACGACTCATTCGTTTCCGTCGATTCATCAGGAAGAGGCAGACGACCACGGCATTTTGCGCCAATTCACCTTCTCCTCGAAACTTCAGAGGATGTCCGTAATTGTGAGGAGACTCCACGGATCCAGCTACGAACTCTTCTGCAAGGGGGCGCCAGAGATGGTGGCATCGCTGTCCGATCCTGAGACAGGTTTTTAACATTTTTTTAATTAACTAATTTTTTATTCCTTTACTATCTTATTATTATTGTTATTATTATAATCATATAATGAATATTATATTATATTAATTAATAATGAGTAATTACACTAATTACCAATCCAGTCCCTGACAACTTCCAAGAAGTACTGATGGGTTACACAAAGAAGGGTTATAGGGTGCTAGCCCTTGCACACAGGGAGCTCAAGATGGGTCTGGTGAAGGTGCAGAGATGTCAAAGGTTGGTGATGATGATGATGATGATGCTAAAGATGATGATGATTGTTGCAGTGATGATCTCATAAAATGATACTAGATGATCACATGAGCAGAAGATATAATACAAATATAATAATATAAATGAGTTTATTTTTAACCTCAGGGATCAGGCAGAAAAGAAATTGACGATGTTGGGTCTGATAGTTTTTGAAAATCAATTAAAGATTCAAACGAAGCCCGTCATAGATGTCCTTAACATTGCCAACATCAGACCAATCATGGTTACAGGTAATGATGATGATGATGAATATTGCAATGATTATAATTATAATGTGCTGATGAGCATGTTGTCCCCAATTGGCCAGTGGTTGTTTTGGTGATTGTTGAGGGTCACAAAATGGGAAACCACATCAGTGAATGATTCTCAAGTGTTTGTTATTGGTACTTTAATACCAGTTAGGCCTGGTGTGACTCTGTTAGCTGTAGAAATGTGATCTTGTTGTTACAATTTTCAAATGTTCAAGAAATTCAATTGGGACGGCAATGAAAATCGATTTGAATTTTCAATTCAGGTGACAACCTATTGACGGCACTCAGCGTGGCGAAGAACTGCGGCATGATTGGATCCCGCGACAAGGTGGCCTTCCTCACCTGCCTAAATACCGGCCAATCAGACGGCAAAGGGAGGTTCGGACTGCACTGGGCAAAAGTTGACGACGATGACAACGACGAGGTGGTCTTGGATGATGATAATGATTACGCTGTGCAAACTCTGGACAATGGTAAAGTGTCATTTAAGGTGAGCACGAAAGTATATTAGTACAATAATCAGAATTCACGCTTAATTATTAAGTATTTTTTCCATCGACCTTATGAATAATTAAATATGCAAATATAACTCAATGGCAGTGAATATTAAATTAGTTAAATGATATATCCCAGGATGATCTGATTGAGATGCCAAAGCAATCAAAGAAACTTCACCTGGCAGTGACTGGAAAGTCCTGGTCGCTCATCAGAAGTCACCATCCATCAGTCATACCCAAGGTAATAATCCTCATTATAAGTTTACCATTTCCTCGTTATAATAATACATTCAATCATTTATAATACTTAACTGATATTTTAATGTATTATTTTATAATGATTATTAATTATTAATTGCCTAATGGTTAATCGTTATTAAATGTTATACCAGCTTCTCGAACAAGGGACGGTCTTTGCCAGGTTCTCGCCGGATCAGAAGCAGCAGTTGATCGAGTCCCTCATTGAGATCGGGTCGGTTCATGAACTCCTGACCTCTGGGTCGACACCGGGAGACTTTTATTTTTTTGTCGATTTCGGAATAACCTTTGCAAAACGCTTGTGGCTGTTAATTTAATTTGTTAATGTTTGGTTTTTTCCACTCTGATTGGTACTTTCTAATGACAGTAGAAATGGCTAAATAATAATAATAATAATAATAATAATATAATGGTTAAATAATAATAATAAGTTTAATATTGTTACCATTGTTATAAAGATATGATGTCAATAGGAATAGTTTACAATCCATATATAATTGATCGCCAATGTTTTTACTTAATAATTAACTTAGCAATTAACTGGTGTTAATTTTTACTCATTGTTAAATTCCAGACATTTTGTGGGCATGTGCGGGGACGGAGCCAACGACTGCGGGGCGTTGAAGGCCGCCCATGCGGGGATTTCGCTGTCGGAGGCGGAGGCTTCTGTGGCCTCGCCCTTCACGTCAAAACAGGCCAACATTTCATGCGTTCCAAATCTCATCAGGTCGGCCATTTTTGTTGTTGTTGTTTTTAGTTTTAAAATCAAGTCAATGTTCATAATTGAACATGAGTGCTGTGGTTTTGCCTTTAAATGATGCTACTATTATTATTATTATTATTATTATTATTATTATTATTATTATTATTGTTGTTATTATTATTATATTCTTGGCTGAATTTAATTTGTGAGGAATTCCAAGTATTAATAATATTATAATTAATAATTACTACAACAGAGAAGGCAGAGCAGCCCTGGTGACCTCATTTGGCATTTTCAAGTTCATGGCCAGTTACAGTCTTACGCAGTTTATGTCCGTCTGTCTGCTCTATTGGGTCAGCAGAAGTTTGTTCTTTCAATGGTGGCAATTGATAGGAGAATTAATTAGGACTGCATCCGTCCATTGTGAATGCATTGCTAATGCAATTCTTGTGGCTATGATTAAGAGTTATTCCTGTCATCATTACTATTATCATCATAATCATAATCATGTTATCCCTTCCAGGTTGGTGCAAATCTGACAGATTTGCAGTTTCTGTACATTGACTTGGTCCTACTTGCTTCACTCAGTTTTACTTGTGAGTTTATAAACAAATTGATTGCTTTCTGTTGTTTCTAATCATCTCTTATTTTTCAATTTGTTAGTTGTTCCTAAGTTACTATGATTACCCTTATATTAAAAATAATAATTTTTATGTCGATTCGAGGATTTTAAATCATGTTTAATTATAACATTTATTAATACCAAATTGTTTGACAATTTCAAAGTTTCGAGAACCCACGCCTTCCCTCATCTTACCCCACGCCCCCCTCGGGTGAGTCTCCTGGCCGTCTCCCCCATTCTGTCCATCCTACTACAGGTGATGCTCAACCTGTCCTTCCAACTCATAGCCTGGTTCCTTACCACCAGCCAGCCCTGGTAATGATAACAGTTGATGTTTTTATAATTATTAATTTATTAATTAATTATTGCGTTTTTATTAACATTCTCATTTCAATCTCAACAAACAAACAATCGTTCCTCATGATACGTTTCCATCCCAGGTTCGAAGCCTACTCAGCCCCGCCCCCTCACGTGAGGAACTTCGGGTGCCACGAGGTCACCTCGGTATTTTCCGTCTCTGCCTTCCAGTACATCATCCTTGCCATTGTCTTTTCCAAGGGTGCTCCTTTCAGGAAGACCATCTTTACAAACTGTGAGTTGACTCAGGCCTTCCCTTTTTGACATTGAATCGATTTTATGTTAATTAATCTTTTATGTTAATTAATCTTTTAAATGCTGCCAGGCTTAATAATTAATTCTTGCAACGCGTTCGTTTACATGATTATTTACGTGTTTATTGTTTTAGTGGACACGATGCTTCTGATGTAATTAGACGATTTTTACTTTTTAATTACTTTTTATTGATTAACCGATTTAACAAGTTGATTGACGTAATCTCTGTGACTTCAATGTTATTCAATGTTCGCCATCTTTCCACCAATCAGATCTCTTCCTGTTGACGATCCTTTTGACGACTTCGGTCAACGCCCTCGTCACCTTGAGTCCCGTTCCGGTTCAGTGGTTCTTTGACGTGTTCCAGGTACGTGCCTAATTTAATTGCGATTGATCAATTATTAATCAGAACACACCTGTGAAGGGAATATCGAGTCCTCTTTCTATTCAATTCATCTTTTCAGCTGAAACCTGCTCCAGACATGATCTTCAGATTCCTCCTGGTCTCCATGGCCTTCCTCAACTTCATCCTCTCCTTCTCTTCTGAGGTCAGGTTTCTTATGATTTAAATTTAAGTGGATTTAGTTAGAATAATCCAACTAATGGATAATTAGTTAACTGATAATTTGATCTCTTCAGCTGTTCCTGGTCGACTTGTGGCTCGATCGTGAATGCACTTCCAACCGCGCCGAGAAATGCAAAGTCACCTCCCCGACGTCTCCCAAAATTTCCGATCCGGACTTTCAAGGATACAAAGACGTGGAGCACTTGGACGATGCGAAAAAGATCCAAGACGTCGTGGTTCCGGTTCCGGCGTCGAACTCGTCGCCTTTCGACTGGTTGCCCCGAGGGAACGTACACGAGAGCCTGGCAGAACTGTTGGAAACGGAGCAGACCGTCTGGGATGGAATCGAAGCTTCCGATTCCGAAGCTCTCCTCGCCCAGAAGGAGACGAGTTCGAATCTCCGCTCGGAGGACGACAGGAGCCACGTGTCCGCGAGCATCAGAAGCGAATCGGATGGAATGTTCGTCTTAGAAATGGACTGCTGAAGATTCCTCCGTCAAATCCACAGACCACCCGTTGCGTCGTCCGTTGTTATTTCAATCGGTCGATTGATTCTCCTTTTTGTTTGATTGGTTGTCAATAATTTCTACGTCGTCGCTTTATACCTCACGTTGCGATATTAAATTGATGCTTTGAGTCTTTTATCTTAGTCCTTGTCGTTTTTGTCTTTTCAAAGTGGTGCTAAAAATCATGACTCCAAGAGTATCAAATTATGTTTGACCATGAATTAGTCTTATGAAATTTGCATTATACATTTCTATTTAAAACCCTTGGCTTGTATGTTAAGAATTTGTTTGCAGCATGCTACCTAGTCTGATTGGCCAGATCACAGATATAATGAATGGAGTATTTAAGTGAACGTCACAAACTGCTGACTTATTGATTAATTCTAAGTTGTTATCAACCAATGTTGTGCTTATTATCTTATGATTTATCTGTGGCCTCTTGCCTTTTTAAGTGTGATTAATAGAGTTATTTTATCAGAGCCTTTACATATTTCATGTGGTTGCTGATTTTAAATTCTATTCATCTATTTTTTTTTGTAAACTTTGCATCTCTCGTCCGTAACTGTAACTCTGTGTTTGCGCGTCTCATTCCATGTCAGAATATATTTTCGAGAGGCCTTTGAAATGTGAGCGGCGCTCGATGTAGGCCAATATGTTCTATTTTCCTTTAATAAACTTTTTATGAATAGTATCTGCCAATGGTAATTAGGAATTACTCGCATTACAAAGCCAGCCTCAAGTAGAGTCAAATAAAAAAAACTTAGATATGACGTGTTACATGTTGACAACAACATCAACGGTCGCACCATCGATCTAGAGATCTAAATATTTGGTTATTTTTGAAGCATCGTACAAAACTGAAGTAATATATCCGGCCACGTGGTGGCTCCCAACGTTTCTGAATCTAAAATTATGAGGTGAATTTTGTTATGATAGAAAATTATGAGTAGTGATTGCGGTTGGCGTTAAGATAAGCTTAAGTCCTTTTTCGTAGTTTCACCTAGTTTGCCAGATTTTTTACTTGGATAATTAAATATAACTCTCTAATGCGAGAATATTGTTTAAGGACTGATAGAAATAGTGAGGAGGTGATAGTGTCAATACTTCATTTTAAAACGAATTGTGGCTTAAAATTATTGAAAGATATTCCTTAAAATTAATTTCTTCTACGATGTTTATCAACCTACGACTTCACGTAACATTAACTTGAGAGTAAACCCAATTTTTTTTTGTATAATGCATTCAAGTTCGAGTAAAACGACAATCCAAAGAGGAACACAAAACTGAGGTTTAAGATATTATGTATACATACCATCTCCAACTAAAACTTCATTGTTGCTAAGTTTGGAATTTCATTTAAATCTTGAACATACAAAAGGGCATAATAATATCATAATGAATGTAATATCATAATGAGTGTAATATTATAATGAGAAGTCATGTTACAAAGTAAAGCGGATGAATGACTCAACATTTAAGCAAGAGATATGCAAAGGGCAAAACAAAGTGAGACAACTTTTAAAGACACTTTATTTAGTTACTTCTTGAACTCCTGAAGCTGTTGTACCTGTTGAACCTCGAAAATTCAAAATTTTGACGAATCATTTCGTCACCAAATTCTGTTTAATTAACTCGAGTTTTTCAAGAAATGATTTGAATTCATATTTGAAACTTCCGAAAGGGCCAATACACTTTTTACCATTGAGATGCATGTTTTCTTTGCAGAAATTTATATAATGGTCGTAATTTTCGTTAAATATCGCTTTGATCTTCTCAACAAAATATTCATCCCACTTGTCTATATTCTCCATAACATTAATAACAGCAACATTAATGACCTGGTGTTGGATTGCAAAGTTGTAAAACTTGACTGATTCTTCGTCCTTTTCATTATATCCATTTACTTCATGATAAGGCTTATCACTCAGAAATGACTGAAGAGTGATGGCTAAGGTTGACAATGTAATCACCGGCGTCCACGCTGAACCACCAAATGTCGCCTCTATAATGCTAAGGCATATTGAACCATCTCTAGCTATGTGAGGATGAAAAGCTATTCCGGATGTCGTCAGGCAGCGCACCGATGGTGGTTTCATGGGATAGTCATCAGTAAAACCAATCAGGAAAGTAATCATCCCTCCGTGATATGCGGTATCTGGAGGACCCACGATAAGAAGTTTCAATATTCTAATGTTTTCCTCATCTGATAACGCATGTATTCCTTCAATTGGATTTTTAATCAACATACTTATGTCCCTTTGAATTCTATTGAGACACCTAGGAGGTATTTCTTTTCCGCCCAGCTGTTTTTCCCAATTACTAATAGACATTTTAAATAACTTGTTTGAAAATTTTGCCACAGCTAAAGAAATTGTTCAAGATCGGCCTGTAGCAGCAAATTAAAGATCGTTAATACAACGATTGAAATTTATAAATAGATTTTATATTTTATAAATTTATTGTGAAATTATATTTTTTATTGTTAATTATTAACGTTAATGCCAGTATTAGGTTTAGTTTGCGACTCATATTTCGCCAAAGGAAGAAAACCTGATGATGGTTTTAATTACGGACAGAACTTTCTCCCATGCTGTGGTGGTTTAGTTACTTATTAAAAAGGTCTTACCTTTAATTTTTAAAACGTTTAAAAGTCTTGAGTGTTTGGTAGCAGTCAGTGGCGCGGTTCGATTCAATCCAAGCATTTCCACCAACGACGATGTTTGCCTTTGTATGAAATCAGCAATATGGCAAAGAGCTACGTTCCGAAAATTCAAAAATATTTAATTATAAAATGTTTTGAATGTATGGTACATGCGCTAAACTATTTCGATAATTTAACTGAAATATTGAAAGTCCAAAGATTTAAAACTTCAAAAAATATCGGAATTATTTCACGTATCCGTCGATATATCACTTCTACTATTGCCATCTCTTTGTATTACTCATTTATATTTCCATACTTGAACTACTGCAACATCATCTGGGCATCAAACTACTCATCTTATCTATGTCCTCTGCTTAATCTTCAAAAGGGATAATTACGCATAGCCCTACGCCTGCCCTACACTGAACCCACTTTTAGAAAATTCAAAATTCTCGAAGTCCATCAAATAAATTACTTCCAGGCTGGTATTTGTATGTTCAGGCACGACCATAATATGCTCCCACAGTCTTTCCATAAACTCATTTCAGCACCTCCAACCTCACATCCCTACGATCTCAGACAAGCCCAGAAATACAAACCCCCCTTCTCAAAATCCAACATTTTTCTAAGATCTATTCAATGCTCAGGCCCCAACATATACAATAAAATTCCTAGTACTATAACTCAGCATTCCAGCTTATATGCCTTTAAACGTAACTTAAAAAATTTCATAATCAATTCACCACTCCACCACTAATCCTTTTTTCAATATCCGACTTATTCTTGATATATTATTTATGTACTATGTATCACATTTATTAAATAATTTATGTCGCAAACGGTTGGCCACCCAGCGGGATGTAAATCCCTTCTGGCCTACTGATGTTAAATTAAGTTCAAGTTTTTATTTCATTGAATAAAGAATGTATTTACGTTAAAAAAAACTTCCTATAGAAGTTATTAAACATATGTGCAGTTGTGACAATGGTATGCTGCAGTTTTTGTTCATAATTTTGTAACTCTTAATAATTTTAAATAGTCAAACTTTAAAAGCAACTAAAACACTATTCTTATTGTTTTAAAATAGCCTAAGAAATAAATCATTATTTTAAGATAACCTCGGTCATCTCTCATCATATGGCTTTGTAAAACGATTCTGACTTCCTTATTGGAAGATTTCAACCGAAACGATGCCTGTTCCAAATTAAGCTTCACACATATTGAAAATACCCGGTTTGCCGTCAGACTGACGAAACTGTCGAGCATTTCCTCATGGAATATCCGACTCAAACAGCTCTGAGGAGAGAAATTTTGCTAAAAAGGGGTCTTGTCGAAATCGATCCCGTGCTTGCATTCCAGCAAGTCTGAAATTATTTTTCGATAGATCTGATAAACGCAGAAACTTACCATCTTATTTAATTAATACACTATGACTATCCTTCTCTCATATCATTATTCAATCATCACCACTAATATTATTCTAGCTAATGAAGTTTTGACAATCTTCGTTATGAGCGAGACTATAAACCGCCATCAAACAACTTTCAAAGAATGTTTATTTAGAAACAGTTTCCTTAAACTTCTGAAGCCTCTTCACCTCGAGAATTTATAAGATGAATCATTTCGTCACCAAATTCTGTTTAATTAACTCGAGTTTTTCAAGAAAAGATTTGAATTCATATTTGAAATCTCCGTAAGGACCTATACATATTTGACCATCAAGATGCATGTTTTCTTTGCAGAAATTTACATAATGGTCGTAATTTTCGTTAAATATCGCTTTGATCTTCTCAACAAAATATTCATCACACTTGTCTATATTCTCCATAACATTAATAACAGCAGCCTTAATGATATGGTGTTGAACTGCAAAGTTGTAAAACTTGACTGATTCCTCGTCCTTTTCATTATATCCATTTACATGATGGTAAGGTTTATCACTCAGAAATGACTGAAGAGTGATGGCTAAGGTTGACAATGTAATCACCGGAGTCCACGCTGGACCGATATGTGTCCCTATAATGCTAAGGCATACACGACCACATCCAGAGATGTGCGGATGAAATTGTATTCCGGATGACGTCTCGCAATACACCATTGGTGGTTTCATGGGATAGTTATCAGTAAAACCAATCAGGAAAGTAATCATCCCTCCGTGATATGCGGTACCTGGAGGACCCACGATAAGAAGTTGCAATTTTCTAATGTTTTCCTCGTCTGATAACGCATATATTCCTTCAATTGGATTTTTAATCAACGTACTTATGTCCCTTTGAATTCTCTTGAGGTTCCTAGCAGGTATTTCTTTGCCGCCCAGACGTTCTTCCCACTCCCTTCTAGACATTTTAAATATAGTGTCTCACGAATAACTTGCTTGGAAATTTTGCCACAGCTAAGGAAATTCAAGATCGGCCTGAAGCAGCAAATCAAAGATCGTTAATACCACTATTGAAATTTATAAATAGGTTTTTTATTTTATAAATTTATTGTGAAATTATATTTTTTATTGTTAATTATTTACGTTAATGCCAGTATTAGGTTTAGTTTGCGACTCATATTTCGCCAAAGGAAGAAAACCTGATGATGGTTTTAATTACGGACAGAACTTTCTCCCATGCTGTGGTAGTTTAGTTTCCTCGACAATTTTAAATATGAGTACACTCTGGAACTTAAAAGGTCAATTAAAGGTCTTAAGTATTTGGCAGCAACCAGCGGCATAGTTTGCTTCAATCCAAACATTTACATATATTAATATATTAATGTCACCACTGTATTTTTTAGGGGCCTATTTTTTGCTATTGAGGTCATGGAGTGATCCTGTGTGGTCAGCAGCAACGAACCTGTCAAGCGTATCTATCGTATCTATCCAGTCCATTTTTCCATATTAGTAATGGACGTCTTCTACAAATAAGTAGATTTAATTCAGTTTATTCTTTGATTTCCCTTGTTAACTTTGGATTTGTTCATCATTTGGTCAGTCGCAGGACTGCGTAGTTTGTACGAAAATGGTTAAGATCGATTAGCAGTACTTCCAATCCCAATGCAAAGGTATACCCAACGCAATATACTTTGGAAGAAACTCCATAAAATCATCTGCTAATCTTAATAATTTGTGGACTAGGGTAACTTTCTTTGATAAGAAATTGTTAATGTTGTGATTTTACAGTTACTTTGCAGTAAACCTTAATTGATAAAGAGTTGCGATATTTCAATTTGTAATACTTTAATTTGAATAAGAGTAGAGGAACGGCTCATACAATTAGCGATGTTCACTACCAACGAGAAGAATATATACAGTAGTTCATCGGGTTATTGGCAGGTTGGATCATTATGGTCAACTATTAAAATCAAGAAAGACATTCCTGAAATCTTTCATACTTTTATGACTGACGAGTTCATCGAACAACAGTTTTGTTCATATTGTTTTTATTCATCATATTTTTTATTTTATCGACACCATGGAAGCAATGTTGACGTAGTGCTTTGTTGCATTGTTGCAACTGTTAAAGATATAAACAATTATTTGCTTTTAACATTTATTTCCCATTTCGTTTATAAAAAGTCTTATTCTTATTTCGTATTTCAGGATAAATGTTGTTAATATTTATGTTGACGTGGCAGTGGATAACCCATAATTATCATAACACATTATTTGCAATTTAAATTTTTAAATGTAAAATATCTTACAATAAATAAAATGTAACAATAAAATTTTTATTATTAACTTTTAAGGATCTTTCTTTCTCAGCTGTACTGATTTATTTACAACTATAAATTATAAACTATTTCGAGATTAGGCGTTTATTGCACAAGAACTTAACAACCTCATTTACAGAGACATGGCACTCAAATGGGATCCGAGCGAAGAAGATTATAACAATGAAATACCATCTCGCTACATAAAAAGAATCCAAAGAGATCTGGCTGACTTTATTGCCAATACTCCTGACGGAATGTTTGCTTTGCCAGATGAAGACAACTTAAGGCTGGTCACGGCCTTAGTAACAGGTCCAAAAGACACTCCGTACGAAGGTGCTATGTTTCGTTTCCTAGTTGGCTTTCCGAGTGACTACCCTGTAAAGCCTCCAAAGGTGAAGTGTCTCACGTCATCCGAAAGCGGTTTTCAATTGCATCCACACATATACAAACACGGCCAATTGTGCCTCAGCACGTTGGGGACGTGGGAAGGTCCGAGGTGGTGTGCAGCAATGACTTTATCG
Source organism: Hirudinaria manillensis (assembly GCA_034509925.1). Lineage (NCBI taxonomy): Eukaryota > Metazoa > Annelida > Clitellata > Hirudinida > Hirudinidae > Hirudinaria > Hirudinaria manillensis. The sequence goes on from CM067527.1 coordinate 7,091,136, forward strand.
GGAGTCATGGTATCTATTCAGTCTCTTATCGCTGATAGACCACATCACACCGTAAGAGGTTACGACTTGAAAAACAAAGAATCGATAAAAGAGTACAATAAGTACATTCAACACGAGGTTATCAGAGTCGCCGTTATCAATGTTATGGAGAACAAAAGAGAGTATCATGAAAGCATTGCTAAGAAGATCGATGAGATCTTTAACGAGAATTATGATTATTATGTGAAGGTCTGCAAAGAAAATATGCACTTCGATGGACTACAAGTTCCTGATGCATTTGGACAAGATTGCGATTCCCCAGATAAAACGCTGACTTTAATTTACAAGGAATTACTCGAAAAACTAGAAAGCTTAAAGGCGTCGTCATGAGTGTGATTGTACTTATCTTAAATTCCTTCGAAATAAATTTGAACTTCAAAGATTTCGTTAATTGACAAGGCATAGCGTTTTTCTGACACTATTAGTTCGAGTTCGCCACTCGACTGTTAACTAGTCTTCATAGTTTAATTAAATTGGTTTCACTAGGTAAAACCATTTTTAATGTATTTATATTTTTATTATTCTTAATGTAGCAATTATGATTCTTACTGATGTGTTTAAGGGATGAAACGATAAAGGTCACGTCATACACACATGTCATTGCGGATCATAATGTACTCAGTATATTTATTCACCTATTTATCGAATAAATATTGTTGTTATTATCTATATATTATATATTATTAAATACGTTTACTACTCTATTGTCTAATAGGATGGCGTACGTAAAAGTTTGTATAAACTGCGAAAACATGCAAAAGTAAGTTCGCAAGAAGTCATATGTTTTCATGCGTGATCGAGTGCGGACTTATGTTTGGAGATCGAAATTTCTCTTCAAAGGCACTTTCTTCTTATGCAGCTTCTGCTTTTGCATTCGTAATCCTGAATTCATAATTATTTATTAAAGTTATTATTGCCAGATAATGACGTAAATTAGTAACGTCATTAATTTAAAGGTATTTCAAAATCTAATAAGTCTAATAAGTGATAACCTTTACCAACCTGATTACAAATCGTCTTCGAAGGATGATCTTCAACTTTCTCTCGAACTGAAAACAAATCAGAAATCATTTGATGATCAACTATTGACACAGCAACTGCTAAATTTTCACGTAATGAATAATGGAATAAACATCGTCAGATTCGCATCAGACAAGACCTTTTAGTTTCGGAATGCCGTCTTAAGCGCCAAAAATGATGACAAGACGAATTGAAGCACTTACAACAAAGTCCTCTTAAGCAAATGAAATTTGCTGGACAATCTTCGTCCTGTAATGATGCCATTCAATATGTATGTTTTCAGCACCTAATTATCGCATAATGTAATCATAAGGTAATTTTGTGGAAATTTTATTAATCAATTTTGTAGTGTCAGGTTGTATCGCGCTCACAATTCATCCGTATAACGCCCTTGATGAAGTATTTGACAAAAGTACTGTACATTCGATTGGTCAAATGGAAAGTAAAAAACACTATATAATTGATTGGAGCGTTGTGATAATGTCCGATATACAAGGGCACTCAAACTATAAGTCAAATGAAAATAGAAATTATATAAAGTACATACCTTCTCGCAAGAAAGATACCTATCTGTGAGTTCTCAAGCGAATGATTATAAATTGATATAAATGTTATCATTTATTTATTTATTTTTATTCTTTAATCGCTTTTAAGATCTAAATGGCCTTCCTATGTATTGGTAAGCATTCAAAGCACTAAACACTAAAAGTCAATTTATGAACATCGGCCATAAATATTGATTAAAATTCATTCCGATAAATAAGTTTCTTCGGTTTGACTTCAATGCCCGAATTTTTTGCGAGAATTTATCGATCAATTAATTGGTTAAATCATTTAAAGATTATTAAAACCGGTTTTAGTTATAAAAATAACAATTTATTCTGAACCCAAACGAGCTCACCGCAGCCAAACCACTGCAAATATTTAAAATTAATATTTAAAATATTTAACACCAAGGAATATTTCGATCAAGAATTGATGAACAATAACTTATAATTACTCTACAAGGACGAACCACACCGATCACCAGTCCTGGAATTCGATTTTTTTAACAATTTACCGTTATATAGCAAGAAAATAATCACCAAAATCGTCATTGACTTTGAATCTTATTATGAAGCCTACAAATCTAGAGTCCTAATTGATTATGTTGGCGTTAATATAATAATGCATAAATTTTAAGAAATAGTTTTTGTTTATTGTCCTATTTCTAGCATCAGATCCAAACAACAAACCTGGAATAGTCATCATAACCACAAAACCAAATATCGCTTTCTTCATTTCAATAGTTCACTCATGAATATAAAAAAAACGTAGCTACTCTAATGGTCCTTATAAATACTAATACTACTACTAATAATAATAGTAATAATAATAATCATCATAATGTTTTTGTTATTATTATTATATATCGATCCACTGTGACAAGTGATATTTACTCATATTTATTGCGGTCATTACCGATCAGACGAGACAGGTCATTAAGAAAACGATGGTCCCTAATCTCAACTGAAGTCAAAATTTCCTCTCAGTGATTCCTACGACATTTCATTTAATTACGATGTTAAAGAATTACTTTATGTATTACTATTTCTTTAGTTTTCCCAATTAATCAAAACGAACAACTTCACTAATACTAATTACGACTCAAATATGAATTAACTTTTAAATTCCAATCACATTCTGCTTATCGGAAATCATATTTCATTGTAATTGAAATCTCATCAAAAAGATTCGAGAGTTTCAAGGGGTTCTGTTGGCGAAAGGCTTAACTACATAATTCTCTACAAATTGTGGCTTTCTATAAACTCCCTAAAGAATGATTTCCGGATATAAATGTTGTTGTTGACTTTGAAATTTGAAAACATTTAAAGCGCTGAGATTTCCTTGCTTTGTGATATAGATTGATTTAGTCAGGGCAGTTTGACGCATGTTTTCTCTTTTCCTTGTTCATCTTCTTTATGGCTCTCTCTCATTTACAGTTGGCTTATATTTTCAGTTATCATATTTCTGGTTGTTGAAATAAAGTCTAAAAAAGTTGAGAAACTTCCTGGATCGAGTTGATCGCAATGGACCCAGCAATTGTCATATACCTCGATATATTTTTGTTGTAAGCCCATTAGTGGCTTGAATATAAATTAACACTTATCGTTTTCAATATGGCAAAGACGCTTTGACAAAGACCCTGAATATCTCTCTTAAAAAAGCAGCCTATTTAGCTATTGATATAGAACTCCTTTTTGATTTTTCCAGTCTTAAAACAAGAGAATTGTTAATCTTTCGAAAATAGCCAGCATGGAGACAATCAATCATTAGTTAAGATTTTCAAGAAATGCTCCTAAAATTGGTATATGTAAAAAAATTTTATGTAATAAAATCGATATTCAACTTTATACCAGATACCGATGCACAACTTTTGTAGTAAACTAATCAGAAAAGTTAATATAACTACAAGTGATGCTATTTTAAATAAGTGTACACATTAAAAGAAGTCAAAAACAAATTACAAAATAATTTTACTGCAATTAACAAAAGCCGATATATCGAAACTAAATGTAAGCAAATGAAATGAATATCATGTCGTGGTCTTATAATTTTGACAAATTTTATCATTCCTTTAAATAAAATTTATTGTTCATTAAATTCTTTCATTAGTTTTCAATATCGACAAGTACACTAACCTTTGTCAGCTGGTTTTGTTTACATAACATAAGATCGCAGTTTCTTTGTCACCGCTGCTCAAAAACTTGAATTTCAGTTGTCGCAGAAATAACAGAATTTGCCAAGCTTGAATAAGTGACTGAAATATTTTTTTTTGCAAAGGAAGATATAAAATCGGATAATGGACGAATCGAAGAAAGACATTGATGCTGGTTTGCAGCTCAAAACGGTGAAAGACATTCAAGGTAAACTTCATGCCTTTATTTGTATGTAGGTCATTTGAAATAGTTTTGGAAAAGTTATTTGCTGATTTTATAAACCATTGTTTGTTATAAATAAAACTGGCAGAGTTGTTTTACCTTTGATTATTTCAAATTAATTTTAAAATAATATAATATTGAAAAAAAAACTTGATGCTATTATCGTTATAAAATAAAAGTTTTTGAGTAATGCCAATTTTAAAGTTAAGAGGTCAATTGGTGATTTTAATCAAGTGAACCTCTAAATTTAATTAAATTAAAAATATGGTTAAATTAAGGCCACCTTCAACACCAGAGTCCATATTAATATTTTGATGTTCTGTATTTTTTATGTTCCATAATGTCAAAATAAGGGTTACTTTATGTTCTCAACTGAGAACAGAAGACAGATCACTACTTGCACTAGTTGTGTGATTGTTGCTCTGTTAAAAGTTGTTAAAAGAGCAGTGGAATACCATTTAAAAATCACACCATTAAAAAAAGATTTATTAAAATTAGTTTAAATTATATCAAATAACAAATTATAATTATTAATTTAACTAATAAATCTTAATTAATAATTAATATTAGAATGCAATGGAAATATCTTACATGAGAGAGCTTCACTTAAAGTTGTTGTCATTAAACATAAACGATTTCCACGACAGAATGCATTGTCGAACTGAGTGAAGAATCGAGAAAGAACGAAGGGAGTCCAATTTCCGACGGACACAAAGTCCTCAACAGGTTCTGCTCGAAGCTGGAACTACTCCTTCAACTGGGACTAAAAGGTGAGAAGAAGAAGAAGAGGACAATGCTGGCAATGATGATGATGATGTTGATGGTGGTGATGATAATGATGTTGATGGTGATGATGATAATGATGTTGACGTGCTTTGATGCTAGTTTATGTGCATTAGTACAGCTAGTGACATTCTCTAATTCAACTTTTATGGTGGTGGGATTGTCAAATGACCTCGTTTGAAAAACAATGGTGCATTCAAACAAAAGTAATTGTTTCAAACGAATTTCAGAAAGATTTGGCAAAGAGTCTGGAGACTACTTTTCCTTTGTGGTTGACAGTTCAAGGAGCAACAAGAACCTGGGAGATGGAATCAAGTTCGTCAGGCAGCACAAAGAGGCGAGTTACAGACGGATTAATTAACTGCATATTGCATAAATTAAATAATTAATTAACTAATTAGTTAAGCAATTTACGACTGGTCATCTGTCACAGCGATCAAAAACTGACAATAATAAATCTTGTGATGTAGTGATTAAGCTAAACATTAACTAAGCTAATAACTAGGGGTATACCAGATTTTGGCTCTGACTTTATTAGTTATGCTAAATTAGCATTCAATTGCTTATGCTAATTTATTCAGTACCGGACAAAAGTTGGTCAGGGCAGAGCCCTCATTAGGTATAGTCTTGTTCACCATCTGCTAGCTGATACCCTGCAACACTGCATTGACAATGCCAAAGTCATCAGGTGAGTGTTGGTGATGATTATAAATGATATTGATGATGATGACGATGACGACGACGACGATGATGATAAGCAATTTGTTTGAATTCCAGCAAGTATTACAACAGAACTTCTTCCATTTTTGGCAACAAGCAACTCAGTTGTGACCTCGTTGGCGACCTTTACGACCTCAATGACTTGACCTTTGACCTCGAACCTTTGGTGCACGACCTTGACATACAATGGCCAGTATTTGCTAGGTTAGCTGAGATTCAACTATGTCTTGATATTTATTTTTAAGATAATTATAATTATAATAATAATTACTGTTAAGTATTAATAGGCTCATGGTATTTACATTTGATTAACTTATAGTTATGCTAGGAATAGTTTATAATATGCAAAATAAGGTGAAGTTCAAAATAAGTTGTTAACACATGGTGAGTAATGCATTACAAGTATTTAAAATTGATAAAAATGATAATCAAATGAATAATCATTAGCTCTAATGATAGCATCACTAAAGAAAAGTAACCAATAATAATTATTACTTTTAATGATGATGATGATATCTATAACTAATTGAGTATTCATTACTTCTAACAATCACAAGGGCCACAAAGGTAAACTCACCAGTCAGATTATGGAGGCAAATATCCACTGGCAGAAGCAGCATTGTCAGTTGTGCCAGTTCATTCCAGGTCAGTGATGATGATGATGCTCAACGTGATAAATTAATTAAAACTAATTAAGTAAGAAAGTGTGTAGGTAAGTAATTAATAAATAATTATTGATTGGGTTTTGTTTAATATAATGTTTAGGTTGTCATTGGAAATAATCTTTTGTAATATCTCTCTCAAAAACAACATAAAGTTAAAATAAAGAAAGAATGTTTTATTCCAATTACTATCACATCACTGCATTAAATCATCATCAATGAATGATGAACAACAAACAACAGCAACAAACAACAAACGATTTTTCATTCCAGGACGACAACATCTCGGTTCGGTTCCAGCGCGACCTCGAAAACGAGAACTTCGTGCGAGAAGAAAGCGAGGACGAAAGACGGGAAGGAACTGCAGACGAAGGAAACGCTTCCGTGATCGAGTGCACCGAACCCGTGTTTCGGGGCTCCCGGTTTGAGAACGAAACGGACATAAATTATTTGGAAGCCGAAGTGACGTAGGCAACTTGAATTTATTGGTCTAAGATATTTGAAATATCGTACAAATTATAATAAAAAAAAATTGTAATAATTCAAGAAATTAAAGTAATGGGCGAACAATTTATATATGTCTTGAAACCGTTCTTTTGCAGAATCAAAGAACTTCGCAACGCCCTGAAAAAGTCCGAAGACCAGAACATCTTGCGACGTTCCCAACTCGACGCGCTCCAGGTGCAGAACGTCAAATTTCGAACGGACCTCGAATCCATGGAAAAATCAAACGAGGAGTTGAGGCAAGAATTGGAAAAGCTTCGGCTGCAAACGACGGAGGAAACCTCTTCCGACATGTCGACGACAGAAAGACTGGCGAAGGAGAATTGGGAGAACGTCGAGGAAATCGAACGACTCCACGAGAAGATCCTGAAACTGGAGACGGAAAAGAACATCGGCGAAGAAGTCATAAGGGCTTCCCTGGAGGAAGTCGGTCGCACGGAGAGGAGCATCGACCACCTTCGACTCGAAACGGAAATTCAAATCGACGACTTGAGGCAGAAAGTCGAGAAGCTGGAAAGAGACTTGCAACTTTTCGTGGATTTTCTCGATAGGCTGCAGACCGTCTGCCTTCCGGAATTTCCTCCGACGGCCGTCGTCGATCCCGAGTCGAGGAGAGTCGGCGAGTCCTCCCTCGACAGGGTTTTCGTGCGACTCGAGGCAAAGATCGAGGCATCGCGAAGGGACTCCGATGCAGGATCGGATCGTCCCGAGATCTCGGATCTTAGGGAAAAGATGGAGTCGACGTTAGACGACTTGGAGAGGAAAGATAAGGAAAATGAGCAACTAAAGCGAAGCATCTGCGAGTTGGAGGAGTCCATAAAATCGCTGGAACTGGAAAAATCAGCTCTGGAGGAAAAGTTGGAACAAAGGAGAGTCGAAGAGGATGCCATGTTAGCAACGTGGGGTCAGCGGGTGGAAAAGCTGGAGGCGGATCTTGAAAGGAAGGAGCAGGATGCGAACGAGGCACGGGAGACTCTAAGTTCCGTCGAGAACGAACGAAATGCCCTCGTACTGAAAGTCGAGGGAGCGATCGCAGAGAAGGAAAGTACGGTGAAGGAGTTGAAGGACGACATGGAAGTGATGATCGGGTCATACAAAAGGAGGGAGATCCTCATGGAAGAGACCAGGAGGGGATTCGAGAAGTCCATCGGGAAGATCCAGGAAGAGCATCTTGACGAAGTCCTTTCCCTCAAGGAAACAATTCAGGTTTGTTGTGGCTCGTCGTTGATGTTGTTGTGTTGTGTTGTTAAACTCTGCCGGGGGTTTGCCGGACGAGTTGATGTCGTTTGCAGCACTGGAATGTTGTCTGATGCGGTCGTATGCGTTTAGGAGCTCTTAAGTAGTTGCTGCTGACTGCTTTTCTGACTTTAATTAGATTAATTTAATTATTTCCTTGAAAATGACATTTATTTTAGTGATTAAATTACCAAATCCCTTGTAATTTCTTATTGATTCAAACAAATGTGGATGTAAATAAACAAAAACATTGTTTCTTATCAATTTTATCATGAATATTCAGCAACTGGAGGCAAAGATCTGCTCAGAGTTGACCCCTGAGAAGAAGCACAACCTTGAATCGGAAATCGATAAACTTGAGGAAATGTTGATGACTGCAAAAGAAGACCAACTGGTGGTCCAATTGCAGTTTAAGGAGAAGGTCAGTGGGCGGAGAATGATTTGCTTAATGAAAAGTGGGAGGAGTCGGGATTTGTTTATTAAATTAATTAACATGCTAATCGAAGTGGTGCTGTCATTTTGGCCATTGATAGATAGTTAAATACAGTTAATATGTAATAAAAAAAAAAATTAAATAATTTAAATTAATAAAAAAATAAAATAAATTAAATTAAATAATTACGACCACGCCAGTTGGAAGAAGTGAACAACAAACTGGAAAACATGGAGGAAGAGAATGTCTCTCTTCGAAATCAAGTTTCGCAGGTCCGGAATTTTGTGACTCATTAATACAACAACTTGTTAACCTATTATCACTGTGCATTTAGTCTATCATCATTATTATTATTATTAATTATTATTACTATTGTTATCATTATTATTATTATTATTATTATTATTATCATCATCATCATCATCATCATTATGAGCAACCAATAAGAGCAAATAATTAACATTTCATTATTTTAATGTCACTTTCATCACATTTCATCAAATGACCGTCAACTACTCTGTGCAGCTCTGCAGAGAAGGTAAGAACGAGAGAATGATGTTCAAACTCAGGGAGGAGGGGTGGTCCAAGCAGAAGAAGGATTTCGAGACTCGAATTCACGACCTCAAAGGTCATTTGGCCCAACTTCTAAGGTCAGTTGCACTCAAAAGTCGTTCGATCGATGGATTCGTTTTGCAATGAAACGTTGGCATTTGCCGAATGCCGATCTATCGATGAAAGTCCAATTAATGCGATTAACGGTAAAAACAACGATAAGTAAAAGTTAACAATAATATTACCTTAACAATATTAACTATAAATATACTTCAACAAGTCATTTGTCTCCTAAGCAATTATTTTTTGAGTATCTTATTAGTAAAACATTAACATTAATATTAATTGCAATCAGTTAGCAACACCCATTAACCACTTGTCAACAATACTAAACCACTTCACCTTATTACGTTGACATTAAAAAGTCAAATATCACTGATCATCACTATTCTAAAAGTTGATACTGGAAGCCAATTAACACCCCATCGTGTTATAATAATATATAATTAGCGACAAGAAGCAATTGTGGGAGAAGTGCCAGGAGTTGATGGACAGGGAGGGCATGACAGCTTCATACAAGTGGGTCGACTCATCTTCAGTCACAAACTGCCACTTGTGCCAGGCAATCTTCAGCCTCTCCATCAGAAAGGTCAGCCAAAAGGAATTAATTAAAAAATTAAATTAAAAAAATAGATTAATTAATTAATTGCTTAATTGTATTCCCTGCCAGAGATTGTTTTAAATATTTCAAATCATTTTCCATTAAAATGTTTTAAAATACTCAAAACTCACTTTTCACAAAATTGATTGCATTAATAATTTCATTAGGAATGTTATATATACATATATATGCTAATTTATAATGACCATTTTATAATAATTAATTTATAAACGTTATTTACTGCACATCAACAGCATCATTGTCGCCGTTGTGGCAACGTCTTTTGTGCCAACTGCAGCAACAACTGGATTGAAGCCCCTCACAGCAGGTTGGTTCAATTAAGAAAGAACGAACAGTATTTCTATTTCTTTCTTTAATCCATCAATTCCTGACCATTGCTTGGCAATTTAAGCACAGAACACTCCCAAAAAGTGTAGCATTGAAGTCTAATAATTAAATTTGAACAAAAAATGCAGTTACGTATAAAATAATAAATCATAAATAAATAATAATGAGAATGCTAAATTTTACTCCACTTGAAGTCCAGTTTTGCATTACCATGAATGTCACCAATAAGTTCTAAATTAATACTAAATAAACAAATAAATAAATAAATAATCAATTCTAGCAATAAGTCCAGAGCCTGCAACATCTGCATGGAACTGGCAAGTCAAGAGCAGGTGTCGGTCCCTTCGACGAGTGCAGACGACACTTGGAACGAGAGGGACAACAACAACACCATTTTGAATGTCAGTCGCACCAGCAACGACAGCTTTGCAGATCAAGGAGAAGATTCACTTCTTCCGCCTGAAGGTTTGTTCTACTTAGTGAGACATCACAATGTTTTTATTTATTTATTTATCACTCATATGACTCATAAATAATTTGTCACTCTTGTGATCCATAAGTATCATGTTGTGATCTACAGATTCGATCCCAAAATAATTTAGATTTTTACTAGCAATTCTCCAGTCGTGACTATTTTGCCAATTGTAAAACAAAAAGTAATCTGCTTCGAAAATGTGGAAAATCTTCGTCCTAGGATAAAGATTCAGTCCATAAATCAATTGATTCCCTTCCGAAATTAAAATTTCATTCTGCCATCGATTCAACCGAATGAAATTCTTCATTTTCCAGCCTGTGTTCCTCATACGGTCGTTAATGTCTCTGCCGGCAACTTATCGACGCTGGCGAGGCTGACAGGTGGCGTCAAAAACGTCGCCGTTTGGGCGACATCGACTGCCGTGTCGTCCATCGTCAAGACGACGGGTCAAGTTTCCGGAATTTTCGGCAAGGGAAGCGCGCATATTGAATCGGAGTAGGTTTTATTTTATTTTTTTTTATTTTACGTCGTTTTGTAGCAAAAACGAAATGTAAGCAAAATTGTTTTCAACAATATTTATTTATTTGACATAACGATATGTTGTTTTTGCAGCGCCCCCATCTGTTACGACGATCGATTTGAAATTATTTCGCCTGAAGAAATTACGGAGTCGCGAATGAGCCTTCCCTCTGACAATGAGTTGGATTTTAATTGTTTCCCTTTTCAACCTTAAATCTAATTTATTATTCAACAATTCACGGACATTGGATCAGTTAATACTATTTAAATTAGCTGTACTAAACTGGTTGATTCTAATGTGACGAATGCTCGAGGATTTCGATCCACTAAAAAAGCGCCAAAAAGCAGACGCATTTTAAATTCTAATAAGTTTAATTTATTGTTATTAAAATGCCTCGTAAGTTCTCATTAAAGTGCGGGTGAGTTCATTACCATTAGCAGGAAGATGGCGCTTTTGCAAGTCGGCAAAAACAACCAAAAAACTAATGAATTTCTTTTCCATCTCTTCGTATTTTAGAGCCATAGTTTTAGAAGTCATTGATCCCGCTTCTGACGATGATGATTCATTTGAATTGATGGAGGATATTCCGTCAGAAAAGATGCTCATCGTTCCCATCAACCTTAAACTCGACTCCAGCAAAGCCACCTCCATACACTGGTCGTTCCACTCCGAACCAAAGGTACGTATTACCGCCATTACTATTGACGCGGTATTCATTACATCTTTTCTTGTATTTATGACGGCAGAAGGAATGACTGCTCTAGTGGTCATGCTCCGTCTAGCGTGAATGTGCCCGACCGGTTTGCAAGATTATGGTCGACATATAGCTAACTTAGAAAGGCATGAAAACAGCGATTACGCCATTTATGTAGCGCTTAATCGCTGTGCGAAGCCGCACGTAGCATGGAAAGTATGGCGGTGATCGTTAGCGCAAATTGCGTCCTGGACTTTCATTTGACGCTCCTTCATTTGACGCCCTCAGGGGTATTTAAAAATGTTTTGAAACGCCTGAAAACTTTCCAAATCCTCGCTGACTTTGGAAATGTCAGAAAAGCGATCAGTTAATAAAATCTGTCACGTCTTAAGCGCTGTACTGATCAGGGACCAGAAAACATTAAAAAAAAAACAGGAATTTGTTGAATTCAGAGGACATTTTCAACGGCTTAAAAGCAATCTTTTCCAATAACAGGACAGGAAAGAGCGCTAAGAACGACGGATTAGGATTGTGGAAAAACGATAAGCGCTCTGCTTCGTTTTGTCCGCTTTGACGCAATGAAACTAAGGGCGTTCTGAGTGCAGAAGAGTGATAATCTGTAATCGCTGTAGATTTATTTCCGCTCTTTTTCTTTATTTATTATTTATTTATTTACAGCTTAACATTTATTACTATTAATTCCAAAGTACTATTGTACTAATATCTTTTACGATTAAACAAAATTTTTGATTTAATTTTATTCCATGAATCAAATTAAAGCACCGAAAATTTCAATCGATTGAAGTCAATCCAATTCATTCTATCAGGGCGTTACGTTTGGCATCTCTTATCACGGTCATTACGAAAAGCCATCGTCAACGGAGAGTTCGTCCGGAGCAAACGGTGGTGGAGTGGTGGCTTCCCTCACCTCGTCCATGATCTCCTCCCTCTCAGGGTCGACCGCCACCCCCTCCAGCAGCCCCCTCGGTGGGCAGAGGAAGTCGGAAGTTTTGCTTCCATTGAAGAAAGTCCACAGTCATTTGAGGAACGTCAGCGGCTCTCTTGTGCCGAAAAGTGCTGGCGTCTACGCCTTTCTCTTCGACAATACAAAGTCCAGGTGAGCGACTTGTCTCTACTTTGTCAGATATTTCATCGTGAGATCGCTGTTAGAAGCGTTCTGTTCATTGATTTATTGATTAATTGGTTAATTAATCACAATTAATTTGATTGTTAATTTAATGGTTAATTGAAAGAGTTGCACTCGATGCGTGCACTGAAGGCTTTTTAATTTGTTCCTGTCATAACCGTCAGTCACGTAACGCTGTTTAACTGAGACCTTAAGCCCACTATAATAATAATAATAATAATAATTATTATTATATATATTAATATTATTATTATTGTTATTATTATTATTATTATTATTATTATTATTATTATTATTTACTATCTCTTATTATTTTTATTTTTCGCCATTCGCGCATCCATTCCAAAGATACAAATGACAATTAGTCGATGATTGTTCTTCTGGGAATCAAACATTTCCAAGGAAATTTTTCCAGAAGACGTTGAATCCAAATAGCCAAGTGCTCAGCATCGGAATAATTTATATAGCGCTCCTTCCGAATGGCAGCGCAATTTAAGCTGCGAACGCGTCAGCCCTATTACAACATCGGCGTTTTGTTGCCAACAACGTTCATTGTTTTTACAACATTCTTGTTGTAACAGCGTTTCAGTCATCTTTAGCATGCAAAATTAAGCCAACACAGAATATGTTTGCCATTGTTTTCAAAGCTTTCGAAGATCTGACACGTCGTGGCCTTGGCACGGCAGCGCCATCTTTCAACATTTGGAGATTTAAAAAAAAAAGAAGATAAATCAATGCGGCCATCATATCTGCAGAGTCATTATGACCTGTCAATCAAACCCGAAAAAGGATGGAAATTGCAAATTCCACGAGGTGACGAGTCAATCGCGCGGAAGGCCTGGCATCGGATCAACGTTGCGGCCCTGAAATTCGTACTCGTTCGGTGCAGAAACATGCGCTTCAACCTGGCGCATTGGGGAACTGTAAGATGCTCGTGTTTATAGATTTGGAAATCGCTTCCTTCTTTGACGAGTGGCGTTGATGATGATGGTAGTTATGTGGTGTTGGTGGTGGTGACGATGATGTTGATGATGATGGTGATGATGACGATGATGATGACGATGGTAACGAAGTTTTTGACGACGACGATGACTGTGGAAGTGGTCTTATTTCCATTAGTGAAGCTGTCACTGGAAGCTGGCGAGGAGTTGTTCAATTGATCGATTGAAACGTCATTCAACGCTCACTTGAAAATCTGCTGCCATTTTGTCACTATTGCGCAGTTATTCAAAATAAAGTGAATAATAATAATAATAAGGCAAAGATTGAATTTGATTAAAATAATAATAATATAATAATAACAATAAAGGAAGAATAATAATAATAGCAATATAATAATAATAATAATAATAATAATATGCAATGACAGACTTATTCCTTATATTAACGGCCATCCATTTATATTAATAATAATTGTCAATGAAAATATAAAGTAGAATATGTGTGGACTGATTGAAGCATTAATAATTGAAGGATCAAACACTCCAATCGCTGGTTTCCTCTTCAATTCTGACTGCCTGTCATTTCGGTGCTAATATCTTACAGGATTAATAGGCAATGGTTTTTGTTATCCACGGACGTTGTTAGTAACGGCCTGGAGTCGTTTCCATGGATACAGCCATAATGTTATTGTTTATGTTTTTCTATTGTGGTTATGGCGAGTGGACAGCTGTTCGACATAAGATAAGGTTGTCTTGTAGAGTGGCCATGTCTTGTAGCCATTTTTTGTTTTTTTTTTCAGTTTTTATGAGTTTATTCAATTCAAAGAAAAACTTAATGAATTTCTAATTGCAAGTTCACCGTTAGAAGTAATAATAAAACTTAAAAGCGGTTATATATAAAGCAATTTAAACGAATATTACCACAAAATATCACGGGTTTAACTTGCTGGAATGAATTGATATTATAAATTATGTCGCTATTATAAATGTCTCACTCAAATCAACCGTGGAGACTTTTCCGCTCCAATTTCTTCAATTTATTAGTCACCGGAGATGTTCACGTGGTTATTGAACCTGAAAATCTGGTCCCCATCTTCAACCATTCCCGCGATTATTATTGTTATGATTGATTATAATTGTTATTATTATTATTATTATTATTATTATTATTATTGTTATGAAGTAATATTAAGCATAAAATATGAGCAACACGCTGCAAGGAATATTTGAAGAGTAATAGCACGCAACAGGTGTCGCTTTAAAAACATTTCGGTAAATATCGAAACTTTGTTCACTCTCGTGATAGCACAACTTTCCATTTCTGCGGTACATAATTTCCGATATACCGGAAAAAATTGTCTCCGTAACCTCGGCATTACGCCCAACCTCTCGTCTTCACCCTTAAGGTTTCCATGCGGTTACCGAGGGTTCTCCACTCCCCCACCCACCGCCGTTCATATCCCTGCCAAGTAACTTGAAGTAGATTTTGTTAAAACTAATTACGAGCAGTTTTCCGCAACTCTAAGAAAGAATTCAGTTCGTTACGTTGGACTCGAGATTAGGCTTTCACTGGCTTATAAACCATGAACCGAAAATTAATAAATCGTGGCCGTCAATGAATTCGACACGCGTTTATTAATCGGATTAATAAACATAAAATCGATTGAATCCGATCAATTAATCTAAGTTGGTGAAATCAAAAGGACGCTCATAATCTTGCATTTCTTAATATTTTAAAAATCCGTTATTCTTTCAATTTAAATATTTATTTAATTGAATGTAAAGCATTAAATTGTTATTAAACAGCATGGTAACAAAAAAGATCTTCTTGAAACTGAAACTCATACCCCGCTCCTCGATCGCCCTCCCATCCGACTGCTAAAGGAATTGCAACGCACGACGGCCCGTGGCCATTCGTCCACCCCAATATTTCGCCAGGACTGCATCGGACTGTAACAGATTCCGTCTGCAATAATCTTTCTTTTGTTTTCTCTACTTTCTGGGAAGCTGCAAATTCTCTTCGTGCGTTGGACGCGATAAACCACGGCTTTTGTTTCGAACGAGTTTCGTTTTCAGCTGGTAAAACCTTTGATTTTCTTCACGTAATTTCCTTGTCTTGACAGCGATTTGAAGTCATATATTTTACGATTGCATTTTCAACGAATGTACCGCGAATTCACGTCGCTAAGATGCATTATCGATTGCACTGATAAGATTTTATTGGCTGGTTTTTCTTCTTTTTTTCTTTTTGGCTACTGGTTTTGGTTTTCAACAGGCTGTTGTTCTGTTGTCACAATATGTAATAATTTTGCATTATAACATAATTGATATTGATTGATTAATAATAATAATTATTATTATTCCTTTATTTTACCTGCATCTCTTCTTACATATCTTCGAGGTTGAATCATATCTGGTTTTATTGCAAGAATAAAGATCCTGAATATCCGACTTTTTTATTTCATTTCTCCAAATTGATCTGTAGGTCCACTTTTGGAAATTGAAGTTATATCCTAAAATTAGAAAAGAATATTTCTAAAAAATATATTGGAAAATATTCCGCACGACAAGCTGGGAGTTATTCCAGCCTCACGGAGATTAAAAATGGCTTTTCCATGATGGTCGCTCCTTCGCAATCGGTGTCAATTAATTGGTATCAATAAATCCTAGAACTGGAAACAGCTGCAGTCCATCCGCCCCTCCATCCATCCGTCCGTCCGTCCGTCCGTCCGTCCGTCCGTCCATCCATCCATCCATCCATCCATCCATCCATCCATCCATCCATCCATCCATCCATCCATCCATCCATCCATCCATCCATCCATCCATCCATCCATCCATCCATCCATCCATCCATCCATCCATCCATCCATCCATCCATCCATCCATCCATCCATCCATCCATCCTTCATTCCATCCATCCTTCCATCCATCCATCCATCCATCCATCCATCCATCCATCCATCCATCCATCCATCCATCCATCCATCCATCCATCCATCCATCCATCCATCCATCCATCCATCCATCCATCCATCCATCCATCCATCCATCCATCCATCCATCCATCCATCCATCCATCCATCCATCCATCCATCCATCCATCCATCCATCCATCCATCCATCCATCCATCCATCCATCCATCCATCCATCCATCCATCCATCCATCCATCCATCCATCCATCCATCCATCCATCCATCCATCCATCCATCCATCCATCCATCCATCCATCCATCCATCCATCCATCCATCCATCCATCCATCCATCCATCCATCCATCCATCCATCCATCCATCCATCCATCCATCCATCCATCCATCCATCCATTCATCCATCCATCCATCCATCCATCCATCCATTCATCCATCCATCCATCCACCCATTCATCCATCCATCCATCCATCCATCCATCCAACGCTATGCAGCGTTCATTTCACCGAATGAGTGGCGATAAATGCTTCAAGCCAAGGATCGAAATAGGAACAATCAACATGTCCGATGTCCCAAGTCGTTCCCAGTTAGCCATTCTCAAGTTTCAAGGTATTTATAATTTAAATAATTTTAAAAAAAAAGAATGTGGTAAAAATAATTCATCTTCAACTTATCTCGTTCGACCAGCAACGTGCAGATCTTCTCCATTCTTTTTTTCCGTCTGCAGAACGAAAACACGAGCAGACGCATACGTGAGAGGGTTTAAAAGTGAACCCGGATTATCGCCGCATTTTTTTTTCTTCCGAAACAATTTTGCCCTCTTCTGAGATCCAGTGATCGATTGCTCGAGTCATTTATAAATCGAGAAAAAACACGGAAGGATGTAAAAAAAGAATAAATGGATTTTAGAAATAAATTGCAAATCGAAATTTTAGTTTTTGTGGACCAGTAGAGGATTGTTAATTTGATCGAGGTTTTAATTAATATTATTTAAATATAAAAATACATTAAAAACTACTTCCGCTATTAGCTCACGATTTCAAGCGATGAAAAGTGCTATAACAAAAGCCAAAAGTAGAGGAAATGCTCATCTAATCTAAGCAAAAATAAAGTCTACTTTGGGAAATAAGAACCAAAAGAAAAAAAAATGTCCATGCACTTAAGGAATTGACTTTGCACATCGATTCCAGGATGTTTGAATGATGACCTCATTTCGAAGTCCTTTCCCATTGGTTGACCCAAATCAACCCAGGACATCGATCTGGATTCGCATAAATGGAAGGTTGTTAGCGACTATCTTGATAGCTTTTTACAAATGTATTTTTATTCATAATTAATCGATAATGACACGTGAATTAATTAATTTATTCTTATTAAAACGTTAACCGTTAAAACACAGTATTGAAGCATCAATCGAAACAGAATGATGTACAGAACAAAAATAATAACGTTAATAATAATAATAACAATAATAATACTCAAAATTCCTGATTTATGTGCCTGGAGAGGTGACCTCTACATAGTGACTGATGTTGCCGTGACATCCGATGATTATGATTTAGACAAGTGTCATGAGAGCAAGGTTTCAAAGTATGACATTAAAGATGTTCATGATTGGATGTTGAGGAATGCCCCAGCCGGCGTCCAAAGAATGCTTCCGAAGGTTGGCGCCAGCGTTTGCAACTGGAGAGGAGTCATGAGTGCAGAATCATACAGATTCTGGGGAGAGTGCGGCGCTTCGAAGACGAGTTGTGCTCTCGGTCCTCAGTCACAGTTACAAAATCTGGAGGGCTCACAGGTGCCCTCTTCCGAGGGCAATCGCACCTTTTCGGACTGCGAATTCTCAGTGTCATTGGCAGTTGACGATACTCGGCGCGTTCGATCGTGATTTCACCTTCCGACCGAATGTCCAGGGTGATCTCGGGCCCTAGTGTGGACACTAAACTTTTGAGAGGCCGTCGGAATATTGTTGTTTGTGTTTTGCGTGTGAGGCCGAGAAAATAAAAGGGAAAAAAATAATAATGAATAACAATTATTATCATGTTATCCTTGGTTATAAATGTACTCTTTGCGTTCGATCGCTTTAAATTTTAATTTCGCACGCTGTTAAGACAACTTATCAAATAATTTTGAATTGCTTATTTTGGTTTTTATCAATCTTTATTTTAATATTTTGTTCTTTTTGTCTGAGGTCTTTGGATGAGACCTGGTATTTTCAATATCCGGTTGTGTTTGGTCCGGCCGAGTTTTTGATTAAAACAACAACAACGACGACGACAGCAACTTTCAGCAACAACAGCAACTACCAAAAAAAAAGAGTAAATGTAACCGTTCATGCATCTCCGGTTATTTTTTTGTGAGGATGATTTTCCAATCCACGACGTCCGTCATTCCAGGACCATCTTCTTTGCCAATAAACAGAAGAAGAAAAAAAGAAATGAAAAATAAAAAAAAAGGCACTAATCGATGCATCGCCATCAGAGCAGACCATCTGCAAACGATCCATCGATTATCATCCTGACCCGAACCTCAAGAGTTCGACTCCTGCCAATGACTCGATAGGCAGCCAAATGCTGAATACTTTCTGATCGGCCCATTATTGACGACACTTTTAAAAAACTTTTGCGAAATTATAATTTCCATATTCTATTTTAATAAATGTGTTAAAGGGGACATTTCCCACATGTAACGTAGAGCTATATTATCTATTGATGGATTAAGGTTACCTTAATTAGGATGGATTTACAGCCGTAGTAAAAAGATTACAAATATTTTATATCCCTTAATATAGCTCATAAAATATCGAAACGTTCACTGCCAAATCTGTGTGTAAACATGTATAATACTACCAAATTTGTACACATGTGTAATATGAATAATGATGTTATACGATTGTGCCAAATTTCAATCTTAACTTACACCAACTATTTATATATTTATTGTTATTATTATCTTCAACAATCATTCAAAGATTCACATTTAAACATCGATTAATTCCACCTTCAATCGCCGACGCAATTTTAATGGACCTTTGGCTTCGCAGCTCATGTTTATGCATTGGATATGCTAATAGAGTCACGTGTTTACGATCGGCCAATCATTCTGAGGTTCCGCTCCGCTGATTCGCTCCACCCCGCATCGGATTGGTGGGCGGAAAATCGGAATGATTGCTTTTCTCCGATGGAGAAAAAAAACGGAGACCATGGAAGGGATTGAGCTGGAATGGAAGGATTGTTGGCGCAATCCTTGCTGTTGGTGTCCTGAATGTCATCATCATTGTCATCATCATCATTACCATCATCATCGTCATCACAACCAATACCGTCATCATCATCGTCATCATAATAATCGTTGATTATAACCTATTAGGCATATAATAATAGTTATTTCGTAATTTTTATGAATTTTTCTTAATAATATCAGATAAATGAGATAAAGTTGGAATATTAGGAGCTGTTAGTCGACATCCAATTATATTCCTTCGCTTCCCATCCATCACTCAACCAGGATTTATGGAGTCTTCATTATTGGCAGCTGCTGTTGGAGAGTTAATAAAAATTTCTTTAAAAATATATCATCATCATCATCAACAACAACAACAACATTCATGTTAAAAGATGGTTTGTCCATTTTTATTGTTTCATAAATAAATAAATTAAATCTATTAATTAAAGTAATGTTATTATGTTAATTAATTGATTTTAAAAGTGATTGTTAACTTAACAGAAAACTTGTTTAAATAGTTCTTGTATTTGTTGTTGTTGTTGTTGTGTTCTGTCGTTGTTGTTATGCAAATTTATGTAATTTATACATTATCTAAAATAAATTAATTTGTTTAAATATGTAAAAATGTCTTATTTATAATAATAATTTAAAAAAATATATAGCAATTAATTTGTTACACTGAGTAATGCATCACGAAATAAGTCTAATCGTAACTGAAAACAGTGATTATGTAGTCAGTGAAATCATTTATAAAACAAAGTTTGTCGGCCTTTTGTATTTTGTTTTTATTTATTTCTTACATTCACTTTCAACAAAAAGGACACCCACGTACATTAATTATTCAGAATATTTTAAATTTAAATTTTTATGTTTTGTTCCGAGAAAATTTAGTTTTTGCAACGCAAACTGAAATTAGCAACCATTATTATTTCTTAATAATGTTTCTTTTAAATATTTTCATAATTACACGTTAATCTTTAAAAAATGATATTTAATATTGAACAGAAGTTATCGCTCACGTAACGATGGGACGCTGCAAAATTAAACCCAAATGACGTCATAGGTCGGTCTATTTATATTCGAATGTTTACAAACAAAATTCCATAAAACATTTTATGCCCACGCCCAAACCTGGATGGATGGATGGATGGATGGATGGATGGATGGATGGATGGATGGATGGATGGATGGATGGATGGATGGATGGATGGATGGATGGATGGATGGATGGATGGATGGATGGATGGATGGATGGATGGATGGATGGATGGATGGATGGATGGATGGATGGATGGATGGATGGATGGATGGATGGATGGATGGATGGATGGATGGATGGATGGATGGATGGATGGATGGATGGATGGATGGATGGATGGATGGATGGATGGATGGATGGATGGATGGATGGATGGATGGATGGATGGATGGATGGATGGATGGATGGATGGATGGATGGATGGATGGATGGATGGATGGATGGATGGATGGATGGATGGATGGATGGATGGATGGATGGATGGATGGATGGATGGATGGATGGATGGATGGATGGATGGATGGATGGATGGATGGATGGATGGATGGATGGATGGATGGATGGATGGATGGATGGATGGATGGATGGATGGATGGATGGATGGATGGATGGATGGATGGATGGATGGATGGATGGATGGATGGATGGATGGATGGATGGATGGATGGATGGATGGATGGATGGATGGATGGATGGATGGATGGATGGATGGATGGATGGATGGATGGATGGATGGATGGATGGATGGATGGATGGATGGATGGATGGATGGATGGATGGATGGATGGATGGATGGATGGATGGATGGATGGATGGATGGATGGATGGATGGATGGATGGATGGATGGATGGATGGATGGATGGATGGATGGATGGATGGATGGATGGATGGATGGATGGATGGATGGATGGATGGATGGATGGATGGATGGATGGATGGATGGATGGATGGATGGATGGATGGATGGATGGATGGATGGATGGATGGATGGATGGATGGATGGATGGATGGATGGATGGATGGATGGATGGATGGATGGATGGATGGATGGATGGATGGATGGATGGATGGATGGATGGATGGATGGATGGATGGATGGATGGATGGATGGATGGATGGATGGATGGAAAAACTCGATTACAGAAATTCTTTAGCCGTTGGTTCAACAAAACGTTTTTGTCTGAAAATACGGGATATGAAATATTCAAATGACTTTTGAAATTTTAAAATAAAAATCAAGTTTTGAAAATGAATATAATTCAAAAATGTGGAAATAATGCCGATATTTTGTTGGCGGCTTTAGTTATTTCACGTTTAAACCTTTTAATTTTATTTTGTGAATTAATTGATTGTTATTGTTGCCATAAAGTTCAGTTTTCAAAGGACATTTTAATTCAACAAGAGTGCTATTAGCAACGAAAAAACATGTCACATGAGGTAAATGAACCTTAGGAATTGAATAAAACATCACACGAAACATCGCCACAAAAACAACGAAACAAGCGGGGAGGGTGCGTTTTTCTTTTCACCAAAAATACTCTTTCAATCGAAGCAGCCGTATTAAACAAAGCCGAGTTTGTTTTTTGTTTTGTTTTTTATTTTTACAAACGAAAAATTTAAAAGAAAAGCAACTTAAATCGTGTTGAGAAACAAATAAATTCAAGCAAATTGAAAACATAGATAAACGAAACAGAATAATTAAAAACTCCATGTTGGCAAAAAATGGTGGCAATCAAGTGTACTTGGATGGATGCAATAAAAAGAAAATGAGAGTCAGTTTCCTTCCAAGAATCTCTGAATTCGTCTAACAATCCGAAATAATTTTTACAGGCAACAACAATATCAACAGCAACAACAAAACCAACAACAACAGCAATACCAACATCAACAGCAACAACAATATCAACAACAACAGCAACAGCAGTACCAACAGCAACAACAACACTACACTAATAACAGCGTCAATTTAAAAATCTCTTTCGAAGCTTTCAATTGTAAAAGTTGTTTCTCAAAAAGTTCGTGACCCTGCATGGGTCACGGATGAAAAACTTTGGACAAATGATTGAATGGCTGATTGATTGATTGATTGATTGATTGATTGATTGATTGATTGATTGATTGATTGATCAACAGTTGGTTGGTTAAGTGATTGACTCAGCATCAGTCGATAAATCATGGTTTAAAATAATTGAAAATGAATGTGTATATAAAAATAATTTCATCTGCGTAATAATAATAATAATAATAATAATAATAATAATAATAATAATAATAATAATAATAATAATAATAATAATAATAAAGCTCTGTGTCATCGAATCGGGAAAATCTCTTTTAAATCCCCAAGAGAGATGAAAGAGGATTGGGGAAACAAGCATCAGCAGCAACAACATCAATAATAATAATAACAATAATAATAATAAATAACAACAACAATATTAATAATAATAATAACAAACAATAATAATAATATATAACATTATAAATAGCATACCATATCAATATTTTATCTATCAAAGCCATTTGATAACTGAACAACAGATGATATCACTATTACATATTAATATTATTACACCAGTGCATTATAACACTTCAATAATCATGAATGGATATCAACTAATTTATTTTCAATTAACGAATTAATAAAACGTTAGCGACGCGAATCACCAAGAAACTGACAACTGTCACTTTAACTGAACGACGAGACTCAGAAACTGCTCGGAACTCAAGAAACGAGGCAGCGTTGATTTCGAAAGGCGTCCTGCACCCTACTGGAGTGGCCGAACCGGGACTGGTCGAGTGCCCTCATCAACTCCCTGAAGACCGAGGTCACCCTCCAGTTGAGCATCGCAGAACATTCCATGAAACTGCATTTCATCTGCTTCTTCACCAGATTCGCCTGCTCTTGGCGATTGAGACGGAGCTGTGTTTGAGAAGGATCGATAGATGGATGAACGGATGAATGAATGGATGAACGCATGATTGAACGGACGGAAGAATGGACAGATGGATGGATGAGCGGATGAATGAAAGAATGGACGCCGGACGGATGGATGGATGAATGGATATATGCCTAGGAATGAAATATGAGTGTAAACAAACAACCATGTCCCCAGTCCAAGATTTCTCCTTATTAAAAAGGTTGAAAAGATTAAAACCATTTTTAAATTAAAAAATGCAAATAATTCCACACGTTGTTTTTTCAAATTAAATTTATATTCAAGGCACGCTTCATTACAAGAAATTAAATTCGTTATTCTTATTTTCCATTAATTTTTTTTCAATTTTATAAAATAATATTGGCTGCATAATTATATTAATATTAATATAATATATTATATTATTTATTAATATATATTAATTAATATTAATATCTCCACGGAATGTCCTGGGGAAAGATTGATTGAGGGTGTGTGGGTGTAATTAACATAATTCACTGTTGCCGACGGCTATGACAATGAAAATGGTGATGGCGATGATGACGATAATTGTGCAGTTATGATGATGGTTATGATGCAGTGATGATGATGATGGTGGTTATGATGCAGTGATGATGATGATGGTGGTTATGATGCAGTGATGATGATGATGGTGGTGGTAATGGCGAAGATGATGACATGTTGATGGAAAAAGTATCAACATTCGGCCATAAGAGAGTGCAAACATGTTTTGTAAAAAGAAATTTTCTCTACAAAATAATGTTCACGAAACAAAAGCTGTTTTGAATAATAATAATAATAATAATAATAATATTATATTATTATAATATTATAATATTATTATATTATTATAATATTATATTATAATATAATAATATTATTAATAACTACTAAATATATTAATAATTACTAAACATATTATCTTTTTTAATAGATTTTAATAAACAACTGCTAAACAAGGAGAGTATGACGTCACCAAACAGTCAGATAGGAAAAGTGAAGGAAAGAGTACTTTAACGATAACGACGACGACGATGATGATGATGATGATGATGATGAGGGGGTGGTGATGATGATGATGATGAATGATGACGCAAGATGGTGACGGTAACAGCGAGTCACCCAGGTGATGGATTTCCATTTGGAAAGTTTAAAAGAAAGTCCGTTGGGGTTTGTAACCTTCAATTACGTTGTAATTTAGGTCCGGTGCTTCTGGGATGTTCTTTTCTTTGCTTTTGACGGATGGACGGATGGGCGAGGGAGTGCATGGATGGGTGAATGAATGAATGAATGCAAGGGCAGGTTATTGAGTTCAAGAATGGGTCAACGAGTGCTCGGATGAATGCAGCGTAGGGCGAGTGGGTGAATGAATGAATGAATGCAAGGGCAGGTTATTGAGTTCAAGAATGGGTCAACGAGTGCTCGGATGAATGCAGCGTAGGGCGAGTGGGTGAATGAATGAATGAACGAACGAACGGACCGACGAAAGAAACTTTAAGCAACATTTATTCACGTCCACCCACGTGATCCGAGACTTGAATAATTAATTCTCCGCTGATTAATTTATTTGTCCAAGACTTCTCTCTCGAATCCACAGAAAATAAATCTGCTCCGATCTTATCCTCTTGACCTTTAACCTGCCTTTCAATCGACTCTTCTAGCCCTGTGGCGTTTAGAGCGTTGACCTCTGACCCGAGGACAGTCTTCGATTCGTGATCTATTTAAAGGACCTCTGAGCGAGTAAAAGGGAAACATTTGCACTTGAAAAGTGAATTCAAAAATGTTTTCGGAGCAGGAAATAAAAACGTTTTCAAAAATATTTCGTTACGTTGATTAAGGTGAAACTTGGAGAATGAAGAAGAAGATGACGATGATGATGATGATGGTGATGGTGATGATGAGGAGGAGGAGGATGAGATGCCGATGAGAGTGATGATAACGATGACCGAGGCACGGGTGATGACCTATGACACGGGACTTCAATCGTCCAATGAGAACCAATCAATCAAAGAGGCTTCCCTGGTATTGGCGGAATTTGAACGGAAGTATGACGTCATCCATCAAATAGGTCAAAGTCAGGTGACGTAGAGAAGATTCTTTTTCGTATTAAAACGTGTCATGCCATATTTCTTCCTTTTGGTGGTTATTGTCATTTATTTTATTTATTCATTTATTTTATTTATTTATTTGTTTATTTATTTATGTCATTTATTTTATTTATTTATTTATTTGTTTATTTATTTATTCATTTATTTTATTTATTTATTTGTTTATTTATTTATTTATTTATTTATTCGATACATTTATCATATTGCACCGCGTTGATAATCATATTTAATAAATGTAAATGTTTCTGTTTAAATAGTCTCTTAATTTTAAATGTTATGTTTCGAATCTTATTCAATCATTATCATAATCATTACCTTTCACTTCAGCTTTTAAGATGGCGTCCGAGGGCAGTTAAAGTTTGTCGTTAAGGAAACAATTGTGAAAGTTATTTTTACAAATAATTTAACCAATGTTACGAAATCATTACTTATAATAAATAAGTAAATAATTGAATATAATTGAAATAACATCGATGGTGATAATGATGATGATGATGATGACTATGACGTCGACGGCGTTTAGTTCACGAGCTCACAGTTGAACACACGATGATTTTGACTTTTGTTATCTTTTTTAATTTTTTTTTAAAGGAAAAATCACAATTTAAAACATTCAAACATTCAAATGGACCAATCAGCGACCTTTGAAAAGCACTCACGTGATGTTTATCGCTGATGAGAGTCGATCCGACGACGCCGTCCGCGTTGCCATGACTGCCACCGCTACCGTGGCAACAGGAGGTTAGACCGTTCTGGATGCCGACGGCGCCCTGGTAGCCCTGGCCGCTCGAACTTCCGGTTTGATGACGACGACGATGATGATGGTGGTGGTTGTGGTGGTGGTGATGATGATGATGGTGGTTGTCGCAACTGTTCCAGCCGGCGATGCCACTGCCTGAGGCTTGGGAGAGACTCGTCAGAAGGTCCAGTTTGTTGGCGACTACGAGTACTGGAAGTGTACGTGTATTGAGGTGAGCACGTGTGTGTGTGTTTGTGTGTGCGTGCGTGTGTAATTAATAAAGTTATATTATAATTATAAATATAATTAATAAAATAAAGCAATAAATTTTATAAATAGACAATAATGATTAATTGCACACAGATACTTCTTGAATGGGTAGCAAAAAATTCGGTTATTTGTGACGTAATAATACTAGATTTTATATAAATCCAAAAAAAGAGGGTCAGACCGAGGGGATATTTTCCCGCTAATGGGCATACATTAATCACACGGATTTGTTTAGATTTGCATTCTTTATGCATAAAAATTACAACACAAATCAACAAAAAAAACCTCCCGAACGGTAAAATTCATTAAGAGGCATTCTTAGAAGAAAGAATACAAGTACGAGTACAAGTACTCGCAGGGATTAAGTACCACTGCAGGTAGCACGCGGTTGCACCAAGACAACCACCTCACTCACCTGGGACATCGTGAAGGTTCCTGGACTTTTGTATCTGCTCGAACATGGCGCGAACGTAACGGAAGCTCTCGTCGTCTGTGATGTCGTAGACGAGCAGGTAGGCGGAGGCGTTGCGCAGGCAAAAGCCGCGGTAGTCCGACCATTCTTGGAGCGAAGACGCGGGAAAGTTGGTCACCTGACTGCAATCCACCAGCTTCACCTGGAGTTATTGATGGACTGAACAGGTGGATGAAAGAGGCAATGAAAACTTGCAGCTAGTTCGAGTAAATAACCACTTTCAATGGAATTTCACAGTGACTTAATTTATTAAATATCTCGCCAGGGGGCGGGAAATGCCTCTTTTCACTCAACTCATCTAAATTTCATGTCCGCCTTAGATAATGCCTTTGTACGAGTTTTTAATTATTATTATTATTATCATCATCATTATCATTATTATTATTATTTTTATTATTATTATTATTATTATCATCATTATCATTATTATTATTATTGTCATTATTATTATTATTATTATTATTATTATTATTATTTGGCCTTGGCGGATTTGTCTGGCATTTTTTGAATAACCGATGATGTCACGGTTCACTGACTTTATACCTTTGACGTCGTCACGCTTCGTTTCACATTGTCATGTCACTCGACAATGCGGATTGTCACGCTTTGATGCTCTAAAGTCGTGAAGTGGAAATGAGAGATGCGCCTTTTACGTCTTGATGAAGTGAGTGCAAGTGAGTGAGCGGGTGAGTTTGTGAGTGAGTTCGAGTGAGTGAGTGAGTGAGTGAGTGAGTGAGTGAGTGAGTGAGTGAGTGAGTGAGTGAGTGAGTGAGTGAGTGAGTGAGTGAGTGAGTGAGTGAGTGAGTGAGTGAGTGAGTGAGTGAGTGAGTGAGTGAGTGAGTGAGTGAGTGAGTGAGTGAGTGAGTGAGTGAGTGAGTGAGTGAGTGAGTGAGTGAGTGAGTGAGTGAGTGAGTGAGTGAGTGAGTGAGTGAGTGAGTGAGTGAGTGAGTGAGTGAGTGAGTGAGTGAGTGAGTGAGTGAGTGAGTGAGTGAGTGAGTGAGTGAGTGAGTGAGTGAGTGAGTGAGTGAGTGAGTGAGTGAGTGAGTGAGTGAGTGAGTGAGTGAGTGAGTGAGTGAGTGAGTGAGTGAGTGAGTGAGTGAGTGAGTGAGTGAGTGAGTGAGTGAGTGAGTGAGTGAGTGAGTGAGTGAGTGAGTGAGTGAGTGAGTGAGTGAGTGAGTGAGTGAGTGAGTGAGTGAGTGAGTGAGTGAGTGAGTGAGTGAGTGAGTGAGTGAGTGAGTGAGTGAGTGAGTGAGTGAGTGAGTGAGTGAGTGAGTGAGTGAGTGAGTGAGTGAGTTTACGAAGAAATGAATTAAGCCGGACATGATGAGATTGATCGATTCTTGCGCCGTCCTAAGAATTTCTAGATGAAAAATGTCCTCTCCTTAATGGAAATAACCTGAGCACGGCAAAAAGGTCACGTCGAAGTTCAAAAGTTCAGGTCATTGAGAGGTCATCGAGAGCCACGACGACGAGCGTACCTAGCAACCGTAAGCAAGTATCAAGTACCCGATTACCTCGTAAATTCGTTCATTGACGACAAGCGTGACGTAATGGTAGTCCTTCAAGCTGGTGCCCCGATACGCTTCGCTGAACTCGTTGTAGACAAACTGACGCAGCATGGCCGTCTTGCCGACACCGGAAGCGCCCATGACGACGATGGTCACGTGGTGGATGCCCGACTTCATTTCCGGCTGTTGGGACTGGGCGGACTGAAATTGTTGTTGTTGTTGTTGCTGCTGCTGCTGTTGATGACGTTCTTGAAGTTGAGTTTCTTGTTGTTGTTGCTGTTGTTGGACGTCGATGACGTCAGGAAGAGACGAGCATGTCGACGCATGCGCAGAGTCGTTCTTGCGGTTGGTGAAGCGACGTCTCCGACGTTCTGTCGACATGGTTTGGACGCCTGAGGACCACAGGATGAGGACTGGACTCTTCATTTATGACGACTTCTCAGTCGGGATCCTGAAGGTCCAGTTTTTTGTTATTTAATGTATTGTATGGTATTGTATTACATCGCAATGCATTGTATATTATATTGTATTGCATTATTTAATTAATACAGCTATTTACTTTATTTATTCTCAGCAACCTCTCAATCCAATGTTACTCCTCATCCCTCAATCCTTCCATCCTTTCTTTCTTGATTCTTTTTTTTCTCTCCTTTTCTTGGTCTTCTTGGTAATCAATTCCTCATCGTCGTCGTCGTCGTCCTGGAAAAGAAATCCTTCGTTGCTGATGGAGAACTGAATATAATCCGGAACGGATGGGAACTGAACCGGCTCGCGTATTTGTGAGAATGACGACGACGATGACGACGACGACGATGGTGGTGATGATGACTGAGACGATGACGGTGATGATAGTGATGATCGTGATGACGATGGTAATTGTGGGCAGTTATGATAATAATATTTGGGTTGTTGAAGTACCACTGTGACTGTTGCTTTTGTGATGGCACTTGAGTTGGTAATGGATTTCATGGACCGACTGGTTCTACAGGATGGAAGGGTGGATGAATGGATGGATGGATGGACGGACGGACGGATGGACAGAAGTATTGCTTTTGTAAGAGTGGAAAAAGTTAAAACGAAAAACGTAAGGACAAGAAATTCTAGAAGTTTGAACACCTCATCTCCTTCTCAACTTCTGGTGTTGACATCTAATTTCTCTTCATTTCGTCAGGAATTCTTTTGATTTATTTAAATACCTGGTTTAAAATATCGCAAATTTTGCTTTGTGATGGAATTTTAAAATCCGAAGAAAAAAATCATTAAAGAAATAGATAGGTGGAGTGAAGAATGGATGGATGGACGGACGGACGGACGGAGGGGTGGATGGATGGATGGATGGATGGATGGATGGACAGATGGCTGGGATGTCAGATGGATGAACCGATAGACTTGAGATTTGAAGATCTTCGACCTTAGATCATAAAAATTGACAAAGTACAAATTTTTCAAATCATGGGATTTCACAGAATTAAATAACAATGGTTTTATCATTAAATAGAAGTTAATTCGAAACAGTGCAGTATTTATGAGAACATTGTTATCTTTTAATGTATTAATGATATTAATAACATTAATAATTATTCAGTTACAAGCATGGCTTAAATTTATAAGTAAACAGATGATGCAAACATACATAAACATGTATCAATAAATTACGTATGTATACCTGAATTTGTGCAAATGTTTGTTTGAATTTAATTGACACATCAGACTGGTAATTTAAGATCACGTTTTGCTAATATATTTATATAATATAATATAATATAATATAATATAATATAATATAATATAATATAATATAATATAATATAATATAATATAATATAATATAATATAATATAATATAATATAATTATGAGGGGTTCGCCCGTATAATAATAATATAATATAATATAATATATAATGTAATATAATATAATATAATATAATATAATATAATATAATTTAATATAATATAATATAATATAATATAATATAATATAATATAATATAATATATAATGTAATATAATATAATTTGTAACATAATATATAATATAATATAATATAATATAATATAATATAATATAATATAATATAATATAATATAATATAATATAATATGCATAATCTAAAATATGTTTATTAAACGAATTTTCTCACAAAAGTTAAAAGGCGAAAGTAATTCATTTCTTTGAAAATAAACACGTCTTTCTTGCTTTAAATTAGCATTTCTCTCCTTTCAGATTCCTGGAATGACTGAATAATAACACAATAAACAAAAAAAAACAGGACACCAAAAGCATCAACTACAGTTGATCATATTCATCCACTCATCTAGCAGCATCCAATCATTGGTCTCTCCGTCCGTCCATCCATCATCCATCCATCCATCCATCCATCCATCCATCCATCCATCCATCCATCCATCCATCCATCCATCCATCCATCCATCCATCCATCCATCCATCCATCCATCCATCCATCCATCCATCCATCCATCCATCCATCCATCCATCCATCCATCCATCCATCCATCCATCCATCCATCCATCCGTAACTCCGCCCAACCAGCCATCCATTTGACTAAATATCTCTAGTCATGAATTCCTTATAAATCTCCACCAAAAACGTCCGAAAGGATCTTTTTATCGAAGGTCATGTCAAGAATTTTCTTCTTTTACACCCATTTATTTATTTAACAACACAAATTTTCATCAATTCATCCATCCATTCAGTCATTCATCCTATCGCTCACTCACTCACTCATTCACTCATTCTTTCTTTTCTTTCCATCATTGGAATAATTCATGAAATCCAAAACCTCTTGTGGTGAATTTCTGACCACCAACAGAAGAAAAAAGGAGCTACATAAATCATAAAACTTGGAATATATAACAAAATATTGCTTAAATAATAATAAATCGGTACATAAATAATAAAATGTTACGTAATCTTAACATAAATGACTGAAAGAGTCTCAAGGGTGAAGGGACATGTTTTGTGCAGACGCGAGGAAAGAAAGAATGTAATAATAAAAGAATAAAAAATCAAAAAAAATCACAAAAACGGAGAAAATTCTCAGCCACCTCTTCCGGAGAACAACTGTTTCTACGTGGGTGTCTTCAAGTGACGTCATTCGGGAAATTGTGGATTTTAATATTTAAAGATAATAATATTAATAAATTATTGAAACGCTCAAAATATAAAATTATTAAATGCAAAATAATATTTAATATTACACAATATAATGGTTATTGATTGATATTATATTAATTGATATGATATTATAATTATTAATTATATCTTCTAAACTTACAAAGTAATAATAATTAATTAAATTAATTATCATTGTAATAATAATAATTAACAATCATTATTTTCTAATCATGGTGATTAATATTATAATTATTTGTATCATAATAAAATTCTACATTGCATTGGAGTATGTTATATATAATATTATATGTTATAATATGTTATTATTATTATTATATCTGCATTTAGATATTACAGAATAAATTGGTAAACTTAATTAAGCTTATAAACATAAAGCTTATTTACATTTTATAAAGTTTTTTTTATTTTTTATAAATAATGTATGACGTGGAATGTACTTTACTCTGTTTGCATAAGCTCGAGGTAGTAGTAGATCAATGGACGTAATTTATTTATTATTGTAATAATATTATATTTATAATATTTATCTATAATAATTTATATTATATTATAATAATAATTATAATAATGAACTGTTATAATACCACGTCATCTCGTTAAGGATAATTTAATAAAATCAATCGATTTTTAATTTAAAATTCGCACCTAACATCCAAGCAATTGACAAATTAATTCTTTTAATGTCTGACGATTGATCTTCTTCTTTTTATTTACATTCCTTCGTTCTCGTTCGCCATCAAAGAACCATCAATCCAATACTCAACAACAACAACAACAGCGCATTTTTTCCTCCATTCTTTTGTCAGACCATCCTGCTAGGAATTCCTGTTGGTCTAAAAATATTTCCTCTTGCGCCTTATTGTTATTATTATTATTATTACTATTATTAATATTATTATTTTTAACAAGTTAAATAATGAATTACAAATACATTGTAAGGTCATTTCAGACCTCCGTCAGTATCGTCCTATTAAATATTTACAAACCTTGCAACGTAAACTTCAACGTTTGTTTTCAAACGATTTTAAATTAAATTTGCCTTTCAAAAGGGGAATAAATTTACATTTACGAAAATTAAATAGAATGTTTGAATGAAAATATGGCATAATAATTTTCTATAAATGAAAATATGGCATAATAACTAACTTTGGACGAAAATATGGAATACGATGTTAAGAATAATATGTTTACATGTAAACATGGAATAATAATAATATGTTTAAACGAAAATATGGCATAATAATTCGTTTGAATGAAATTTTATAATAATAACATATAATAATAAATGAAAATATGCCAAAATAATTTGTTTAAATGGAAACTGAAAGCTAGAAAAAAACCCCAAATTTTTTGCTTCTTTGTGTCTTTGTAAATTTGACAAATTATCGGGGATTTCATTTGCAAAGCTTTTAGCAAACTATTTTCGTTGGCTCCGTTGAAATCAATCCGAAAACTTATAGGTTAATTATTAAATTAATGTGCGTTTATTAAATTTATATTATTAAATTATTATTATAATATTGTATTAATAGTATCAATATTAATATTATTATCAATATTAATTATTAATTTATTATTTATTAATATTATTTAATAATATTGTGTAACCCGTTGATTTTGGCCTATGATGACCGATGAACATTGATTATAATTATTTCATTAAATTAATGGTAATTGATCGAAAATTGTAATCATCTGTCTTTTTTTTTATAATCATTATCATCATTATTATCTTCTTCTTTATAATATTAATGTTATTATTATTATTGCTAAAATAACAACTACGATTATTATTATTATTATTATTATTATTATTATTATTAATGTTGGGGCAATAATTCTTTGTCTTATCGCCAAACTCTTATTTGCATATTCCAGGCATATTTACGTTAAAAAAACCGTGAAAAAGGTTTCCGTGTGTTTGCAATGAAGTCATTTGGAACGGAATTATCATTGCCATGTGTGGTGATGACGACGACGACGACGACGATGATGATGATGGTGATGGTGGTGGTGATAATGATGATGACATTGTTTTGATTATATCGCTATTACTTAATTTTAATCATTATTATCATTAATACGTTGAGTGATAAATGATTTCACGGTAACAGTGATGGCGAAGATGACGACGACGACGATGCCCACGACGTTGATGAAAATTAGAGCATCAGAGACGCACGCAACGGACATTTCAAATTCGACTGATCAAATGAGATAAAAATTCGTTCGCGGAAAACAAATAATCTTAAATAAAGTTTATTATCCATATAAATTATCATTATTATTAATATTATTATTATGATTAATAATATATGATAATATATAATAATAATAATAATAATATATATAACATATAATTATTTAATAACATTGTATAACCCGTTGATTTTAGCCTGTGATGATCGATAAACATTGATTATAATTATTTCAATGGATTAATATTATATCATAATAATATATGATAATAATAATGATACATATATAATAATATTATGTATATTAT
The DNA here is from genome assembly GCA_034509925.1 of Hirudinaria manillensis. Taxonomy (NCBI): domain Eukaryota; kingdom Metazoa; phylum Annelida; class Clitellata; order Hirudinida; family Hirudinidae; genus Hirudinaria; species Hirudinaria manillensis. The sequence continues at coordinate 7,125,690 of CM067527.1, forward strand.
TAATATTATTATTTTATTTATATTTACTAATGTAATAATAATAATATGATATTACTATTATTATTATAATATTATTATTATTATTAAGGAATTGTTGTTATATTTCATTACGCTATTAATAAATTATCACATTGTTACTGGCTACTGTCACTTATTAACTTCATGAATGAATGTCTTAGTTTTTCAATCATTTTGAAATAAATTTTAAATATGTTACATTTACATTTACTCTGTTATTTATAACAAATTAATAAAATAAATTATGAATAAAAAAAAATATTACCTTGAAATAATTAGAGAAAATAAATTCCAGATAGAAAAATGAGCATATTGACACAAAAAATCAATTCGAGAAAAAACTCTGTGTGTTGGCGCTGACAGCCGTGATGTGGAATAAACTCAAAAAAATGTCACGAGGTTCTGATAATGATTGCTTGTGCTGCAGCTGATGACGACGACGACGATGGCGATGGTGATGGTAGTAGTAGTGATGGTTTACCATCGTCGTCGTCGTCGTCGCCATCAACACCTGTTCGTGTTAACATCCTTGTACTACATAAAGCACGATATCCCCAATGAAGTCCTTAATGACATAGGATTAACTCCAACCTTTCACAGACTTTTTTTTACACACTTTCATCTTCCCATCCTTCAGTCCCCCATCAGTCTATCCGTCAATCCATCCCGGGTCTCAACCCTCCATCACCCATCCATAAAATCCATCCGTCCATCAATTCAGCCACTGGGCTACCAGGTTGCGTAAACTTGAAAAGATAATAATTGGTCGCAAGTCAGCATTTACCGTTTAAACAAAGTTAATAAATAATAACTTAATTAGTTATATTATTAAATAATATTTATGTATAATTAAAACGTTTGGATGTAATTTAACATAAAACTAAGTAATATTCCTTCTTGCCATATTGCAATCAATTTAACTCATTGATTATACTTCACTTTCAAAGCACCATTTGCAAAACTTCATTTTTAATATATTCGTGGATGTGAAATATAAATATTATATCATATTTTATATTATTATATAATAAAATTACACAAATATTGATCCTGCAGTTGCATAAAATCCCAAGGTCTGCATAAAAACATTTCAACACCTTTTTAATAAAACAATAAATAAAAATTTATTATTAAAAACAATTATAATTAATGCAGATTAAATGAAGATCTAAAGCTGACTACCAAAGGGCGTAACTTAATGTCATTAATTATTCATTAAAAAGTATGAATATTCATTAACTCACTCATTTAATATTCATTAAATCATAAATATTTTAAAGTTATAACTAATATTTGTTGCTGTTGCTTGTGTTGTTGAAGGCACGTGTTACACATAAGTGTTGCCATCGCTGGTCTTGGCAATGTTTATCGATCTTTCTAGTGGCAGGATTTGATTGGACCAGGCCTGAGTGAGTGAGTGAGTGAGTGAGTGAGTGAGTGAGTGAGTGAGTGAGTGAGTGAGTGAGTGAGTGAGTGAGTGAGTGAGTGAGTGAGTGAGTGAGTGAGTGAGTGAGTGAGTGAGTGAGTGAGTGAGTGAGTGAGTGAGTGAGTGAGTGAGTGAGTGAGTGAGTGAGTGAGTGAGTGAGTGAGTGAGTGAGTGAGTGAGTGAGTGAGTGAGTGAGTGAGTGAGTGAGTGAGTGAGTGAGTGAGTGAGTGAGTGAGTGAGTGAGTGAGTGAGTGAGTGAGTGAGTGAGTGAGTGAGTGAGTGAGTGAGTGAGTGAGTGAGTGAGTGAGTGAGTGAGTGAGTGAGTGAGTGAGTGAGTGAGTGAGTGAGTGAGTGAGTGAGTGAGTGAGTGAGTGAGTGATTATTTACAAAAAAATATATCTCCATGTTCACCACCATTGTCATCAACGATATCATTGTCCTCATAGACATGATTTGAAGTCTGACTTGTATTGAATCATTCGGTAAATCAATTGATTATTAGGAAGAATTCTCTGCAAGCATTTCCGTCAACGTAACCATCATCCCAACCATCTCTTCGTCGTTGTCGTCCTCAATAGGATCTTTGTCCTCATCATCTCTGATATCATCATCATGACCATCATCACCATCATCATCATCACCATCGTCATGTTCTCATTTATCATGGCCTGAGTTGTCATCAATATCGGTCCTTAAAAGTATGCATCAGATAAAAACGATTATCGCTCCATTATCGGACCAAACCATTGGTAACCATGACGACCATGGAATGATGACGGTTGCTTAATATTATAATGATTGCATTAAAATTATGAATATGTTAATTAGAGCGGTTTTGGACAATGCCTGACATTACGATGAAAGCATGATCCAACAAATTTCCCCAACTTGACTTGACTGATTATAATTAAACATGTCATGAATATTCATGATCTCTTATTAATAAACACGGTGACTAATATTTATTAAATTTTATTTATTTATTTTAATAATTATTAACAAATTATGCGTATTTCTATCGTCATTGAAATTAAAGTAGGTTTATTAAAATTATTTGACATTAAACGTTTACCTGAAAACTGACAGAGGTTTTCCACAAATCTTCCGAGATTTTTGAGTGCATTTAAGTATAAAATACACATAAAAAAAGATGATCTCCACTCAATCATAGGAAAGAAAATAAAGATTTAAAGAATTATTTCTTTAAAAATTTATAAAACAAAAAAGCTTCCTTGCATTTGTAAAGAGTTAAGTTAATCTGTTACGTTAAATGAAATTAAAGCTAATTAAATGAAATGGAATTTAATTAAATTAAATTTATATAATGAATATTTAAATTAAAAATACAATCAACAATTTGCAAATCGGCAAATTAGTTAAAAATCACCGTCTTTAATCTGAATATTTGTCGGAATTTGATTTTATTTTTTTAATTTAAACATTTATTTAATTAAAATTATTTATGAGTTCTTTTTCCATGCAAACGGAAATGACGTCATGGAGGCCTCCTATTGGATGAGTTAAAAGGTAACAAAAAATGATTGAAAGACGAACAGGAAATTGAAGTTTGGAAAACAACGGATTTTTGAATTTATTATTATTATTATTATTATTATTATTATTATTATTATTATTATTAAATTAGTATTTCAGTATCATCGTCGTCGTCGTCATCATCATTGCTATTTACAAACATTATTCAAGGTTTTCGTGAGAAGACGATAAATAAGGAGACCAAAATCTAATAAACAACTTGTCGCCAGATGTCATGAAATTCATTCGAAAACTCATTACTCTGTGAAATCATTTCTGCCTTAAACTCAGATGTTCCGTTCAAACTGGAATGCAATCGAAGTGATTATTTGATTATTTAATAACAATTATTTAATATTATTTAACAAACATTATTTAAAAATATTTAATATTATTTAATAACAATTATTTAAATTAATTAACAACAAATGTAATTAATTCAAATTATTTAATATTATTTAATAACAATTATTTAAAATTACTTAATAACAGTTATTTAAAATGATTAAATGCAATTATTTCAAATTATTTAAAAAGAAAAGCAGTTGATTAAAATTAATAAAATTAATTAATAACTTAATTTTATTCGACAATTAATACAAATTAATCGATATGATTACAACGATTAATAAATTTATTTATTTATTTAAAATTTTAATAATAGTTAATTTATATAGCGCCGTATGCATAGCGTCGGACGCGCTTATAAATATAATATTATAAATTTATTTGAACACCTCTATTAGCCATCACTGAACACCTTCATAATTTAAAAGATGTTTTCCATAGAACAAAAAATTATGTCATTTAAGAATTTATATTAAATTATAACATTTAAAAATTATATTATCTAAAAATTTGAAAAAAATCGGACTGGATGCCAATCCATTTTTGATCCTGCTGCAGACGTGGCGATTTATTTTGAATGAATTTATGTAAATTGTTAATAATAATAATAATAAAATAATAATAATAAAATAATAATAATAAAATAATAAATACTGTTATGTTGTCAGACGTTGGTAGACGTTCTGCAAATCAATTTCACAAATTAAAAATTAAATCTCCATCAATCAGGAGAAAATGTGTTAGAAACGCATTGAATTCAAATACGTCCCTTGGTTCGTTTCGAACCCGAAACCCACGCATTAAAACGTCAGGAGATCCACGAAGGGTATCAGTTGAATGAGTTGAATCACTCCAGATAAGACTGGAATGAATGTGAAGGCGATAAAGTTCGACTTGGAATCCACAGCAAAGAATAATGAACATCGAACCAATTTATCGATACATCAGAGTGCGTCGTTCATCCATTTGTTCATTCATTCATTCATTCATTCATTCGTTCGTTCGTTCATTCCTTCCTTCCTTCGTTTGTTCATTCATTCATTTTCAAATCATCCTTCTTTCCATCCATCAATTGACTCAATCATAAATCCATCCAAAGAACCTCAGAATGAACGATTGAAAGAACTAAAATGAAAATAAAATAAATTAAAATCTCTTGAAGTTAACATTTAACAGCACGTACATTGAAGGTAATTCTACCAGGTGCAATTTTATTTTAATTAGCAAAATTAAGTAAAAATAATGAAGAAATAAAAAAAATAAGCGATAAACAATCTGTAAATGAAATCAAGTGCCATTGTTGCCGTTGTTATGAAAATCATGGCATAACTTTACAGCTACCAAGAGACACACTCAATCAGAGCAAACAACGACAAACAGTGGCAACAACAACCAGAGCAAACAACAACAATGCCTTCCGTTCCAGCCACCAATCCCAGGAAGGGATTGAAAAAAAGAAGATAAATCTCATGACCCACCCTTTATTAATTATAACTCGTAAAATAAACGAAACCAAATGCTTCCTGAGGGGTGTCCGGGTCAGACCACTGCCCCATCATGGTCATTATTGGGTGCCCCACACCTGAAGTCGGAAAGTGACTTCTAATCGCTTAATTGAGTAAGGAGTGTCAAAGATGATTTCTTCTTCTTATTATTATTAATTAATTATATTAATTATATTAATATTAATTATTATTATTATTATTATAATGGTGATGGTGATTATTATAATTATATTATTATTATAATGGTGATGGTAATGATGATGGCGTTGTAACGAAAATGATGTCGATGATATGAATCAATCGGACTCCAACTGATTCTATGAATGCATCGATGAAAAGGCAAAGTTCCACAGATTTCGAGGAGAGAAACAAAAATGTGGTTCTTCGAAGTTGAAAGTTCGTTTCAAGGAGTTTAAGGTTCAGTTCAACGAAGGAACAAAGGATTAAAGATTAAATTCATGATTAAAGGCGCACATTAAGATAGAAATCAGGTGTCGATGTAAACAAATCATTCCATCGTTCCATTATCATTCTATATTCTTATGAATCTGAACCCAATCTTAAGAACTGCTGATGACTCGTTCGTGCCAAGAACAATGCCCAAGTGATGACTGCTGCATGAATGAAGATGATGACGACGATGATGATGATGACTGTGGTGGTGACTTTGGTGATGATGAAGACGATGATGGTGATGATGGTTATGATGATGATGATGTTGATGTTGATGATGCAGATACATCGAAAATAAATTTGCAGAATTGAGAATGTCCTTCGAGATTACGAAGAACAGAGACACAGGGCAGACCCAAGAAATAAAAGAAAAGCAAAGAATGAAAACAGACCAGAGCGTCTGACATTACAATGACGTCACCCAAATTAGATCAGAAGCCTGGCAGGGTCAAAAGCGCACGATTTTACAGAAGTTTTCGAAAACATTAAATTACCGCCGGCTGTTTATTCTTTGCTGTGAAAAATTTTAATATCTTTGCCGCGGATACGAGCGAAAAAAGGGGAGAGTTGAGCGGAAAACGGGTGAAGATAATGTTTCCTGTTCGCCATATCCGCCATAAGTGTGAGCTTAAAAAGATTTTTGGACGCTTTTAAAATGAATGTTGGTTCATCGTCTCTTAGTTTAATATTGAAATTAGTTATCAATTTTATTTATTTATTTATTTGTTTACATATATTACTTATTTATATATTTATTTATTTATTTATTTATTTCAATTTTAATTCTGAAGGCTTTCATTCGTCAACACGCTCTCGTTTATCTCTGAGGCTTTGAAGTCCTGCATTCAACGTTCCTTGGAAAATAAAATATTTTACTTCGAAACCTTCTGTTTTTTTCTTTCCTTTTTTTGTGCTTTGAAAAGTTATTTTTTATTTTAATTTCTTTTTATTTCTTCCACTTCACTTTTCAATTGTTGATGGGGGGAGTGACCTTTGGATTAGATGAAGATGTCATTGTCACAACAATGATTATTATCATCATCATCACTTTCTTCTTTATTATTATTATAATTATTAATATTATTATTATCATCATCGTCGTTATCGTCCTCATTTTCATCACATCTTCTTCTTATGATCCCTAAAGATTCATGAGGACATCACAAGTCCATCGTCACATCATCAGACCCCAAGTGCAAACATCAATTAAATCACATTTTACCTCATAAACATTCGAACACATATTTATAATTAATAAATCATAATTTAAAAAAAAACTAAAAACACGATCTCCATCCCGGTGGGACTTTAAAAAATCTGGGTCACCACGGCGAGGGAAATGACCTCCAGGAGTTCAGAGGTCGAAAATGAGGTCACGTTACGATCGTAAACATTGGGTGGAAAAATTCAAGATATGTTGTAGTTTCAATTCTTCAAAACAATATACAAAACAATATACAAAACAATATACAAAACAATATCCAAAACAATATACAGAACAATATACAAAACAATATACAAAACAATATACAAAACAATATACAAACAATATACAAAACAATATACAGAACAATATACAAAACAATATACAAAACAATATACAAAACAATATACAGAACAATATACAGAACAATATACAGAACAATATACAGAACAATATACAGAACAATATACAAAACAATATACAGAACAATATACAGAACAATATACAGAACAATATACAGAACAATATACAGAACAATATACAAAACAATATACAGAACAATATACAGAACAATATACAAAACAATATACAGAACAATATACAGAACAATATACAGAACAATATACAAAACAATATACAGAACAATATACAGAACAATATACAAAACAATATACAAAACAATATACAGAACAATATACAGAACAATATACAGAACAATATACAGAACAATATACAGAACAATATACAGAACAATATACAGAACAATATACAGAACAATAGCTGCAACATTAATAACTTGATTCGTTTATTATTAATGTTAATATTATTATTATTATTATTATTATTATTATTATTATTATTATTATTATTATTATTATTATTATTATTATTATTATTATTATTATTATTATTATTATTATTATTATTATTATTATTATTATTATTATTATTATTATTATTATTATTATTATTATTAACTTTACGAAGTTCGTTGCAAAGCATTTCAGAGGAATATCTAACCTTGGCATTCTGCACAAGATGATGATGGTTATTATGATGATGATGATGGTGATTATGATGGTGAAGAGGACTATGACGATGACCACGACAATAACGACACAGAATAAGATGGCGTCTGCTAATTACAATGCCCGTCGCAATGTCCACATTTTATTTCTTTTCATTCTTTCCCATTCCGTCCCTCCTTCCTTTCATGACTTTCGACGCGTCATCGTCCAATGGTCATCATAACCATCACCGCAGTAACCGCTGTTTTCATCGTCGTCGTCTTCTTCTTCTTCTTCTTCTTCTTCTTCAGCATCACAATCATCATCATCATCATCATCATCATCATCATCATCATCATCATCATCATCATCATCATCATCATCATCATCATCATCATCATCATCATCATCATCATCATCATCATCATCATCATCATCTGATTACATCTTCGTAATCAGCAACTAAACCAGGATCGTCATCATCACTGCATGTTTCCACTTGTGATGCCTTTCATCCTGCCAAGGATTTGTTCGTACGGCGAATCATTTCCATAAAAACTTAATCTCCATGGAAAACCATCAATATCACCATCATCGTCGTTGTTCTGGTCATCATCATCATTATCATAACCTTTATCTTTTTCTTCTTTATCATCTTCTTTCACACCGTCATGCTATTCGTCTCTGCTGTTGTCACTCTCTTACCACCCGGCATCGTCAACATCACCAATATCATCATAATCGTCATAGCCATCATCATCATCATCCTCGGAACTACTATCATGACCGCCTTCGCTGCCGAGGTCCAAGAATGTTCATCAGAATTTTTCGATGCTGGACGAGATTTTCAACCGTCACCATGGATACGACATGCTTGTATACTCACTTTCTTAACATTTAAAGGATGAGGTGACAGTGATGCTGCTGCTGCTGATGATGACGACGATGATGGTGATAATGGTGATGATGACGATGATGATGTGGGACACCATTTTCATAATGTCCTTGTAAATAAGCATCGCCTTCTTAGTCATCATCGTCGTCGTCGTCGTCGTCATCGTAAGAATTTAATTTTAATTTGGCGTGACGAAGGGAAGGGACTGCTGGATATGAATAACAGACGTGGTTTTATTTCATATTTTATTGCCCTCTTAGGCCACCTAGCTATGTTTCTGAATTATTTCTAGGTTACTGAGCGAGTGAATGTGTGAGTGAGCGAATGGGTGAGCAAATGAGTGAGTGAGCGAGTGAATGAGTGAGTGAATGAGAGAGTGAACAAGTGAATGAGTGAGAGCGGCCAAGCGAGCTTAATGACATTTAGAACTCATCCAGCTGAATCCAAACCTTTTTTTTCAAGGAAAACTTGCATGAAAAAAATGTAAAATTCTTGTCCCTGCATCTAACTACACGATAAACTACTCCACAACAAACAACCCCACGACAAAACAACTCCTCTGTCATTTATAAATCCACGTACACTTCGACGTTTTTTCCTAATAAGTCACTCAGCATTTTTTGCATTTTTTTCAGGATTTTTACCGTTTTTTGTGTAAGAATTGAGAGAAATTGTTTTTAAATGTCCATAAATGAAATTTGCTGCTTCGAGAAAATTGTAATTACGATCACTTGATTGTTAATAAATGGTCTTTTTTCCACAAAAATAAACTTTTATTATTTACAAGATATGCTCGATCGTCTTCATTCAACCTTGACCGACGCGATTAAGCACTTAAGCAGGACCTCATCGTGTCGAGGTGATCAACCATGTGGAACATGTTCTGCTTTGGAATCTCGTTGTGAATGTGTTGCAGATGTGTTGAATTCACAACTTGTTAGGCAAGAAGATGAGTTCATTCAAGAACATAAAAAGTTTTAATCATAAACTTATCATTGGAAACGATTCGAATGCCTGACTAGTTAGTAGCTCATTATAGCAAGCTGATCGCAAGTTTAGCGCTGGAGTAAGTAAGTGCAAATGAATTTATCCATCCATCCATTCATCCGTCCGTCCATCCATCCACCCATCCATCATCCATCCATCCATCCATCCAACTCAAACTGGACCCCCCATATTCAGCTGTTCACCAATCAACCAAGGAAACCATCGCAAAGTGCCGAGCATACGGAACTGAGGTTACAACGTAAACCTTGAAAATTCAACGAACGGAAAGTAAAAAAAAAACAGCAAAACATTCTTGTGGTGTTTAAACAACAACGACAATAACAACAACAACAAGGGAAACAAATTCAAATACTTGGGATTTTAAATAAAAACTGAAATATCATGAATTTCCTGTATTTTTTTTAAACATATTTTTCATTGAAATTAAAATTCTCTTTTAAACTCACTTGTTTATCCTTTAAAGTCGATTGATTGATTGATTGATTTGTTGATTGATTGATCGATTGATTGATTTGTTTGTTCAACTGATGAATCTTGATTTCGTCTGGAAGTCTTCAAGCAACAAAACGTTCAACAACAACAACAACAACAACAACAGAGAATCGTTTCGTGTTTCATTCGATGACAATTGACTCATATTCTGAGAGCCGTTTATAAATAATCATCACTTGATCGTTTTACAGTAACATATTACAATTACTATTACCGATGACTTGATTATTTGTTCATTATAATATTATAAATACTTATAAATACTATTATAAATATTGCATAACTCCAGGCGAGAGGTGTTTACAATTGCCATGTGTTCCCAAAACGAAGGCAATCATTGAACAATAAGCTACAATTACACGTTACAGACGTCAGTTTATCGTTGAATCATTGTAATCGAGTAATTAATCTATTTATTTATTTAATAAGTTAATTAAATAATTTGTTTATTGATTTAAGTTTAAAAATATCACTTAAATGAGACGATCGTAGTATTGCAAGTCGGAGGATAATTTAACTAGGGTAACTAAGTTAACGCAAGCTGTCAACAACAACAACAACAACAATGTCAACAACAACCACGCGTTTCACAAATGAGTCTCAGCGGCAGAAATACTCCATCAATTGGCATCCTTCGATCCTTCCCCACAGCCTTCCAAGTGAAGACGAGACTTTCCAAGTCTTTTATACAACCACGCTCCAGACTCGTGGTTGATGGTATTTCTTGCAATCCACACACGCCCATCCATTTATTCATCCGTCAATCCATCCATCCATCTATTCATACGTTCGTCTGTCTGTCCATACATTCGTCTGTCTGTCTATGCATTCTCTTGTCTATCCATCCATTCGTCCGTCCGTCCACACATTCGCTTGTCTATGCCTCCGTTCGTCTCTCCATCCGTCAACAATAAGTCCCAATAACCGGATCAAATGCATATGGAAATATTTGGTTGCTGCCTGCTCTCCATTTTTTTTTGGCACAAAAATTTCGAACGAAGACATCCATTGATATTAAATCCATTGACATTAAATCCATTGATATTAAATCCATTGATATTAAAATCCATTTTCGTTCTGATGGCTTTAATAAGAACCCTTGAAGAGGAAACTGAAGATGCACTCAATTGCACTCCTCCTGTGCATTTAAAACAGTTTTTTTTTTAAATTTCCATATTTCTCTTTAGTATGAATATAATAATATTTCTTTTCGTTTTATTTATTTATGATTATTTATTAATATTTATCTTCGTTTTATTTATTTATAATTATTTAGAAATATATTTCTCTCTACTTTCTTCATATTCTCTCTGCCGAGCAGAAAAATTCATATTCCAGTTAGCTTTTATTATAACTACATCTGTATCTCTGATGACGACGATGATGGTGTTGATGATGACGATGATGATGGTGGTGATGGTGATGATGATGATGATGATGACGATCGTTATGTTTAAAATAAGCTGCGTGTAGAAACATTTGTTGTTTGTTGCTCGTGTTTTCACAGTTCATTTGCTTTCTTTGTTAATCCTGGCGAGTTGCTTAATTTGTGTGTGTGCGTGCGTGCGTGCGCGTGTGTGTGGTCCCCTTTTCTAAGATCGGATGTTTGGTGGGGGGGACTTTTCTTCCTTTCTATCTAAAGCTTGTTTAATTTATTAGCAGAAGATTTATTATTTCAATTGCTTATATCATCTCCGGACAACGACAATTATTCACTTTATTCGTTGTCATTATCATCGTTGTGGGTCTTTATTACGGTCGTGTTGTTGCGGGTCGTTGTTGAAATTTTTGGTTGATTTCAATAACAAAGCCTATAAATCATTTTAGAGTCCGGTGAAATCAATCATTCAGAAAAGCTTCAGCGAAAGTAGCGCTGGAGTTGTTGTCGTCGTCGTCGCCACTACAGTTAATGCTTGCAACGACATCACCCTCTCCCAGGAAAACCGGAAGAGATTTAAATGTAAACAGTGGCTCACTGTATCGTTTGATCGAAGACCAACGAGGCCGCACTCTGGCGAATGAATTCCAAACTTCTGGATCAGCAATAGGGACCCACGGGCCTGTCCTGTCGACTTAAGAAGAATGGACGGGGCCAGGCGTTCAATGCTTTAAAGCGGGCTTTGACGGGCCGTTATGTTCTCAACTCAGATTTTCACGTTTTGCAGTATATAACACTCCAATCGAATAATGTTATAGTGGGCTAATAATAGATCTATCAAACATGATTTTGCATATCTGTTTCAAGACGCACTCATACGTGATTTTGATCTTAGCAAATACCTTATATATAACTGCCTCATTGTCGTCATTATCGTCACCACGACTCATACTCTCGATTTGTCCTTTGCTCGAATTGACCAAACTGTGTTAGTGGTCATATTGGGCCCTTCAGTATGTAAATAAAATAAAAATAAATAAATAAATATCAGACTTATATAGTCTTGTGTGATTATTAAGTATGGGATGGATCCATAATTCGAGCGGTCCGGGCCGGTCTCGGACAAAAAAATCCTGCATCTTGCAGGTCTCTACTCATAACATTCATAGCCTTTATTTTGTTTATTAAATTGTCTTATTTTATAATTTTTTTTACCTTAATATGAGCCGTTGTTTTTGCAGAGATGTTTTGTTAAATTGTAAAATTCTGCGCGTCGAAAACCTCGCATTGTGGAAACAATTGTTCATTGAACATTGTTAAATCGCGCAACACCTCTAACTTCTTAAACTTCCATTCGTTTGCCATTTGTTTTCTTCAGTAATAAAATGAAGAAATCATCTATATATTGGATAATTCATCTGCTGATGGTGGGGCTTGAGAGGTTGTAAAATCTAAAGAGGGTAAAAGGGTTTATTTCAAATTTCCGATTTACTACCTTTAACTGATTTAAGCTTTCTAATCATCATAGATAGAAAAGTATATTACTATCCATAATATGTATATTATATATTTAAAAAAACGAAATCCTAGGAATTCCCACAGGATGTTTATCACGCGACGTAAAATACGCGTGATCTCTGGATGGACAATCTAGACCTTAATCGTATTAGGAACTACATCACTTGCAGCCTGTGTTCGAAACTCACCAAAGACCCTCGTATTCTGGACTGCTACCACAGCTTCTGTCTGAACTGCTTGATTGTCAAGTGTCAACCCAAAGACGATTTGGCCGTGGCCAACTGTCCCCAGTGTCAGAATTCATTTGAGATTCCGAACGGAGGCTTGGAATATTTAAAAAAGAACGATTTTCAGGCCAAGATTTATGAAACGTACATGGCGACAATGTTGTGTGAAATCTGCACCAAAGACATGGCCGAGCGCCGATGCGAGGAATGCAGTCAGGTCTACTGTGAAATGTGCTCGAGTATTCACTTGAAGTTTCAAGCTACCAAACATCACACTCTGACGACCTTGGAAGGTCTGGACCAAGTAAATTTGAGAAGGAACGAATATGTGGTGTGCCAGGAGCATGCCAGGAACATCGACATGTTTTGCAGTGCCTGTCTGGAGTTTGTCTGCATAAATTGCTTTGCTATCAAACACAATGGACATCAGGTCCTGTTGATTGGGGACAAGTTTGAAGAAGTCAGAAAACACCTGACCCAAATTGTTGAGCACAAGAAGGACACCCTCTCGAAGTTGGCCGCCGAGCGAGACCGCGTCGTTCCCCTGAGGAACGAGTCGGGAGTGCGGGCAGAAACCCTACGCCAACAAATGAGGGATCGTGGCGAGGCACTCAAGTCCATCATCAATAACCACGTGTCCGTCCTATGCACGGAGGTGGATGCCAACCTTGATGCTTACCAGGCCAAAGCGGACACCCTTGTCGAGACTCTTGACATACTCAAGAACCAGGTAGAAGGCGAGATGAATTATTGCCAGGATAAAATTAAAGATCTGGATTTCAGGACTGTGACAGGATATGCAAAAATGGAACAAGAGCAGCCCGAACCAGACATACCCACGTTCGGGGAGGTTTTTGGAGTGGAATTTCTCAGTTCTAATGACCAGGAAGTCATCACGTTGGCCAATGTGATTGGAGTGGTTTCCAATGGTGAGAACTTAATTCAATTACATTTAATCAAAGAATTTATCTGAGACCAATCAGTTTGTTATTACTAGTTAACCTATGATTCCAACATTAGCTTGTTAACCAATGGAATTTAAATCGAAAATCTTTACAGGTACTGCTGCCTCACAACCATCGAACGCTACTGGATAGACACTCGTCCGGGCTACGAATGCACCAGCACAATTTAATTTCCAGCATAATTTATTGCCCAAGAATGATGGGTTCCCAATTTCTATTCCTCGACCAAACGTCTTTGATCATCGCAATGATGTGCTCTATCTGATTTTTTTAACTCATCTCTGTTGATTTTTACCACTGCCTTGCATTAAATGTCAGTGTTATTTACATGAGATTTGTATTTTCCAACGAGTCAAACTTCAGTTTTCAAAAGTTAACAACATCAACTTGTTTAGCAAAAGATCTGTTAGTCTGCAAAACCTTTATTGCCATGCTTGAATTTTGGTGTCAGTTTTTAAATTCCCACAGGACAGCATTTAGCTTCAAGTGTCCTCACCTTAACATATGTTTATTTCACCTTAACATTTGTTTATTTCACCTTATCATATGTTCATTTCACCTTATCATATATTTATTTATATTTACTTTGCCTTATTGGCATAAAATTTCCACTTGATTGTTACTAATAAAAATATTTTATTTTTTACTAACTATTATTATAATTTCCAGTAAAATTATCTCGCTTATCCGAGTCAAGTTGACAGAAAGCGATTTTTTAAAATTGATTCGTTAAAATTAAAATTCTTTTGATGAGCATTTTAAAAATAAGCACAGAGTAAGATATTTCTTGTTTAAATGTATGGCATCAGACATCATCATCAGCAGGAGGAACAAAGTTTAAATCAATGCCAGAGCTTGAGTTTAAGATGAAATTAATTGAAAATAAGGACAAATTTGTTAAAAATAACATCTAAAAATGAGTCTCAAAACTAAATTTGAATTAAATTGGACTGAATCAAACAGCAAAAACTGATGGCAACCGGAATGACGACATTGACTGCATCTGATTTAAGATCATCGAAACTTAATTAATTCATTCAGATCATGTTCGTGTGGTTTATACATTTAAAGATTGTATTTGTATGGTTTATATTTGTATAATCACCTTTCCCAGCTGAGTAATGACTCAAAGTCCATGCAATATCAATCAAAATTTGAACCATTTTCAATCCATTTTCAACCGATTGTCAGTTTCAAAATGGCAGGTCAAAACGTTGCTCCCAATAAATGCAACAACAAATGATAACCACAACATCGTCATGGCAACTTAGCGACAGATAATCCACTTTACCCTAACTAATACTGACTACAACTTAGAAGCACAACAACAACACTGATGACGACGATGATGATGAAGGTGGATTGGGATGGAGACCTCTTTGGGGATTTCAAAGAAGTCTGGCTTCAGTTGCAATGATGAAAGCAAGCTGGGTTAACATTAGCAACAACAACAATGATGATGATGATGATGACGATGCTCATTTGCATCTGATTAGCATATCCAGATGCAGTCCAGATAGTCTGTAAAACTATTGCCAACTTTGTATTCACTAATACGAATACGTTAACGATACAAAAAAAAACAAAAAACTAGTCCATCACCATGGTAACGTGCAGAACCAGAATTAAAAATAAAACCCTGATCTTTATAAAAAGCAGTTCGAACAAAAATAAAAGGCGACCGAGGGACTCGGGGCGTGGGGTCGGAGTCGCGTCCGACGGCATTCGACCTCGGGTCGGAGGTCAGCGGAAGTATTGGAGCTTCTCCTTCAACCACTCTTCTGTCATGTCTTCGAGAATCCTAACCTCGAAAATCTGTGCAAATTGAACTTACGATTGCATTTTTATGGCCATATTGTTTTGACTGAAAGACTAGTTTAGTACATATTTTATGATTATGATTAGTTACAAAATCATCATCATCTTTGTCATCATTACCATCACCACCACCACCATCATCATCATCATCAGGAGGCAACTGAATATAACCTTGGTGATTCCAATTTCTGAGACCAGGGATTTCATGCTTCCAGCATACATCATCTGCAGTTGGGGACTGCAACCTGAAAAAATCCCACACGGAGTTGATGCCAACAATCCACAAATTAAATGCAAGAAGGAAACCTCTTTAAGCCACTGCCATCTTCATCATTACCATCAAAAATCAACATCAATCACAACCCCTCCATTTTCCACATCGCCATAATCACCACTACCACCATCATCACCATCATCATCACCATAATCATCATCAGTACTCACCCTCAGGACTGACAAATATGAAGCAGAGTGGGTAGGACTTCCTGCCGTCCTCGTGTGAGTACTCGTAACTGTAAACCACGTACCTCGGCTGTGATTCTGGCAGCTGCTCCCTCACGTCATCGATGCTGCAGTCCTGCACGTCACAAAGGGAAGGATGGTTGGACTTAATTTATACTTAATTTATCACATAATGTGGTTAATGACATTTATCTTTAATCATTAAATATTAACAAGATCTAGGAAGATAAATGTATTAATGTAGTTAATTATATTTATTTTATTAATTATATTTAATGTTATTAGATAAATATTAACTAATGCTGTAAAGAGGTAATTGTTATTGTCAAGAGCTGCTGAGGCTTGTGCCGCATTCTAGCTTCACTTGTTGACTCGCAGGGATTGATATATTGTGGCGATGATGATAATAAGATCAATAATGGTGCTAGTACTGAATTATTGAAGTTTTATTTAGTTTATCACTCACTCTATGCTCTTCCTCCAGAACTACCATCTGCTTTTCTTTATCAACCTTGACTGAAATTCATATGAAGTTGTGAATGAAGCAGAATTATGAAAAAGTCATTGTTTTTAGTTTTTTATTGCCAATTCCTTTATATGTTCAATTTATCAAGAAAGACTGTCAGTAAATTTTTTATTGCTAATATTAATAATGTCAATAATTCCTCAAAGTTCCAATATATGTAACATTCCTTGCCTATTATGGCGGCATTGTCCTTCTCCTTTCTAAATCTGAACTGTTTCAACTTTTCTTTCAATTCCGGTGCGATCTCGCAAACACGTACGTTTTCTCCCTGCGTTCAAAATAAATTTCTTAAAAATTTCCTTCCGTGTAAATTGACAGAAATCTCGAGTTGGAGACGAGTTTCGGATTGAAATCAACAAACTAATTTAACTAATGAAAGAGACGCCCTCAAATAACCATTTTCTTTCAAAGTATCTAATTTCCTCGATCAACAGAAAAATCCCGACGTCTGTTTCTTGAACAAACTTGTCCGGCAATGTTTTGGGGGCGTAACATTAATTTTAATTTTGAAAATTAGCAGAATAAATAAAATGTCAATTTAAATAAAAAATAAACATTGATCACTAAAAGGCAATTTCTAAAATTTTTAGGAGATTAGACCTCACAATTTGACATTTTAAAAATAAAAATAAAAAATTGGAAAAAGTTCTTATGCATATAAATATTTAAATACTTACAATCATTGCATAATGCATCGTGCTAACGAATTAATTTGTCTAATTAAGTGAATGAAATTTACGTCAAACCGTCTAAATTGTTCGGAGAATATCAAAGTTAATATTAAAGAACGAAAAGCAAGTTATTTTTTATCAAAGTAATTGTTTTGACTTGGACCATTACATAGGAAACTTGAGAAATCCAAATAATCTTCCAACCACTTGATTGAACAATTCTAAAGTCAACATTTCAGACTGAAACTTGAAATGAAAATTTTCCAAGACATCTCCTACGAAGTAATCCTTCCAATTAAGCAGCCTGCTAAAAATAGCTCCATTGATTCTGAAGCAGTGCGAGTGACATTACGAGTGGAAAAATCCTCATTTCGAGGGGAAGCGATATTCGAGAGCAATCGTATTTATAATCTTTTACGACATCATGGCGGCAGTCATAATAATAAACAATATGGCGACCGTCATTAATATGGCGTTATTCTTTTAATACGGCGACGAGCGGAGGCAATAAGAGGGATGAATACGATGTTATGAATGGCCGAAAGTGGATCTTAAATAAAAAGAAAATAAAAATCATAACCATAAAAGATGACGTTTATAGGCGAACCACTCTGCCATTAGAGACCCTCCTGGAAATAGGAGGATATGCCGATCAGAGGGCGAGTCTTCCCTGCACTTCAGATGAAATGGTCGTATAATCAGGTCTATATCATATTGATTATATTGATTAAAATGCATTTAAAGAAGAAATACTAAAAAAATAAATAAATTACCATCAGAATAATAAATGGTGACCAATATTTTAGATTAAGGTAATATTATTGTTATTAGTGAAAATGCTGTTTCTTTAATAAAAATTCAGTAATTTATATCTATTCAATTTCAGTTGCTATATTTAAGTCATAATTACGATTATGCAACAAGTCGATTTCATCCGAGAAAAGTCGAGCATTTGTAGATTCTTCATTGTGGATTTTCATTGTAAACAAAGAAAGTAGATTAATTAATTGCATCGTATGTTTATTATTATTATTATTTTTTTTTTTTTTTTTTTTTTTTTTTTTTTTTTTTTTTCCTTTATTTTCTCGGCCAAAAAAATCATCCAACAGCAAACGCGATCATCAAACACCTCAACTAACATCCACTGTCCCCCATCCGGGCCCGAGATCACCCCGGGACATACAACCGCATTCCCCAGCGCCAACAACACCGCGCTATAAACAAGCGACATCAACCATAATCAATCACTATAGTCCAATTCGCCGGCGCCAACGTTTATGAGTTCTGCGCTTATGGAATTTCCACATAAGGTAGGTGTCCAGCAAAACCGATGTTGCCAGGTACATCATGCCGTTTCTGGACAGACCGATGCCCCGCCATGACAAGTAAGATCTGGAGGATATTACACCTCTGAAGTTGCATACAAAGGCGGTTACTATGATCTTCGGAGAGATAGCACCCCCAGGGCTATTGTTAGACATCCAGATGTGGATGTCTTTGGAGTTATATTTCCCTGTCTTGGATGAGTGGACCTCGTCCAGTGAGGCGGTATCAGAGACAATGGTGACGTCGCATACGATTGAATCGTCCTTACTCCACGCGACTAGGTCAGGGACTCTGATGCCTTCCTCAACTGGTATCCTCGGCTCGATTTTGGTGAAGTACCCTTTCTCGGCCAACTTCGTTTCCAGCCGATGGACGAGGTTGTTGTGCCTCTCTCGTCTCGATACATCCATTCCTGGACAAACCTGGAAAATGTGATCCAGGCTCTCGGTGACTCTGCAACCGGCGTCACACTTGGTGTTTACCTCTGGATGATATCTGGAAACCCGGAGATTGCATGGGAGGACGCCTGCTCTGACCTTTAAGCACTTTAAGTAGTCACTCGGGAACAATCTTGAACGCCCATCCGCGATCCATTCACTGATACCGACACCCTGGAAAAAGGACTGGAGTCCAAATCCGTCTACCGAGCTGTAAAGGCTCTCGAGAGTCTCTTCCTTAAGTCGTTTTTTTGGCTGACGACTCCGAATTTAATTGCCCGAACTTCCTGTGTTCTCCAAGGACGATGCTGTTGTCCTTTAGAGTGTCGAGCAAGAATTCGTCTTCATTGCTTTTCGAGCGAGCCATCATAGATCTCATTCTGCTGGTTCTGATGAGTGGAACCCACTTTCTGAGCTGCAGTAGTCCCAATCCACCAAATTTCAGCCCCGCATGGAAGAAGGCGGTCGGCGTGTCTTTTGGGAGGCGCAGCCATTGCCTGACGGCAGATCTTACTTTCGTGTCTGCAGCCTTTAGAGATTTCAAAGAGATTTTATTGAAGGTAAGATAGTGCACGAGGCTTGGAATAAGGTTCGATCTTAGGGTGTAGAGTTTTTGATTTGGCTTTAAAGGAGCTCTAGATATTGCATGCAAGGATTTATGCATTCTGTCGCCTAGTGACGCGTATTTCATTTTTGGGCCAATGTCAATTCCAAGATATCGGTAGGTGTCGAGAATGTTCATTGCCTTGATTGGCAGCTGGCTGACACTGAGGTAAGAATCCGGGTCAACAATCCAAGGACTGTTTTTCTTTTGCACTTTCGCTCTCAGTGAAGAACATTTTTGGGCATTCATAATTAGTCCAACTTTTGCCAGAGATTCCTCGACTTGTTTCAACAACATCCTCATTCCAATATCAGTAGAGGATAGCAGGATCAAATCATCTGCGAACGCCAAATAATTGCATTTGACTGATGAACTAACATCGCCAGTCACACCGATGGATTGGTCTACTTCTGACATCACCATGTCGATAAACCGCGTTGAAAAGTAGAGGAGACATTGGATCTCCTTGCCTGACTCCTCTATTAACTGGTATGTCCCGACTCAATTTGCCTCCAATCTTCATTTGAACTGAACAATCGCGGTAGGCCTCTGAAATGTATCTCAACAAAAAAGGAGGAGTTCCCAATCTGTGAGCCGCTCTTACAATGGACTGGTGTGAAACCGAATCGAAGGCTTTGGTCACATCAATGAACGTGAGATTGAGATTCTGTTTCTGTTCCTTCTTTTTCTGTATGATTGCTTTCACGAGCCATATATTATCCGCCAGGCCATCACCGTGTCTGAAAGCCTTCTGACGATTTGAGATGGACCAGTGTGCGAGCATTCTCTTGCTCAGCAATCGGTGAAATAAACGACCGATGATTGATCCCACCGTAATTGGTCTAAAATCCTCTGGCTTCAGACTTTCTTGTTTCTTTGGAATGCAGGTGACAATTCCTTTCCTGAGTGCATCGGGAGGGCATCCAGTAAATAACCAAAGCGTCATGTGAGTCGCCAGGTCCTCCGGTGCAATTTTGTTCAGATCAATTTTTTTCATGCCGTCAAAGCCGGGGGCAGAATCTTTCAATCCTTTTGCCGCGTGAATGATTTCATCGACCGTGATTGGAATGTCCATTTCATCGATAGGCTCAATCGTTTCATCCAATGGCCGGGAGTCGGTTTTGGAAGCTTGAGTGAAAAACTTCTCCCAATACTCCACCAATGTTTCATCGGAAGGACATACTGCATTTTTCTCGTAGTCACCTTTCATTACCGTTTGTGCCCCAAGACTTGGACTTTTCCTAAACAGCTGCTGGATCCTCGCATACTGCTCCTTCCGACGCCTCTCTTTTATCGCACGCTTTGAGTTGCGATTGATCCATTTGACGAATTTGCGGCCACTTGTTTGCACCTTGTCTTGCTTCTTCGTCTGATGTTTCTTTGCCACTTTTTGAGTCCTCTTCTTTGACACTGTTATGCCAGCAATCCATCTCTGATATTCTATGTTGATAAGTGACCTTTTAATCTCGTATACCTCAGTGGAATCAATGAGCGAACTGAACTCTTCATCAGACAATCGAAGAAAAAATCTTCTTCTTTCAATGAATTGCAAGGGACCAATAATATTTTCTGGGTCTAATGCTTTGCAACAGGCTGAGATACCAGCATCGGCCTTAACGTCTGCCATTATAATATTTGAGAGAAGATGACGATATTGAGGCTTATTTCTAATCACTTTTATAGCATCCACACTGAGGGAGGGAAATTGCTGCTGAAGTGAGAGGTTGATTCTGTTTTTGTGTGTTCCCCCAAGACTAAGTTCAGCCTTGGCCAGTACATTCCATGACTCAGTGTTATGCAAATTGGGAACAAAACACTCACTATCCTCTGATGGATTAGAATCCTGACAAAAATTGGTTCCTTGATGCATCAACTCCTCATTTGCTATTGTTGAGTGATTGAGATATTTTTCTAGAGTTGTCTTGTATTTCTCGGTTAATCTACGGCTTTTGATGGCATTCAACGATCTATGTTCAAATCTTTTGTGGAGTTCCTGATTGACATTGTGAACTCCCTTTCTAATCAATTCAACCTCCATGGAAGCCAGCATGCAATATTCTTCTTCAGTCCATCTTGCCTTGGAAGAGGGAAGACCTGCTCTAATTTTATGATATTCTTCTGGATGAATTCTGTTTTCATGTATATGTTTACCTCTAACAGAAGCAAATGTCTTTGCACAGAATTCACAATGCACCTGTGTTCCAACAGAATCTGAAGAATTTTCTTTCTTTCTTTGACAGCCAAAGACTTTATTCTGACAGTTCTTATCTTCCATAATCACCAAACCAACACCAAATACAATCAACCGCTGAGGAATAACGATTCCTGTGTTTGTAAACCTGTTTGTTACCCGAAAGAAATGTCGAATACAACGGGTGTGCAGGTATATTTTCCCCTTTTTCTAAATTCCCTCGGGGAAGTAGGCTGTTCACCGAAAGACAAACTAACGGTAGGGGACACGAGCAGAAAGTAAAATCAATTAAAAAAATTGACTTTGAAGCGATGTTTAATCGTTTAAACTCGAGAGCCAAAACAAAACATGCGCACTTATCGCTCGCTCGAACATAAACTATTATTATTATTATTATTATTATTATTATTATTATTATTATTATATTTGTTCATAATATTTATATTTATATACTATTTATTCCTTTATTAAACATCGCATTTAATTATTAATTAGATGTTTTATTAAATGTAATTTATAATGACTTGTAATTATTTTATAATTAAGTTAAGTAAAAACTATTGTTGTTCTAAATCTATTATTATTATTAGTGGCAGGAGGCTGTTCAGGTACAAAAAATATAAGGAATAAAAATGAATTATATTTTACGATATCAGTAATCGTATTAAATTCCATTATCAAATTGTGTATCATTATAATTAATTAAAGATGATTAATTATTACTAATTATAATTTAATAATTAAATATAAATTAAATTTAAACATAATTTAAAGTTGTAGAAAAATTTATTTTTAAATCCATTCCGCCCGAACCTATCGTCTGCACGGTGTTCAGCTTCGGCGGGAAAATTTATAATCGGAGTTGTGCTCTGAATATTCATAAAGCGTGAGTCGTAAAAATGATCGACGATGATTGGCTGCTGATTTATGGGTCACTTCTAGGAATGAGGTCAACATGGCCAGTTCACTGCTTTAGAAAACAATTATGCCAAGGTCCGTGATGCCACCATGACGACGATGACGATGGTGATGACGACGACGATGATGGTGATGACGACGATGACGATGGTGATGACGACGACGATGATGGTGATGACGACGATGACGATGGTGATGACGACGATGACAATGGTGATGACGACGATGACGATGATGGTGATGACGATGATGACAATGGTGATGACGACGACGATGATGGTGATGACGACGATGACGATGGTGATGACGACGACGATGATGGTGATGACGACGATGACAATGGTGATGACGACGACGATGATGGTGATGACGACGATGACGATGGTGATGATGACGACGATGACGATGGTGATGACGACGATGACGATGATGGTGATGACGACGACGACGATGATGGTGATGACGACGACGATGATGGCCATGAAGTTAAATGAATTGTTATTGTTATGATTAATGTTAATTATTAATCAAAAGGTTTTTTATATTGTTCTATTATATTACAAAAATCTGTTGGCAATGTGCCCCCGATCATAACTACATCACCCAGTCAATCATCGTCATTTAATAATTGGGTACATTTTTAATTAAATGACTTTTGGAAGGATGGATGGATGGACGGACGGACGGATGGATGGATGGACACATAGGTGAATTGATGTTGAAGTCGGATATCTTAAGGCGTGTTCATTGATCCGAAGAAAATTGTTTTGAAATTTATGGGCATGCAAGCAAATCGTTTCAACGTTTCCTTCTTCGACCCCATATCCGCCATCATCATCATCATAATAATAATAATAATCATCATCATCATCTCCATTACTATTAATGACAATAGTTTTATTATTATTATTATTATAACTATCATCATCATAATCGTCGTCGTCATCACCACCACCATCATCATCATCATCATCGTCATCATCATCTGCATGGTCCTTAATAAGTTCTTTCATCATTACAAACACTTCACATGAAAGGAATGATGTATTAAATTGCAAAACGAGGAAGCATACAAAAAAAAATCCTTACATGGGTACGTTCCTGTATAAGAATGACTGGACGGATAGACGGATGGCCAGATGGATGGGTGAATGAATGAACGTGTGTGGATTGATGGATGACCAGATGGACAGACAGGCGGATGACTTATAAGACCTGTTGAACAGGTTTTGGAACATAATTATAATCCAGGTGCATCTCCAGGTGAGTTACTGGATAAAAAAATAATGGATGGGTGGATGGATGGATGGAAAGATAGATAGGTGGAATGGACGGCTGAATTGATGGACTGAAGGACGGACGGATGGATGGTCCATGCATGGCTGGATAAATGGAAAGATGGATGTTGGAAATGGAGAGAGAAAGAGGGAGAGATGGTGATGCTGTTCTGGAGGGGTTGCATGTGCAAGGAGATAACGAGCTTCCAGCGCGCGGAATAAAAACAAAGAAATGACAGCGCCTCAAGACGAGCGCCAAGAATCAAGTCGCCTGCCTTGCTCTCGAGCACCGGATTATCGCCCCGAGAGACAGAAGTTCTTTGTTCTCGAGTTCTTTGTGGGTCTTTTTTTTTTGAACAGCGTCCCGGGCGATATTGAGGAAGAGTATGCAAGGTGATTATGTTTATCTGCCTATTTATTTTAACCATGTAATCTATCTCGTTCATTCGTAATCCATAGATTATCCATTCACCAAGTCTCTATTATAATCGCTGTCATCATCTTCATCGACGTCGTCATCGTCGTCATCGTCGTCATCAGAGGTAATTTCTAGTTAATTAATTAAGCGTTAATTAATTAATTCCCTTTCACTTTTAATCAAATCATAGTTTTTCTTAAACACGTGGCAGCTTTTTTTGTTGCCGCAAGGATGGCGTACCAGAGCGCTAATGAATCTGATGACGACGACGACGATGTTAGTCGACAATTTAATCATCATCGTCAGGACATCATGGCTTCAATATCATATCAAAATATCTTCTGGATTATAAAGTCTTTAAAAGTTATTTTTTTTAAATCAGTCCACCTTTGAATCAAAATGATAAAAAAATGATTATAACTGGTACGATGATGGTGATGATAATGATAACGATTGTTTTGAAGACGACGACGAAGATGATGACGACAAACGGGAATAAAAATGACAGAGATGATGGATTAAGGAATGGACCGAACGACAGTGGCCAGCGTTAAAATTAACACAAGCTGGAATGGTCAATTAAGGAACATGATGGATGGACGGATGGATGGATGGACGGGGAAGAGGACGGATGGACGGACGAACGGATAGAGAGAGATGGACAAAGGAATAAAAGATTGATGGATTGATAGATGAATGAACCTCGTAAACGCAAAGATACAAGTTGGAAATATTTGAAAAATGTCATAATTGACATTATCATCGTCGTCGTCATCAACGTCATCTTTGCCATTGTGGTTATCGTCATCCAGCCGTCATCATCATCGTCGTCGTCATCCTCGTATAACATCCTCTCCAGGTCTTCCATTTCCAAGGATCTGCAAACACTTCCACATCCTGTATTCGAACAAACTGCTGGAACAAGCAGAAGTGGATGGATGGATTGATGGATTGTTTGGTTAATGAATGGAAGATCGATTGAAAGGGATAGGACGGTTGGATGGACCTGCATTCCACATTCTGTTCATCCATCCATCCATCCGTCCGATGTCCATCCATCCATCCATCCATCCGTCCGTCCGTCCATCCATCCATCCATCCGTCCATCCGTACATCCGTCAATCCGTCCATCCATCCATCCATCCATCCATCCATCCATCCATCCATCCATCTATCGTATCGATTCATCAGCGTCCAGATGGCATGGTTTTTTTAAGAATTAAGGACACAAATGTCCTTTTTTAGGGCCAATAAAAATTTCTATTCTCCTATGACCACGAACGATGAGGCGCTGATATTGATGATGGTGATGACGATGACGACGATGATGATGATGATGATGATGACGGCGTTGATGAAGCTAACTCATAGATAAAGTGACAGTCAGGACTTCAATCGTTGGCATTATTCTCCTTTCAGGACCGTACGAAGGTAACCCTCCCCGATAGTCCATCTAGTCAGTTGTTTACGTCGAGGTTGTCATGACAACGACGACGAATAATCATCGCCGGAGAACAAACAACTCAAGAAGAGAATGAAGTCCGACCAGAACAAAGAACCGGGAGTCAACGAAGTCCTTAGGGATTGTCATCATCACCAAAAACATCATCATCTGCAGCATCATCACCAATGTAGCATTACATATGACGTAATCTGTGACGAAGAGGTCTCGTCACTGTTATCAAAGATCCCAAATGTCGTCGCCAAAGACATCGAAAACACCGGAAGTGAGTCGATCGTTGCGGAAATCTCGACGGTCATCGATCAAGCGCCTCCGATCCTCGACCGCCATCTTGGATCACGTGACAGACCCCGGGGAGGGGGATGGCCCTTGGAGTTGTACGCCGAGAGGCCCATACTGGATTTCAGGAAGATGAGGGTTAGTCCTAATGATGATGATGATAGTGATGATTGTGACGACGACGATGATGATGATGATTATGATGATGACAGTGACGGTCGGTTCAATGGGTTGCATTCCTCTATGAAGCGAAAATCAAGGCAACAGTGTCGTGTTTCAACTCAACCCACCCTCCACCCCAAGGAAATCACCCCCGGGAAGAGGGCCTTGTAAATGGTGTGGCAGTCGCTGGACCTTCACGCCAGATTCGGGTGCGCAAAGCACCTAAAATATCGGATAAATATGATGATGACTCTGACGACGACGGCAATAATGCTGAGAATATTGTGTATTAAATGTTGATAACCCTCTATAGTCATTGATTCTCCATGTTGAAGATTTGATTGTTTACAATTATTTCTTGAATTTATGCCTGAGATGACGTTGATGATTACTATGACGACGACGATGATGATGATGATCTTGCTGATGCTGATAATGATGTTCATTCATCGAACTGCTAAGGAAATCGATCGGAATTGTCACGGATTTATGGTGATGACCGTTGGTGTTTATAAGTGTGAGTGCACGAGATTTATGACTAGGCTGATTATGATGACGACGACGACGATGATGGTTGTTGTTGTTGAGAAGGAGGAGGAGAAGGATTTACGATGTTGATGGTGATGATGATGACGGCAGCGGAGCCGACGACGACGACGCTGCTGCTGCTGCTGCTGATAATGATGACGATGACTGATGATAAGGTCTCGATTAGCTCCACCCATTCGACTCATCATCCCACCCATTCATTCACCCGTTATCCCCATCGTCCTCATTGTTCATCGTTTGAATGCACAGAAGCGCAAGTTCCAGAGGGAGGGCAAAGAATCCAAAGAATCGCTTAACTTTCTTTGCCGTCTTCTCAACTGTCAGTCCCTGAATGATTTTGGCGGCAAGAACTTCAAACCGATTGCAGTCCTTCCACTCAAAGAGCTTCCATTCCATCAGACGGGTCGCCGGCAACGACACCGGTGCCACCCTGCCAACGCCGTGGCAAAGTTCCAACCGCTGCCACCTTTCTTCGAGTCCAAGACCCGTGGAGCAGAGGCAGTGAAAGAGTCGACTATGGCTTCAGAGGGAGACATACTGCTCACTGGATCTTCTCTGAAGTTTGCCGGCAGATGGTCCTTGAAGGCGGGAAGAGGTCTGAACAATTGTCGACAAGATGAACAGAGCGTTAAGATTTCAACAGGAGACAAGTCGGACTCTGATTTCGACGGTTCGATTCTCGCCAAGTTCATCAAAACGACAGAATCCAAAGGAAGGGTCATTACCGAAAATATTAACAGAAATGGAAACTATAATAATGTAAATGATAAACATAATATCAGCGATAGTAGCAGTAATAATAATAATAATAATCGTTTGTTGATATTCGATGGGATCGCACAGGAAGCCATTGCATCGAAGCCAACCTCCTGTCAAACATTTCATTCGATGTCCAATCAGAGTTGGGGTGGAGTGTTTTTCCCCAACGAAGCCCCTCCCCTCTTTCTTCCGATTGGAACAAACTAGTTGCAAGAAAAGAGAAGTTTCAAGTTGATTATGAAGTTATTAATAATAACAATTAATAATTATTTATAATAAGTTTAAATAATCAGCTAATTTAAGTTATATGTCATCGTTAATTGAAATTGTTTGATGTTTCATGAAAGTTACGTAATAAAATTGAATTCCGAAAGTTTATTGAATCAATTGGTAATAATTTTACTAATTATTGTTAATAATGATATAATAATAATAAATATAATAATAATTATTATTATTGTAACATTAAGGCCTCTTATTTAGTGAGAAGCCATTAGAAGAGTAAAAGAATTTCCAAACAACAACACAAACAACAATTGCAAACTCCGAGACCGATAGTAACTGCAAAGTTTTTTCCTGTAAAAATATGTCCCACGTAATGGGTAAAGACCCCGCCCAACCATAACATCCTAAAAAATAAAAAAAAAACGATTTAATAATAATAATAATAATAATAATAATAATAATTATTACTCCTCACAAACTCTGACTCGAGTGTAGGGGAAAAGAAACACAGAGAATGCCTCTTGACGCAGATCTTGACGCATGTTCATTGGCCAGTGTATTTTTGGTCACGTGCCGAGAAAATAAACAAATGGACTCCATGATTCCCCCGCAAGATGCAACGAAAGCTTAGAGTGGGGAGGTCGGCGAAAGCATAGGGGTGGGGAGATAGATGGGCGGAGCCATAGTCGGTGGGAGGAGCTGCCCTTTGCCGGTGGAGTTGCGTTTTTATTACGCCAATGGGATGATTTCTGGCCGAACACAGTTTTTCATAATGATAATGAGGTCTGCTGTAAAGTATTGTTATTTGTAAATGAATTTCTTTTATGGCTGCCATTAATAGTCTTGGTATTACTTATTTATTTGTCCAAAAAAATGCAATGTTTATAGATTCAATTCGCTACATGGTACTCCATCAATCTGCCATAAAACCAGATGTGAGCAGGCATCCTCAATTTGCAGCTGCAATATTAGTAACTAGAATAATGAAAGTTATCTTAAATATTCGAATATAATAACAATAATGAAAAAAAAATTATGATAAAATAATTTCTAAAGGTTCTGCGCCCCAATATATTAGATAGCGGAACGAAATGAAATACAGAACAGTGAGATCCATTTACTTAGATTAAGGATTTATAAATATTCATGAATATAATTATGCATAATAAATATGGAATAAATATTCGTTATTTATTATTTACTCCGAGGAAACTTCGACAGACTTCATATTATTCTTTGCTTTTGTTTATGGTCATGTGCCCTTTTAACAGCATTAGTAATATTATCAATGAAATTAATAATAATAACAAAAATAACAAAATCATAACAACATTAATAAAAGTAACAAACCAACATAACGACTACAATATAAGTGCCACATCCTACATTGTAATGCGAAATATGCAAATCGTGACAGTATAATTAAGAAGCTGACAACGATGACGACGGAACCAACAACGATATGGTTTTTGTATTTAAAACAAGGTTTTGCTGTTTCTGAGCAGATGAAGAACCTCAATTGGTCATCACATTGGTTGATTAATTCAAGGTTTTATATTATTTGTGAAATAAACTAATTATTGCTTTTTAAACTAAAAATTCAATTAATTACAATTTTAACTACTTAAATCAAAATAATTGAAAGATAAATCTTATGACATTAAAATTCTTAATTCAAATTTTTTATTGCAAGTATTGCAATCTGGAAATTAGAAACAATCCTTTGCCAAAATACTTTTGAAAATCAATTTACAAAAACTCATACAAAATCATTTTTAACGTACGTATGTTGTCTTTATTACCATTGTTTGTCATCAGTTACTTGCTAACATATTAAATATCGTGAAATTTAAAAAACAACAACAACAACAACAATAATAATAATAATAATAATAATAATAATCAACGTATGATATTGAAGCAGCAGATAGATGGCAATTGCAGGATCTGTGGCAAGGCCCAAGAAACGATAAGCCACATAACGTCGGGTTGCACTGTGTTAGCAGCAACTGAGTATTTGCACCGACATAATAAGGTGGCCAGTTACATCCACTGGATTGTATGCCGTGAGCTAGGATGGGAAGTTCCAAAGAAATGGTACGAGCACACGCCCCAAAGTGTGACGAATATAAAAGATTGCACCATTCTATGGGACTATGCGATTATCACGGACAGGAAAATATTGGCCAACAGACCTGACATTGTTATCCATGACAGGAGATCCAAGTCTTGCATGCTAATCGATGTTTCAGTTCCGGATGATAAGAACATCGCGCTCAAAGAAGCTGAAAAAATTAGCAAATACAAGGACCTGGAGATTGAAATCAACCGGATGTGGAAAGTGAAGTCTAAAGTCGTTCCGGTAATTGTAGGAGCGCTCGGAACGCTAAGAAAAGACTTTACAAAGTATGTAGAGTTGATACCAGGACGACCAAAGACTTCGGAGATTCAGAAGATCTCCTTGCTGGGCACTGCCCACATTCTTCGAAAAGTTCTTGGGTGAATTGCTGAGAGCACTGGTAGTGCTCAGCATTCATTCATCACCGGCTGTGAGACCGAGAAGAAGCAGGAAAAATGTGTATAATAATAATAATAATAATAATAATAATAATAATAATAATAATAATAATAATAATAATAATAATAATAATAATAATAATAATAATAATTTGGATTCTTATAAGCTGCTAAATTTGCTGCGTCCGACCTGGAAAAACCCGCTTGGATTAGTTACTTCAAAGGACTCCAGCGAATCATGGATTCTCTTTTGAAGTTGAAAACTTCACACGCGATTTATTATCCAATTAATGTCAGGTTTTTTTATTTGCTTTTAGAAAATATTTAATTTTCCTTGGGTTTAAATTTGATTTCGGAATTTCTGTTCGTTGAGAATATGATCGCGAGCAGGTACAGTAAGTGATCCATTACAAACCTCGCCGTTTCAATGCTTCCGTTTGTTCGATAAATTGCATAATTAATAATTACTTCACTAATATTTCAATCGAATTAATACCGCTAATTTAACGCTTAATTAATACCAATATTTGTTTTAATTAAACTATCAGAGTTTAATTATAGTTTAATGAATATGCGTAAAAGGACTTATATTACATCTACGTATCCTTGTTAGTTCACATGAATTAGACTCGGCCCATTGCTATCATTGTGATTTGCACGTTATTTGCTATTATTAAGCTTATTAATTTATATTAATAATTATTATATTATATTAATAATATATATGCAAATAACTATATTGTATGTCATGAGCCTGAATTTGCCCAATCCCCTTGCCCTAGCATCCGGAATTAGCAGCAGCCATGGAGAACATAGCTGAACGTATATTAACATATATACATATGTTTTTAAACTATATTTTGATTATTAATTGTTCTGTTAAGTAAAGCTAAGAGATGCAATGCGATCTCCCTTTGCTTACATTCACTAGTTTACGGAGTTCAACACCTGCCCTGGTTTTATTCATCCAATATCCGTTTATGGCAACACAGAATCACAATCCGCTTAAGATTTAATTTTTTTTTTTAATTCACCAATTAATCAAATTAAACCATCTTCAAAACTCTTCGAAATCATCCTTAAATCATAAAGAAACGTCAGCAAACGACAACACTTTTCAACATCAAAACCTCTGAAATCTAACAATGCCCTTTTGACCCCGAGGACTGCAGGCAAAAAACCAGCAGCCAAACAATAGCTGACCGAGCATAACAAGCAAAAGAGCAACTCAAATGTAATTGAAAGACAAACAACTTGCCACCATTTGGAAACGACATCAGATCCTCATTTATACTTTGCATTTTACATCTTCAAGCTTAAATAATGAAAATCATCTAGGAGACCGAGGCAGAACTAATCCGATCACAACGATGCGATCCCGATCGTCGTCGCGCTGCCAGGTTTTTGCGGCACTTGTACCGACGCGAGTGCTGCATCGTTCGATAGTTTGCGAGCACCAGATGTGGACTGTTACAAATTTTACCAACAAAACTGTTTTTGTGCTAATTTGCACTAATTAATATTAATGTACATGGCAAACATACATACTCATTCCTAAATCAAAATTCGTGAAAAAAATCAAAGATTCAATCTGCATCTGAGTCGTGAACAATTAAAAAGTGTTGGAATGAATGTAAACCAATCAGAATCCAGATCACAGAACTATGGGATGTATGCCATCCAGGTGTCATCTCTCTCAACCAATCCTGGGATAGCTGCTGCTCAGTTCCTCGTAGCCCCTCCTCCTCTGAATCCTCTTCCTGATCAGAAAGTAGATGGCACCGGCGAACAACAAGACGACGGGGGTCCCAAGGCCGATGGCAATGAGGAGAATGACCAGCAAGGACACCGAACCCTGGGGGTGTGATCCCAAGCCAAAGGTCAGCTGCCTTAAAATAGCAATGGGAGGAGTCATGATGATGTAATTGAAATGTAAGATGTTGACCGAAATCAAAGCCGCCTATCTTTACGAATCACGAATATTAAGATTTAATTATTAATTAAATAGATTTGTAATTTAAATTAAAAATATTAACGAAGACGAGAAACAAACCATGTTAGGAAGTCGGTCTTAGAGTAGAAGCTGTCACCGGAAATCCCGAAGGTGATGTTGACGCTGGACATCCACACATCGTCCTGGAGACCTTTGTGCTCATAGAAGGCTGTGGACATTTTACAAATGCTCAGTGAATTTTCTATTTGTGACATCCAAATTAAATTACTAAATTCATAAAAATTTAAACTAAGCAAAGTGCCAGGGAAAAAATCAAATTATGATTGAAAATATCACTTAAGCATCTCATTCAGAAAATTAAGTGACCAAATTGGCTCAATGTAAAGATGTAAAAAAAGCATTTGTAATAATATTTAAACAAATAAAAAGCTACGAGCAGGGCTATTTGCCATGACACAAAGCAGGACATATGTCACATGATGTCGTTTCCCCGAGATTCGCAGTGCAAGACCATCCGAGAGCTTCATCCCGCTGCTCAAGGGTATAAAGACTCAAAGGAAGCCAAACGAGCAGCATGATCGATGACTCGTCGATAGAAATCATTTTGCATTAAATTAATAAATTAAACGAGTTAAAGAATAAATTATCGGTCGGTGGAGCAAAAACGTTCTCTCCTCACCCGTGGCCAACGAGAGGGGAAAGTCAGAGGAGAAGTTCTTCTGCCGGAGTTCCTGATGGGAAGCCACGGTCAGGTTCCTGAGGGACCTGTCGAGGGACGAGTAGCAGATGGGCTTCCATTGAACGAAAGCTCCGACCTGGTAGGAGGAAGAACCGAGACTCGAGGTTCTGTTCTCGCTGTTCAACCAGTTGAGCGTCTAAAGGGATAGAATTTATTTAATTAATTGCAAATTACAAATAAATAATTGATGGATAATTATGAAATCAATAATAATGATAATAATAATGATGATGATGATATTCTGATATAGTACTTTTGTTTATTTGTTAAATTTGTCATAACTAGCAACGATGAATCGATGCTTTAGGCCATCGGTTCAAATTCCAATCATTTATCTAAATATTCATTTGATTGAGTTAATTCATTCAAATTTGAATGCCTGTTTAATAATATATTCTGAACATATTCTGATCATTCAAGTCAAACATAAATATGCATCTCTCATTTAATATTCAGAATTACTAACAAATTCCATTCAAATACAGAATTAAGAATCCCTGATGCATCAAGGCTTATAATCAGATGCTCAGTCTTATAGCACTCTATAAATAACTCTTATTATTATTATTATTAATACAATTATTATTGTAGTTATTATTATTATGACCTGCAATCATTAATAGTAACAATCAATTAATTAATGAAATAATAATTCATTTTTAACATTAAAATTAACACAAACAATTAAAAACAATTAATCTTTTATTTTCTAAATGTAAAAAGTTAAATAAATAAACTAAATAAATAAATAAATAAATAAGTGAATAACATTCAAAGCTGAAACAGCAAACACACCAACCCTGAAAGCACCGGGCGACAGGTCATCATTGACAAACTTTTCTTCCACCAATTCGCTTTGAAGGAAGTTCTTCTTGGGGGCCGTGAGGGTCAGACCAAGGGCCACTCTGGGCTGCTTGAGGTCGTTGTGGATATTTTCGAGAAAGACGTTGATTTGGGTGAGGTTGCTGCTGAGTAGCAGATGGGGAAGTTCCGAGGCATATTCGTCGAGACCAGAACTCACCAGAAACTGTTGATTGACAGAGGGCAGGCAATTAAGAAATTTTAAAAAAATTAAAAAATAATAAATAAATAAAAAAATAAAGAGATGCACTTTGCAAGAAGCACTTAAAGAAATTATCATTTGGTCATAAAAACATAGAAAGTGGTACTCGTGGTGTGTTTGTGATTATATTTTTTGTGTGTGTTGTTTAACAACGATCATGGTTTTATGATTAGTATTGTTATTATTGTTACATTATTATATTAAGAGGCAATTTAAGATTTTAATTGAAGGGGTAGCTGGGCAACCTTTTTATAATAACGGGAATCATGCGGGATGCACGTTATCTTTGTACGATCATGTTTTGTTGTTTTTTATAATAAGCCTTAGTTACAATTATTCGTTTAAAATGTTGCAACAAAGTTTTGAAGTGTTGATTTTAATGCACGAAATTTCAGGACTACCATCCGTAAATAGTAAAAAATAAAAACAAACAATTTAGCAAATAATTTTATTAATTTCGTTCTTTCTATGTTCATTGGGAAGAACTTGATTATTGGTGTAATTGCAACTCTCTAATATTATAACCATAACTGAGTTCACAAAATCTTATGTCTTTACTATTAATTTCACTATTAATAGCAGGTTAGCATTTTATAATCTTCCCCAAAAAACCCCAAATTGCTTCCAAAACTCACCTCGATCATCACTTTCTGCGTCTCGTTCTCCGTTCTGTTGAAGCTGACGAATCTAACCAGGTCGGGCTGATGTTCGACCGGTTCTGCCAGGGACCAGAGAAGGTCTTTTGCGTCCATGCGAGTGACGTTCGAGCCTTTGTCCAATGAAGCTTTGTCTTCGGTGTCATTGTACGTGTATATCTGATGGGAGTTTTTGTTTGGACCGAGAATTAGTCAACGAATTAGGCATTAAATTTAATAATAGTTTAATAATTAAAATCTCCTGTAAAAAAAAAACATAACAGCTTTAAAACTAATTACTACTGAATTAACTACTGTCAGCAATTTGCAATTTTCATAATTTTGTATCATCCAATCAGATAGAATAAGGCAAAAGAAAATTTAAGAAGATTCGTTATGCTCATCATTATTGCTATTTCTTAATCCAAAATACTGATGTTCATGTTAATATAATGCCACGTAAGTTCAATAATAACTGACAGCAAATAAAAATTAAATAAATATTAAAAACAGTGAACAATTAGATAATGTGTTATTATTGTTATTATAATTATGACAATAATTAATAAATCGAGTTGTAAATAATTATGGTGAAGATGAAGGTATGAGCTGACAAAATCAAACATCTGACTCACTGCATCAAAAGACAAAAGAGCATTAGCCAAGACTTCCCCATCAAACTTGATGCTCCCGTCTTGCAAGGAAGCATTCTGTGATGAGAATTTCTGCCAATCAACATCAGCCATTTTGACATCTTTTGGGGTCCTCGCGACCAGCACCGAAGGGCGACCGAGGGTGGAAAAGACGTAGTGAAGAGTGTCTTCTACACCGACAGCAACGGATCGGACCAAGTTAATGCAGGTGCCATTATCGCAAGCAATCTCCACGCTCTTTGGAGTCAGGAATTCTGTGCTTACCTGTCAGATAGATGGATATAATGTCTGGAGAATGAGTTTATAATCAAACAATTGAACTCAAATAAAAAAACTGTAATTAAAATTTAGTTTTTAGCTTTTCTTTTTGATTTCTTTGTACCTTTTACTATTAATTATTACATATAACTTAATGCTAATATTACAGATATCAGAGACCAAACATAATTTCTGAAATATTTTCAAGCAACTTTTTTAAAATTAGTTGCATTCATAGATTCAAAGCTCATTAGAGAAAACAAGGAAACAGATAGCCATGGTTAGTTTATCAACATTCTTAGTAAATTCAAAAATGTGCATGTGTCTTGCTAACCATTTTATTTCAGCAGATACCCAGGTAATAAATAGGTGCTGTCACCAGGTAAAATACCATTTTTTAAAAATGCATTGCTATATTTAAGTAAAAATTTTCTAAAGCCACTGCAAACCCTAAACAAAGTATCACATCTTCTCCTCAGAAGAGCAATTCTCCTTTGGAATATTGTTTATCAAATAAAATGTTAAGCAATTCAAGTCGTAAATGACTTCATCATTCGCATGAATGCATCAGGTGATCATTTTGAATGCAATCATGTGATAAATACTAGGATCTAAGCCAGAATCACGATGAAACAAAAATAAAAGTTCATATAATTTACCAACATTTCTGAATTCACTCGCACTTCTTGACAAAGAGAAATTCGAAAAAATGAAACAAATAGCTAACAACAAAACACGACAACTCGCCATCGTAAAACAAAACAATCGAATGCTTTTGCGCTAATAATAAGGTAGTCAGAATCCTTTTACAAAGCCATATGATGAGAGATGAGCGAGATTATCTTAAAATAAAGATTTATTTCAAAGGCTATTTTAAAACAATAAGAATAGTGTTTTAGTTGCTTTTAAAGTTTGACTATTTAAAATTATTAAGAGTTACAAGATTTTGAACAATAAACTGCAGCATGACATTGTCGTTGTGACAACTGCTCATATTTTTAATAACTTCTAGTTAAACAAGTTAAATCTATGGACTTTGAATAATTCAATTAAATTATAGCACATGTGCCATACATTCAAAACATTTTATAATTAAATATATTTTTGCTTTTCAGAACGTAGCTCTTTGGTATATTGCTGATTTCTTACAAAGACAAACATAGTCATTGGTGTAAATGTTTGGATTTAAGCAAGACACTTAAGACCTTTGATTGAACTTTAGAAGTTCCAGAGTGTACTCATATTTAAAATTGTCGAGGAAACTAAACTACCATAGCATGGGAGAAAGTTCTGTCCGTAAATTAAAATAATCATCAAGTTTTCTTCCTTTGGCGAAATATGAGTCGCAAACAAAACCTAACACTGACATTAACGTTAATAATTAACAATAAAAAATATAATTTCACAATAAATTTATAAAATAAAAAACCTATTTATAAATTTCAATAGTGGTATTAACGATCTTTGATTTGCTGCTTCAGGCCGATCTTGAATATCCTAAGCTGTGGCAAGATTTTCGAACAAGTTGTTCGTGAGAAACTATATTTAAAATGTCTAGAAGGGAGTGGGAAGAACGTCTGGGCGGCAAAGAAATACCTGCTAGGTGTCTCAAGAGAATTCAAAGGGACATAAGTACGTTGATTAAAAATCCAATTGGAGGAATATATGCGTTATCAGACGAGGCAAACATTAGAAAATTGCAACTTCTTATCGTGGGTCCTCCAGGTACCGCATATCACGGAGGGATGATTACTTTCCTGATTGGTTTTACTGATGAATATCCTTTGAAACCACCATTGGTGCATTGCGAGACGTCATCCGGAATACGATTTCATCCGCACATCTATGAAGATGGTTCAATATGCCTTAGCATTTTAGAGGCATTTGGTGGTCCAGGATGGTCACCGGTGATTACATTGTCAACCTTAGCCATCACTCTTCAGTCATTTCTGAGTGATAAGCCTTACCATCACGTAAATGGATATAATGAAAAGGACGAGGAATCAGTCAAGTTTTACAACTTTGCAGTTCAACACCAGATCATTAAGGCTGCTGTTATTAATGTTATGGAGAATATAGACAGGTGTGATGAATATTTTGTTGAGAAGATCAAAGCGATATTTAACGAAAATTACGACCATTATATAAATTTCTGCAAAGAAAACATGCATCTTGATGGTCAAATATGCAAAGGTCCTTACGGAGATTTCAAATATGAATTCAAATTTTTTCTTGAAAAACTCGAGTTAATTAAACAGAATTTGGTGACGAAATGATTCATCTTGTAAATTCTCGAGGTGAAGAGGCTTCAGAAGTTTAAGAAAAACTGTTTCTAAATAAACATTCTTTGAAAGTTGTTTGGTGATGGGGGTTTACAGTCTTTTTAATATCGAAGATGGTCAAAACTTCATTAGTTAGAATAATGTTAGTGGTGATGATGGAATAATACAGTCAAATCTTGTTACTATGGCATCCTTCGGAACCGAGTAAAAGTGGCATAGGAGCGAGAGTGGTATAATGTCGAGGGTTTGTAAAAACGGCTTTATTTTCTCAAGTTACCCTTCAGCTCAGTCTCAAAATAGTTTGCTGCATCATCTTCTTTAAGCGGATCTCGTTGTCTAGCCGATCGCACGCCTACATCACGCAGGAATTGCGAATACATCGCTCCAGCTTCGCCATGTCTTGAACGTGATGCAGTGACGCTTCTCTCCGACTCACACCAATCTTCATTCTAATTCTCAGTTCTCAGTTAAGATCCGAACATTCACTCTCATTCCAATTTATACTCCCAGTCAACTTTGACACCAATTAAATTCCATGAAACGCTTCCATCGCCTTCCTTAATCATCCCTCACCAACAATTCCTGGGTAAGTACTAACTTGACCAAGTCTTAAAAATACAAGATAATGTCTCTTAATTATTTCCCCGATTGTGATATATGTGTTTAACTTCATGTGTTAGATAATCATTATCAGGACCCTGGTGGCATAGTAAAGAGAGTAGGGATGGCATAGTAAATTTATTTTGATTGAATTTTGTCGGGACCGAACAAAAGTGGCATAATAGCGAGAGTGGCATTGCAGCAAGTTGGCATAGTAACGAGATTAGACTGTAATAGAAAGAAGGATAATCATAGTGTGTTAGTTTAATAAAATGTTAAGTTTCTGCGTTTAATGCAGCTCCATCGAAAAATGATTTCAGATTTACTGGATTGCAAGCATGGAGGGTCCATTTCGACAAGACCTGTTTTTCGCAGAATTTTTCTCCTCAGAGCTGTTTGAACCGGATATTCCATGAGGAAATGCTGGACAGTTTCGTCAGTCTGACGGCAAACCAGGTATTTCCAATCTACGTGAATTTGGATCAAGTATCGATTCAGGTGGCATCTTCCAAATCGGAGTCTAGAAATGAGCAACTCCTTTGCCCTGTGGGCACATTGGAAGAAGCTCCTGGTCGATACCTGTTTTTATATTCCGTAGTATGGGCTGGCAGAAAAGGTGCCCCATCATTCCTGCCATTCCTTTTGGATCTTCGCAAAGAAGATCTTCAAGGCTAGACTTGGTGCTCCGCTGCCTTGCTTATTTTCTTATTTTTCCTATTTCTATTCTTAGATTTAGGTTTATGCTTGGGATCCGTCTTCTGGGCCTCAACCTTGGGCGCGGGCGTAGTAGGCCCCTCTCAGCCTTGTGCTTCGTACAAGCAGCCTGACTAGTATAATGACTGACATTGTTGCAGGTCGAACAACACTATTCGACATCCTTTGAGGGGCGCTTTTTAGCAGAGCTCACCCTAATGTAGGAATTAAACTTGAAGCTTCAAGCTTGTATGCCAACCTTACTTTTTCTGGAAGGGTTCCAGCAAAGTCAAGAATGACCACAGATGATGCACCTTTTTCCCACTGACTTTCTTAGTAATTCTGGTTGAATAATATAGCCTAAAACGTTTTCTTACACTCGGTGTATTCACTCGCCGTGATACCCCCGATGCTACGAAGCCGGGAAAGCTTTCTAGTCTCTTCGTTCTCGGCAAATTCCTGCCCACAATGTTGCTCAGTTGTTGGTGAACCCGTAATGAGTTCAGCTTACTGGTTTCGGTCTTTATGAAGACCTTCTTCGTGGCCAAGTTGTTAACCTCGGTTACCGAGGATGACGATGATACCTATTTCCTCCTTCTTCCTTGAATAACTTGAAAGCCTTCATCTTCCGAGTCCATTGGCAAGTTCTGGTCTGACATATTATACTGATCTAAAACATGCAATGAATAAAAAAGATGACGCACTCCTGAAAGTTGCTTCAGTTTGTCTCGCCCTTTATCGTTACATCGCTCTTGTTTAAATGTTGCGGCGTTCATTCCTTTTTACCTTGTATCGCGATTATTTCACACTATTTGATTGCAATCTTATAATTAAGACGGAATCGAGCAAAAGGTAGTCAGCGATAGCGGTCCACGACACATTCGGCATCATCCGAAGAATGAGCCTTTTACTTATGAAGATAAGTGATTTAATGACACTTTTAAAAACTCTCTGTAATACCGATACCGATTAGAGACCGGTCCGGTCCGGCCCTCGAAAGCCTGCTGGGCTAATAGACCTCAAACAAATTGGAGGGCCAGGCCGGTGTTCAATGCTTCAAAGCGGGCTTTGGCGGGCCGTTACGTTCTCAATTCAGATTTGTATATTCGATGTAATAAAATATTATTTCCTGCACAAGAAGAGATACCATCTTTAATCTTTGAAACGTTTCTGAACAAAGTGATTTTTCATGGAGCTTCACTCATATTCAAATTTTACTTCACAAAACTATTGAAATTTTATTAAGTGAGTATAGAGGCGAAATAATTGAGAGTTGGAGCAATTACATGCTATGGTTTTTCATCAAACTAGAAAAAAGTCTAAAACAACGGATGCGGTGTTAAATTTGCATTATACTAATAAAATTCATAGATTTATTAAATATGATTTTGCATATCAGACTTATACGGTGTTGTGTGATTATCAAGATCTTGTATGGGATGAATGCATAAATCGAGTGGGCCTGTGCGGGCCGGCTCTTACCTAACGTTCACATTTAGCAGGCCGGAATGGGCTTGGACAAAGAAATGCAGATCTAATTAACATAATAAAAATAATTATTATAAAAGCGTTTTTTGCAACAGAAAATATGATTGAGAGAGTATTTGTTTTAATAAAGTTAAGGACTTAACTAACTGAAAACACCAGCAGTTTGTTCCAAATCCTCCTGGTGAATCGGATATTGGATTTTTAGAATGATTTTATTTCATGACAAGGCACTCTCTTTCCTCCTATCGGCTTTAAAGTTTGTAGTTCTCTCCCAGCAGTACTTCCTGAAGTGGCTTTGCAGATTATAAAACCCTCCGAAGCTTCTCCTTAGCAGATGTGCATTATCAAACCTTTCATCAAGTTCATTTGCAAACATACAATTGCGATCAGCTGGACATGCATGTCTTTCGACCCCAATTCTACTCACTGTGATATTAGATAGCCTATTTTTACACAGCTTCTCATAAACTGATG
Source organism: Hirudinaria manillensis (assembly GCA_034509925.1). Taxonomy (NCBI): domain Eukaryota; kingdom Metazoa; phylum Annelida; class Clitellata; order Hirudinida; family Hirudinidae; genus Hirudinaria; species Hirudinaria manillensis. The sequence continues at coordinate 7,167,107 of CM067527.1, forward strand.
CCTTGATTTATTTTATATCACAGCAAGTGTCCCCTCCTTAAACCCACCACTGGTTGAGTCAAACTTATCACTCGTTTATCTGTGCATTAAGAGCGATTTCTTTCAGTGCATCTGCTTATCGGTTAAAACGATTTCCTAATCCCAAGCATAAATCTTTAATCATTATCATAACCATCGAGAAGAAATAAATGGTTTAAATTCCGCTGCAGGGATCCACTTGGACAGAAGGAAATGCTTGTTGTTCTAATTCTGTTGGTGGCTTCAACTATTTCAGGTGATGCACCAGACTACTTTAGCTTTTTTTTAATTTTAGATTAAGAAATTGGAAATAAAAATGAAATTAACGAATTGTTATTATTATTGTTGTTGTTGTTATTATTGTTGTTATTATTATTATTATTATTATTATTATTATTATTATTATTATTATTATTATTATTATTATTATTATTATTATTATTATTATTATTATTATTATTATTATTATTATTATTATTATTATTATTATTATTATTATTATTATTATTATTATTATTATTATTATTATTATTATTATTATTATTATTATTATTATTATTATTATTATTATTATTATTATTATTATTATTATTATTATTATTATTATTATTATTATTATTATTATTATTATATTATTATTATTATTATTATTATTATTATTATTATTATTATTATTATTATTATTATTATTATTATTATTATTATTATTATTATTATTATTATTATTATTATTATATTATTATTATTATTATTATTATTATTATTATTATTATTATTATTATTATTATTATTATTATTATTATTATTATTATTATTATTATTATTATTATTATTATTATTATTATTATTATTATTATTATTATTATTATTATTATTATTATTATCGTCATCATCATCACCAAGTAAATTAACTTTTGTTATTTCACGTTTTAGGACATTATCCTAGGTTTGAAGGGATGTCATGTCGCTACGTAAACATTGATTTTTTTTATTATTTCAGTTATTTCGTTATTTTAGTCGCATAGTTTTGTTTAGGGATGGGATTGCCCCTGGGGGTTGTGGTGCAGTAATTTCAGATGCCGTGAGTAAAATTTTTTACCTAGCCACGCTTTCTGGAGACATTATATAACTAGTTACAATTATGACTAGTCGTGTTTATTATAATATTATAATAATTAAGTTCATAAAATTGTTAAAAAGATTTATTATCTGCTGCAGTTTTAATATCAACGTCTTGAGCGTTTATTGGATGTCACGGTTGAGTTCTAAATGAAGTTGTAGATACCAAATGATGTTGTTATTACTGCACCTGATGCACCCTCCAATCGTGCACGTGTGATTCCTAAAATGCTGTTTATTCAAAGAGCAATCAATTCAAAAACAATTATTTTATTTAATTATGTTACTCGGACGGAACTATATTTTCTTAAAATTCTATCTATATTAAGTGGCGATTTCATAAAAAAATAAATCACGTAAAAAACAAAATTAAATAATGATGAAGTGATAATGTATATTGGAAATTTTGAAAAATAGTAACATTTTATTGAAGATTATCCGCTCATAAAAAAGATCGGTGAAGCGTGCCAAGAGGTTGGAAAATGAATCGATTGGTCTACTGTGTTCGATTAAGCTGTTAATTAATACGTTGTTATATTTAATTGATTATATTAGTTAGAATTATTATTATTAGTGATGCATTGTTATTATTATTATTATTATTATTATTATTATTATTATTATTATTATTATTATTATTATTATTATTATTATCATACACATTTTTCCTGCTTCTTCTCGGTCTCACAGCCGGTGATGAATGAATGCTGAGCACTACCAGTGCTCTCAGCAATTCATCCAAGAACTTTCCGAAGAATGTGGGCAGTGCCCAGTAAGGAGATCTTCTGAATCTCCGAAGTCTTTGGTCGTCCTGGTATCAACTCTACATACTTTGTAAAGTCTTTTCTTAGCGTTCCGAGCGCTCCTACAATTACCGGAACGACTTTAGACTTCACTTTCCACATCCGGTTGATTTCAATCTCCAGGTCCTTGTATTTGCTAATTTTTTCAGCTTCTTTGAGCGCGATGTTCTTATCATCCGGGACTGAAACATCGATTAGCAGGCAAGACTTGGATCTCCTGTCATGGATGACAATGTCAGGTCTGTTGGCCAATATTTTCCTGTCCGTGATAATTGCATAGTCCCATAGAATGGTGTAATCTTTTATATTCGTCACACTTTGGGGCGTGTGCTCGTACCATTTCTTTGGAACTTCCCATCCTAGCTCACGGCATACAACCCAGTGGATGTAACTGGCCACCTTATTATGTCGGTGCAAATATTCAGTTGCTGCTAACACAGTGCACCCCGACGTTATGTGGCTTATCGTTTCTTGGGCCTTGCCACAGATCCTGCAATTGCCATCTATCTTCTGCTTCAATATCATGCGTTGATGGTAACGTGTGTTTAGTGTCTGGTCTTGAGCTGCCATGATTAAACTTTCAGTTTCGCCTTTGAGCCCAGCGCTTCTTAACCAAGCACAGCTTGCTTCTTTGTCCACCTAATTCTTTTCTAAGTTACAAAAGAATTGTCCATGCATGGGCTTTTCCCTCAATTCATTTATTCTCTCCTTCTCCATGTTGTCCTTTAACATTTCTTTCACAGATGTTTGAACAGTGGGCAAAGACAGATATTTATTTTTAATTGTCTTTGCTTCCTTAAGGAGAGAATATTTTTCCTTCCCTGCTTCATGCTTTTTGACAAGACTACAGAGCCTGTCTTTGCCCTGTTCAATATAATCACTCAAGTTAACCATGGAACAGCTGTAGGCAGACATCAGTTGGATAAGTCCCCGGCCTCCATTGCGTCTTTTAATGTAGAGTCGACTGACATCTCCTTTTGGGTGATGAAGTCCATGCATCGTCAGCAACTTTCGTGTCTTGCGATCCATTTTGTCGATTTCAGACTTTCTCCAATCAATTATGCCAAAGCTATAGGTGAGCACTGGAATTGCCAAAGCATTAATTGCCGATAACTTGTTCTTGGAATTTAACTCTGACTTGAGAATGAGACGCACCCGACGGTAATACTCTCTGGCTATTTTCTCCTTCATTTCAGGATGTTTAATGTCACCATTCTCATCGATTCCAAGATATTTGTACGCCTCCTCTTCGTTAAGACTCTGAATTGAATTGTGATCGTCAAATGGCATGTTTCGGCTTTTGATCTGCTTGCCTCTCTTCATTATAGCTACGGCACACTTGTCTAAACCGAACTCCATGCAAATGTCATCAGTAAACGTTTTGACTGTGGTTAGGGCCTTGTTAAGTTGGGTTTCTGTTTTAGTAAATATTTTTAGATCATCCATGTAAAGTAAATGAGATATTTGTTCTTTTGGTTCTATTTCATATCCTAATTTTAATTTATTTAGCATATTTGATAAGGGTACTAAAGCCAAACAGAAAAGGAGGGGTGAGAGAGAGTCACCTTGGAAGATTCCTCTCTTAATGCTTATTCTATTGGTTTTTATGCAACCTAACTGATGACACAGCATAAGTTCGGTTTTCCATTCTTTCATCGAGCATTCCATGAAACCGGTGATTCTAGCAGGGACTCCATACATCTTCATTGACGCCAAAATCCAAGAATGAGGGACACTATCGAATGCCTTCTTATAATCAATCCATGCCACTGCTAAATTCCTCTTCATTCTTTTGGCAGTGCTTACAATCATCTTGTTTATAAGCAACTGGTCTTTACAACCTCTTGACCCTCGTTGACAGCCTTTCTGTTCTATAGGGAGAATGTTGTTCTTATCAAGGTGTGTGTATAGTCGGTTTGATATTGCAGAGGTCAGCAATTTATATAAGGTGGGAAGACAGGTTATAGGTCGGTAATTTTTGGGATTGTGTTGGTTTGCACCTTTTGAGAGGAGAAAAGTTATACCGGAGGTTAGCCAGGATGGTATATTTTCTGGGTTATTAATCAAATCATTAAAAGCTATTGTAAGTATACTATGGAGAGAGGTAAAACGTTTAATCCAGAAATTTTGTATATTGTCAGGGCCTGGGGATTTCCAATTTGAAGATTTTTTAATAACTTCCTGAATTTCACTTATTTTAAATTCTTTCCATTCTTCTGTAACCACATTCCTAAATGCAATTTCCTCATCTCTTACCCAAGCAGCTTCAGTGTTGTGCACAATTTCATTCTCAAGAATTCCTCTCCAAAATTCTTCAATTTTCTCTACAGAGGGTGGGTCACTAATTGCTTCGTTTCGTTTACATAAATGACGGTAAAACTTCTTTGCATCTTCCTGGAAAAGCTTATTTTGATGGTACCCATCATTTCTTTTACAGTATCTCTTTAACCTTTGGGCAGTAGCCTGCAATTTCATCTTAATGTCTTGCTCCTTCTCTTCTAGGGACTTACTTTCGTCTTTGAAGAGGTGTTTAGCCTTATTGTGAACCCTCTTTGTTGCCACACCCTTTTTTATTTCACTTATAATTGATAAATCCTTCCTGTACTGTTCTACTTTATTGCTGATCCGTACTTTCCATGCAGGTTCTTTCCTTCCGACGGGGCCATCTCGTGGTTTCTGCACTCCAGCTATGACACTGGCTGAGCAATAGATTAAATCATTAATTTCGCTTATATTAAGTTGCCTACCACTTATCATTTTGGATAAGATCTCATTAGCTGCCTTTATCTTTTCCAAGGTATCCTTGCATATTCTTACTTTGTTAAGCTTTGGCCTATTATTGAAATCCAAGTGTTTATTTTCAAGCAATCTACTTTTAATTTGTTGTTCTAATTCAGTAATATTTGTTGCTGGATCTTGGGGGTACTGAATGGTCAGAGAGTCAATTGCTTTCTGTGGAGACTGAAACTTTCCCTCACTTATCGATTCAATTACAATTTCAGTTTGTGTTTCTGATAGATGCCTCTCTGCGTTCTGACATGCACGATTTTTAATGCCTTGGAGTTCCTTGTCATTGAATTTCTTTGTGTTAATAATCCATCTTCTGGTGTTTGCTAGAGTATCCTTATTGATATTCTGGTGTATCTCAGGATTTCTACTTCTCCACGTCGTATAAGTTCCTTTGACAACTCCTCCTTCATTTTTATTAGCTTGCGCATAATAAAAACACCACATCAGTTCAGCATACTGTTCCTTGGTCCACTGTTGCTTTTTATTCGCTAACTTCGAATTATTGACTTTAACAGTCGACTTGTAATCCTCAGATAGTCCATTTTGAGACTGTGTCTCGGTCTGGTGACTATTTGAAGAACTTAAGGAAACAACACTACGAATTTCCGCGCGACGTTTATTTTGATCGGCTAATATGGCAGCATTCAACTTTTGAAGATATAAAGAATTAGAATTATATTTATTAAAATGCATAATTTATAATGAGAGAATGATGGGCCTAGCAAAACGAAAATTTCAAAACAGCTTCAAAGCGCCAATACGTTAAAATTTGAAATTTTACGTTACAATGGCGGTCGTTCTTGTTTATAAAATGGCGATTCCGGCATTAACAAACCGCACAAAAATTCAATAAATTCAAGCAAAACTTGGTTTATTAAGTAATTTATATTTTTTGGTGTTAGCTTGAAACTTTTAAGGCTATCCTTGACTAGTTTTAGCTGGAACCTTGCAAACGAAGCTGAAGATACTATCTAAATAACTTCTATTAAATAAAGTTATAAGCAAGACAGATTAGATTAAACCTTAGTCGACCAAGTTTGTTAATAGGTTATAACGTTAGAATTTAAATATCTTGACTATTAATAAAGTAACTTGGTTGGTGTTCCACCAGATTTTCTGCAGCAGAACAAAACTTAACGAAACTTATATCCTCTAATAGGATTTTTAAAACTACACTTAATCGCTAAAATTAAAATTTGATTAAGAGCAGTTTGAAGCAAAATATTTCGAATAATCCCTCTTGAGCGTCCTGCGTGCCAGCACGATCCGCGTCGCCACGGAAACTTTTTGAATATTTTTATTATTATTATTATTATTATTATTATTATTATTATTATTATTATTATTATTATTATTATTATTATTATTATTATTATTATTATTATTATTATTATTATTATTATTATTATTATTATTATTATTATTATTATTATTATTATTATTATTATTATTATTATTATTATTATTATTATTATTATTATTATTATTATTATTATTATTATTATTATTATTATTATTATTATTATTATTATTATTATCGTCTTATTAATATATTATTATTCTTATTATTATTATTATTATTATTATTATTATTATTATTATTATTATTATTATTATTATTATTATTATTATTATTATTATTATTATTATTATTATTATTATTATTATTATTATTATTATTATTATTATTATTATTATTATTATTATTATTATTATTATTATTATTATTATTATTATTATTATTATTATTATTATTATTATTATTATTATTATTATTATTATTATTATTATTATTATTATTATTATTATTATTATTATTATTATTATTATTATTATTATTATTATTATTATTATTATTATTATTATTTATTATTATTATTATTATTATTATTATTATTATTATTATTATTATTATTATTATTATTATTATTATTATTATTATTATTATTATTATTATTATTATTATTATTATTATTATTTATTATTATTATTATTATTATTATTATTATTATTATTATTATTATTATTATTATTATTATTATTATTATTATTATTATTATTATTATTATTATTATTATTATTATTATTATTATTATTATTATTATTATTATTATTATTATTATTATTATTATTATTATTATTATTATTATTATTATTATTATTATTATTATTATTATTAAAATAATATTGTGCCACGAAGGACAACGACTGCGAACGAGTGCTAATTTGTCGCAGGGGAAAATGTTTCAAGAAAGGTTACTTTGACATGCCAATCACATGTTCACCTTATGATTTAATTTAATATAAATAATTATTTTATAAATGTATAAAACATAAACGAAGGTTTTAAACTGAATGTGTGTAAAGTACGTAATTTATATAGTGAAATCGTAATAATAATTAATATCAACTTGTTAACTTTTCCACGAATTTAATTAATTTTATCACATTATATTCATTATAATTAGTTAATAAATTAGTTAATTATGGCTTCCATTTCTCAAGTCATCCATTGTAATTTCATCTTCTAGTCAAAGGATATGAAGACATTACTGACCAAAAAAGGAGTTCGCAATAATTTTATAATTTCATTTTAATTTTATAATTTATAATTTTGACATGACCATTTATTAATTAAATACTACCTCACTATGGTTAATCTGCCATATTTATTCTATTATTAGGGACCGAATATGCCGATGAGGATATCGACTCGTCAATTGTAGAACAAACCATTTGGTCGATCATTTGCAAACGGTTTGAAATCAAGTGCAGAAATTCTCTGAACTTTTGAAGTTTGAAATTGATGGTCATGCTCGGGGCACTAACTAATCTTGAATTCTAACAATCTAATTAATGAATAATCATGATATAAATTAATATGCAACAGAATTTTATTTTAATAAATTAAAACGAGATTTTATTTCGAAACGAAATAAACAGAATGCAATAATTTTTGTTTATATGATATCCGAAAATATAAACTTTCATATAAAAAATTTTTTTATATAAAAATAAAATAGTTTTTTATGAAATTTTATTCGACTCTTTATTAACGACAACGTGCAGTCCAGGCGATTCCACCTGTAAATATAATTGTGCTACAGGTTAAAAGCCTAACCATTAAAGTTAATTCTAATAAGAGGTTACTCATGAGTAATATTGTTGGATCCCTAGATCCAATAAATTGAATAATATTTAAAATTATATTGCCGATTAATTATTTTAATAATTAATTAAATTTAGTGGCAATATAATTTGAGAATTAAATTGGTGCTATTCAGACTCTTTGGTTATGTACCTTTGACAAATGGATTTATATCGGAAAGTAGAGCGAGAGTAATAGAAACAGCAGATTTCAAGACTTAATCAATTAAGCATTTTACATCTTCCAAGCCATCTGACAACTTTCAATAAACCTGCCCTTCTATAATTAGTTTGAGGACCCCGGGTTATTACATTGGTGTCAGGAGTGGGATTTAGAGTTAAAGGGTATCCAAAAGTAACTAAAGTAGAAGCTTGTTTAGTTGAAAAGTGAACGATGCCGAAGTACTTGGATGAATTGTACGTGCCTCGATTGAGACAAGAATTGAGAGAGCGTGGCCTGGATTGGAAAGGCACGAAAGCTGAGATACGAGAGCGACTTGGGACATGGCTGACAGAGAATGGCCATGACCCAGAGGAATACGAATTCGAGAATCCATCCCATAAAAAGATGGATGAATTTCTTGATTTTATGAAAAAGTCCGTAGATGAGATGAGGGAATGTATTAGGAGTATTAGGGGTGATTTGAAAAACAGAGCGGTTCCATGCCAGGATGTCTCGTTGGCTTCGGGTGAAGACTCTGCCGAGAAGAGTCCTGTTGGTTCTTTTGAGGAGAGCAAAGTGGTGCTTCCATCTTGCGAAGAACAAGGAGAGGAACTCTGCAAAAAGGTTACCAACGAGGAACAAATCATGTCCGTTGTTCCAGGTACCGTTTCTGGCAGCGTTGGGATGGAGTCATTAGAGGGCACATCCAACCACAGTGCGTGTGTGTCTCTAGAAGTTCTGTGCGTGATGGCAGACTTAGGGAACTCGACGTTGGAGCCCATAGAGTTACCAGATCAGGTCGAGTCGTCAGCAGGGCCCAGAGAGCTCACGGAGGTTTTAGTGGAGCAAGTGGGGCTTTCGGAGGAGCCTGTGGGATTGCCGGTGGATCATGTGGAGTTGTTGGTGCAGCTCGAGGAGTTACTGATGAGTCACGTGGAGTTGCCGGTGGAGCACACGGATTTGATGGTGGAACAAGTAGAGTCTACAGAACAGCCCATGGATTTACCAGCGGATGTTTCGGCTCCATTGGAAATAACAGAAGGGAGTGCTCGGGATTTCAGGAGAGTGCCTAGCATGGAAAGTGGAGCAGGTGATCCTGAGGAGAGTCTGGGATCTGGCGACATCGTGGAGCAGGAGAGTGTGCATAGAAATGGCGATGTTCCGCGGCTGAAACTTGCGGGACGCAGAAGTAAAAGGGAGGAGACAGAAATCCCAGAAGATGACAAAGCAAATGGATCTGGGATTTGCAGCCATGAGATTGTTGGAAGATCGGATCCTATTCCGAGAGTAAAAATGAAAATGGGAATAGATGTCTGTTCGGGACGAACAGATTTAAGGAGGGGGCAGTGTTGGATCCCTAGATCCAATAAATTGAATAATATTTAAAATTATATTGCCGATTAATTATTTTAATAATTAATTAAATTTAGTGGCAATATAATTTGAGAATTAAATTGGTGCTATTCAGACTCTTTGGTTATGTACCTTTGACAAATGGATTTATATCGGAAAGTAGAGCGAGAGTAATAGAAACAGCAGATTTCAAGACTTAATCAATTAAGCATTTTACATCTTCCAAGCCATCTGACAACTTTCAATAAACCTGCCCTTCTATAATTAGTTTGAGGACCCCGGGTTATTACAATATAATATCTTTTCTTTGTTGTCTTTTGATTCTTTTTCCTTAGTGAATCCAGCGCACTCGAATATCTTGATGACCTCATTGAACTATAAAATAACTGAGAAATGAGTCTTTTGAAGTAAAATGAATTAAGTACCTTCTTTGAAGAATTTGTGGGGTATTTTTGTTCCATTGGGGTATGTTTGTTTGCTATAAATATGCAGACCTTGCTTCGTTTTCTCTCTCCACTTCTCGACGACAACCATATGTGCCTTTGCATCCTGCCATTATTTATGCATTGGAAGAGTGAATATAGGAGGGTGCTTAACTCAATCGCTTTACTATTTGAGGTATATTGCCTTTTTAGGCGAAATTTTGAATGATTCCTCCGTTTAACTTTTTGTGTTGCTATAGGAGACAGCATATTATATGAAATCGTTCAGCTTTAGCTGGAAAACTTACCAATCGTTCAGTCTGTCATACATTTTTCTGTGTCTCCAAGTTATCAAATTTTTCTAAGATTTCTCTCTTGCGTCTTAAGTTCTATTATTCTTTGTATAATTCTATAAAGTCATAGTTTTTGATTGCATTTGGATGCATTTAAACCAACTGAATTCATTCGACACACCTGGAATGCCATGCAACTGTATCTTTGCAAAATCTTATGAAATATCTCGCACACCTCGCCCGTCCCGTGTTTTCCAAGATCGCCTGCTCGAATCGTTTAGGATTTAATATCATCATGATAAATAGCAGAATGTTAACAGAAATATCTAGCAGCAATCATGTCCATATCACAAATAGGTATGAATAACTTGCGAAATTTACTCATGAGCTTCTGAACAATCTTTTTTTGATTCTACAGCCGCGTGAGATAACCTCGTTATCCATGGCTTAAGAGAAGCCTCTCAAAAGGCGAGATGTAAAATTTTATTTCTCTATTCTTCTGCTCATCGTCATACGATGGATCACCTGCAAATTCACCTTTTTTTTCGTTATCTATTGTTAGAATCGTAAATTCGCATTGTTATACTTTATCTTTGGTTTTCGCCATTGTGTGCGCGTGTTTCCTTTGTTGTACAGTGTTGCGTTGTTTAGTTGCTGAATAAATTTAGTTTCTTTGGACTAACGAGTTTCCAACAGGTTATGGGCCCAGTACCAAGAAACTAAATTTGGAAGAGTTTGGATTCGATTCATTTTTAAACTGACTGAAGACCTAAAAAATGGCGACATAGGAGTTGCAGCGTCAGTTGTCAGATCTTCAACAGCAACTACAGAATCAGAGATTTTTTCATCATCGGTCTCACTTTCTGCTGGAAGTTTGCCTGAAAGCAAACATCTAGATGGTAGCAATTACAGTGAGTGATGAAAAATTTTCTTATTGTGGCATTGCGTGGAGCCAAGAGAGGGACAGAAAATAGATCCAGATCTTGACAGGAGAACGCTTGCTAAAATCAATCTTAGCCTGAAACTTTCAGTTGATAAAGTAACAAAGAAATGTGAAACTGCATCATCTGCGTGGAACTCTCTTGAAAATGAATTTGAGAGCAACACAATAGTTCGACTTATCAAGCTGTACTCGAATTTGTTCAACACGAAATTCCAAGACTTTTTGAGCATGACCCAGTATGTTGATCATATTTTGGAGATCTGTGAACAACTGGAGAACATAGGAGAGCCATTTAGAGACAATGTTATAGTAGCAATAATCCTTGCTGGTCTTCCAGAAGCCTTCACTCCTTTGATTTTAGGAATTCAAGGTTCTCAGCAAGTCACTTCAGTGGAATTTGTGAAGCGATTGCTGCTGCAAGATGGCATTAAAGATTTAGGAATCTCCAACGAAAAAGGTGGTGCATTCAGCACTAGAGCATTAAAGAACAGTCCTCGATGCTTCAATTGTAGAAAAATTGGTCACATACAGAAATATTGCAAAAAAGACAAGCAATCACAAAGTGAATAAAAAAGCGGTGCTGATATGTCAAATTTTGCTTCTTTTGTTGCAAGCAACATAGAGACTTCTGACGAGTGGTACTTGGACACAGGAGCAACCTCTCACTTGTGCTCAAAAAGGAGCATGATGAAAGACTTTGAACCAAGTAATGCACACAGTATAAAAATTGCAGATGGAACAATTGATTATGGTGTTCCTCAAGGTTCTATACTGGGTCCCCTTTTGTTTCTTATTTATATTAATGATTTTCAATGTTCTTCTGATCTTCTCAAAGTATTAATATATGCTGATGATATTGTTATTTACACATCAGGAAAAAACTTAAATAATCTTATTACTTTACTCAATAATGAGTTAACTCTTTTGAAAAACTGGTTTGCGAGCAATTGTTTATCTGTCAATGTTTACAAATCGAATTTTCTGGTTTTTCATTCTTCTAGAAAGGTCATTGAATGTAACAACTCTCTCTACATAGATAGGTTTTCCCTTAAAAGAGTCACAAGTATTAGATATTTAGGGATCGCAATAGATGAACACCTTTCTTGGCTTAATCATATATCTTATGTACAAAATCGCGTCTCTAGAAATATTGGAATAATCTCAAGGATTCGGCCTTTTATCAACACAAAAATAGCACTTTTATTATATTTCTCACTCATCTAGCCCTACCTAACTTATTGCAATATCATATGGGCTTCTACATACAGGTCACACTTGCATCAGTTATCAATATTACAAAAACGGATTGTGCGTGTCATTTTCCTGCTGCCGCCTTTTTCATCAACTGTTTCTGCCTTTACAAACAATAATCTACTAAGTTTAACGCAAATTCATGAATTACAAACTGCCCTTTTTATGTTTGCTTATCACTTCAATTCTATTCCTAAAATATTTTCAGACTTTTTCATAACAAGCAATAATTATAACAATCCTTCTTATTTCTTACGTAACACTCACGAATACAGTCCTACCTTTGCTAAATCTACTTTGAAATTATTTTCTATACAGTGTTATGGTCCCAGATTATATACCTCAATACCAGATTCAATTAGGGAGTTAACTTGTTTACATTCATGTCCTTTTGAGTTATTATTCTTGTTGTTTAAAAAATTGTATAAGTCTCATCTTGTGAGAGATGCCTCAGTTGCTTGAGTTTACATGTTTGTATTATATATGATTTCCAGGACCAGTCTGTTTAGCGGAAGCTTGCGCTTCCTTAAGACTGACCCTATGAGTTTATTTTATATTTTAAGTTCATTTGTTTCGTTGTGTTATGTACATAATTGTTTGTTTAATAAACTCATAAACTCAAAAAAAATGCTGAAAAGTGCTGGTACAGGGAAAATCCCAATCCCATTAACCACTGGCAAAACCATGGATGCCAATGATGTCTTGTATGTGCCAGACTTGTCAATAAATCTTCTAGCTGTGAACAGAATTGCACGTTTTGGAAGAAGCATTATTTTTGATCAGCATGGATGCAAAAAAAAAGATGCAAATGTTGATCAAGCCATTCAGGTCTCTCAGAAATCAATTCTTGGAACTGCCACACAGGTGAATGGATTGTATGTTTTAGATAAAGAGAAAACAACTAGCTTCTTCACATGCACATCATCGGATAACAACATTTGGCATCGAAGACTAAGTCACCTGAACAGACACTCACTCAATCAATTAAGTAAAGGTATGACCATTGGTATTCAGATAAAAGGAGACAAACCAAGTCCTTGTGAGGCTTGTGTAAAAGGAAAGCACATCAGAAAGCCATTTGTGTCGAATGGTACAAGAAAAACTAAAGCTTTTCTGGAACTGGTTCATTCGGATATTTGTGGTCCCATGCCAATAGCTTTGATTGGTGGAGCGAAATAATGTGTTACGTTTATTGATGACTATAGTAGATTCTGCTTTGTATATTTTATAAATTCAAAAGTCATTGAAAAATTCAAAGAGTTCAAGCTTCTGGTTGAAAACCAGACAAATAGAAAAATAAAAGCTTTTAGAACAGACAATGGTCTAGAATATGTCAATAATCTTTTTTCTGAGATCTTGAAGAGCAATGGAATAATTCATGAAAAAACTATTGCATATTCCCCAGAGCAAAATGGCTTAGCAGAGAGGTTCAATAGAACATTGCTAGAATGTGCAAGGAACATGCTGATGGACTCAGGAGTAAGCAGTGATTTATGGGCCGAAGCAGTCGCCACAGCTACTTATCTCAAAAATAGGTCTCCCACCAAGTCGCTGAAAAGTATGACTCCTTTTGAAGCATGGATGAAGAGAAAACCAAATCTTAGTCATCTCAAGATTTTTGGTTGCAAGGCACTAGTGAGAATTCCTGATGCACATAGAAAAAAACTGAATTCAAAGTCTAAAGAGTGCATACTTGTTGGTTACAGTGAGTACACAAAAGGATACAGATTAATTGACCCTATCACAAAAAGACTTCAAGAAGCTAAAGATATGGTATTCTTTGAGACACAATTCTTGTTGACTGACAATACATTTCCTTTTTCACCTCAAGAAGAATCACAGGAACCCACAAATGTAACAGAAAGAAGGATCATCCCCGAAACAGATGATCACCTACAAGAACCTCTTGAAGATCAAATTGAGATGAGGACAACATGTCAAGACAGTATTTCTTATGAGGCAAGTGATGTTGAATCTGAAATGGATGATTCAGAAGCACCAAAGGGAAAAGAAAGACCTCGAAGGAATTGAACACTTAATAGAAAGATCTTCAACGATCAGTTTGTGGTCTACCAGGCAGCTCAATGCTCAGTCGCTGATCCAACAACACCTTGGGAAGCTCTCAATTCTCCTCATTCTGATGACTGGAAAAACGCAATGGATGATGAAATTCAGGCTCACATTGACAACAAAACCTGGACTCCTTCAAAGTTGCCCCCAGGAAAAATAGCCATAAAATCCAAATGTTTTTTTTAAACAAAACTAAACCAGGATGGAGATATTGAACGTCACAAAGCTCGTTTGGTCATAAAAGGATGTTCACAAAAGCCTGGCATAGATTTTGAAGAGACCTATGCACCAGTAGTGCGTTATGTCTCAATCATACCTCAAGGATGCAAACACCAAGTGCAGAACGTTAATGGGTGTCTCTGAAAACTGATATCGTATAAAGTGGGGATGTTAGAATCGTAAATTCGCATTGTTATACTTTATCTTTGATTTTCGCCATTGTGTGCGCGCGTTTCCTTTGATGTACAGTGTTGCGTTGTTTAGTTGCTGAATAAATTTAGTTTCTTTGGACTAAGGAGTTTCCAACATCTATGTCTTCACGACATTTACCAGCAAAACTTTTATTAAAACATATTTAATTTACCAAATACTTTCAAAACAATTCATAATTAAATACATTTTTTTCTTTTCGGAACATTTTGTTTTATCAATATTGCTCTATCGATATTGTTACTACTATATTTCTACATTCGTAGCTTTTTGTTATATATTGCTGATTTCATACATAGGCAAACATAATCATTGGTATAAATATTTGAATCGAACTGTGTCGTTAACTCCTGCCAAACACTTAATCAATTGATCTTTAAAAATTCCAGAATGTAAAATTGTCGCGGAAACTAAATAAAACTGGCTGCTGCCAAACACTTAAGACCTTTAATTGACCTTTTAAGTTCCAGAGTGTACTCATATTTAAAATTGTCGAGGAAACTAAACCACCATAGCATGGGAGAAAGTTCTGTCCGTAAATTAAAATAATCATCAAGTTTTCTTCCTTTGGCGAAATATGAGTCGCAAACAAAACCTAACACTGACATTAACGTTAATAATTAACAATAAAAAATATAATTTCACAATAAATTTATAAAATAAAAAACCTATTTATAAATTTCAATAGTGGTATTAACGATCTTTGATTTGCTGCTTCAGGCCGATCTTGAATATCCTAAGCTGTGGCAAAATTTCCAAGCAAGTTATTCGTGAGACACTATATTTAAAATGTCTAGAAGGGAGTGGGAAGAAAGTCTGGGCGGCAAAGAAATACCTGCTAGGTGTCTCAAGAGAATTCAAAGGGACATAAGTACGTTGATTAAAAATCCAATTGAAGGAATATATGCGTTATCAGACGAGGCAAACATTAGAAAATTGCAACTTCTTATCGTGGGTCCTCCAGGTACCGCATATCACGGAGGGATGATTACTTTCCTGATTGGTTTTACTGATAACTATCCCATGAAACCACCAATGGTGTATTGCGAGACGTCATCCGGAATACAATTTCATCCGCACATCTATCAAGATGGTTCAATATGCCTTAGCATTTTAGGGACACATGATGGTCCAGGATGGGCACCGGTGATTACATTGTCAACTTTAGCCATCACTCTTCAGTCATTTCTGAGTGATAAACCTTACCATCACGTAAATGGATATAATGAAAAGGACGAGGAATCAGTCAAGTTTTACAACTTTGCAGTTCAACACCATATCATTAAGGCTGCTGTTATTAATGTTATGGAGAATATAGACAAGTGTGATGAATATTTTGTTGAGAAGATCAAAGCGATATTTAACGAAAATTACGACCATTATATAAATTTCTGCAAAGAAAACATGCATCTTGATGGTCAAATATGCAAAAGTCCTTATGGAGATTTCAAATATGAATTCAAATCTTTTCTTGAAAAACTCGAGTTAATTAAACAGAATTTGGTGACGAAATGATTCATCTTGTAAATTCTCGAGGTATAGAGGCTTCAGAAGTTTAAGAAAAGCTGTTTCTAATAAAAATTTCTTTGAACGTTGCTTCAGTTTGTCTTGCTCTTTATTGATACACTGTTCTTGTTTAAATGTTGCTTTCACTGAGTTTTGTGATGTGATTATGTCATTATCTCTGCTGAAGCAGGAATCTTGATAACGGAACGCTCATGTGGCTGAAACAAGCAAGAGGAAAGAATCTGCCTGTCAGCAGCGATCTGAAAAGAAGGCAATGAAACTGGTTGAACGGATGCAAATCCCGGACTTCACGGTTGGCTGAACAATTTCAAGAAGCGCCACGGCATCATGTCCAAGAGAGCGGGGCGAAGCTGGAGTTATGAATTTGCAAGTCCGGTATGATGAAAGAAGATGCGCCAGCTACCGATTCATGAGAGCTTTAGATTGGGCTGATGGGTAACTTGAGAAGATAAAACCGTTTTTATTTGATAAAATAAGGATGTTTTTACAAACCCTCGTTAATATGCCACTTTTACTCGGTCCCGACGGATAGAATGGTAACGGGATTTGACTGTAGAATGGTTCTCAATCTTTTACCTGCCACGGACACCAATTTCTTACTTAATTCTTTTGAGACCCCAATGTAATTATTCAGATATAATTAACATAATAAAATAATTATTATAAAAGCATTTTATGCAACAAAAAATATGATTGAGAGCTTTGTCTTGATGAAGTTAAGGACTTAAGATTTGTGATTTATGGTCTTTGATTGGAGTTTTGAATAAAAGTCACGAAAAAACATCATCAAGACTAGTTTGTCCCAAAGCCATCCAGTGAATCTGACAATGGATTGTTGTTTGATCCAAGGCCAACATTATTTTTCATATGTGCAGTAAAACCTGCCTATGGGGACAACTACACTTTGCATGAAAGAAGTGCCCCTATGAGTTAACAAGAATATTGCAAAAACACTTCATTATAGAGGATAGTTTTGTGATTGGTTTGGCATATTTTTTTAAATTTTTAGTAGAACTGTTTCTTCTCAGTTTAACCAGTGATTTTTTTCATATGCTTTTAATAATGGGCCCTCTCATATGATGGAGACCAACTTCAAAGACTACCAAACAAGAACAGATTAGATTGAAAAAAGTAAGCATTTATTAAACCAAAAACAACTAAAATACACATCCTCGGATCAGTCAACTTATTTTTGGAGCAGAATGGAACCTTCCAATTCCTGCCTGGCTGCCTAAAACAGTCACATAACCTCTTGACTCTCTTCTGCCAACAGCTCTTCAAACTTGTCATGTTTCCAGGTATCCATGTCTGGACGTGATACTTTAAAGCGAAGTTCAAATTATTATTCGATAATTAAATTAAAATTAGAAAATGGACATGCCCTTTAACTACATTAGAGCACTACATCCAAATGCAGCAATAGGCATAAATTATGAACATTTATTTGTTTACATCCTTAACCTCAAATGATGCCATTTTCCAAATCACAAGAATGAATACATTGAAGTGATCCATTATTCATTCACACAATTCCAATCCACATTAGTAATGGTATACAATAACAAGTTCTTCAAATCCTGAAAAATGGGAGCAAACACCCTGGAAATGAAACCCACCCTGCCTTCCTCCATAACCTCCTCCCCCTCTGCCCCTGGGAACCCTCCCCCTGGCCCAATGACCTCCTCTGACATCATTTCTTGCTCTTCTTGAATCATTGTCCAGTCTCTCCCTCAGGTCATGCTGTCAATTAGAAATATAAGATTATAATATCATCATGGCTACCATCAATTCAAAAAAGTTTCAAAGCACCTACCTCGTAATAACTCTTCCCCTTTGGAATCATCTCTGGCTTGTCCTTCCAAGCTTCATACATGAATCTCCCTGCAATCGAAAACGTCATCCGTCGGGTTAACATAAGTCGCAATGGCTTTTGATTTTAATGGAATTTAATTAGAATTAGAAAAAAATTTAAAAATTAAATCTAATTGCATCCACACCTGTTGTTAGAAATATAGATTACAAACACCAACCTGGTCTCTTTGAAAAATCTGGTAGGTTTGAGCCATCTGCTGCAAACAAATTTAGACGAACATCAGCAATCAAAGAATTAATTAATTAATTAATCAATTAATTTCTATCGACGTTTTGTAATTGCAATATTTCTACATCAAACTCTTTGTGCAGACTCGATTTATGCACGCAAAAATCTTTGGTTAAACACCTACTTCTACAGAATGGTTTAATGAAGTTAACATGAAAGAATCACGATTTAAATATCACTAGCATTAGCAAGTTGTAATGTACCGACCAAGTCCTCTTAAAGATCTTACCTTCTGCAACCCTTTGCCTGGCCTCTTGGTGATCATTGTATCTGCTTTAATAGGTGAATGTTGAGTGACACTTTATAGCAAACCAAAGATCTTTTGAAAATCATAAACAGGTTCTTTATCAGTGGGGTGAAGGTCAAAGGGGAAGAGTGGTTATGAATAATCGATCGACGTTATAATCGATAAGGTACGAAGGCATAGTTAACGTACCGAGTGCCCTGCAATAGAATGAGATTAGCTACAAATTTAATCATTACTTGTAATCCTTCACAGGTGAGCCATTCCAGTTCTCTTTAAATCTTCTTTCCCGAGGTGGTCTTCCTTCTCCGAAATCCTCATTTGCATCGGCGGGCCTGACGACCCTTTTTTCCAGGTTGCGACCGACGAACCTGTCGTCGGAGTGACGGGGAGGTGCCGGGAAGTCTGTAGCCTTGCCCCTGAACTCGTCCCTGAGAGTCAAAGATCCACGACCCTCTAGGGCGCTCTTGGGGATTACGACCGCCCTCGGATCGAGCACCTTGGGGATCCTAAAGCTCTCCCTGCCAGATATCTTCCTCTCTATCTCAACGGAGACATTCTCTTCCACCACCAGCTGACGACTGGTGCTGAGGGCAGAGAATCTGTCGTTGAGCAGGAATTCCGTCTGGTCGTACCTCCTGCCCGGGTAGCCACCTTCTTCCGAGATATCGACGACCTCTCCAGGGTCAGGTGACTTCCTCCTCTTCTTTGGCATGTCGTTCTCTCTCTCCTCCTTGAATTTACGCTTCTCCCTTGGTGGAGTTTCGCGATACCTTCGTTCTGTGCGAGATTTTAATGATTACTATACAATGTAAAAGTATAAAGAATTTTATGGAAGATCTTTAATACTAAAGGCTGCCTTTAAATTACATATAAAATGCCAATTTAGCAATAAATTGAATATAACAAATAAATAATAACTTGGAAATAAAATGATGGGTAAAACTAAAAAATAACTAATTCAATTATTTCTTTTTTTGCCTGCAACCTGCTCTGGAGCTGGCATCTATCCTTTCCCTCCTGTTCAAGGGCGACCTGGACCTTGATCTTCTTCTGAAATCCCTGCTGAAATGGGTTCCCTTGTCAGGCTCCCTGGGTATATAAGAAGTGAACCATGTAGCAAAATAATGTTTAACCTATCTATGAGATTTTTTTACAAGGAAGCTGAAAACCATTTTAATTCCAATATTTCATAAATGCAATTATAGAATAGTTACACATAATGCTAATAGCATCAAAAGAAGATGACTAAATCAGGAATCACCAGTTTGTATTTCATTGTCATTGTCATATTACTAATCAGCATTATTATTAAACAAGAAAGACAAAACTAATTTTAAAGTCTAAAAACTAGTAAAAGATCCATACTTAAAGGATTACTAGAAGCTATTCTGTCTCACATATGGTAAAGGTGATGTGATGTTTCCATGTAATTTAAAGTTGATGTGATGTTTCAATGTAATTTAAATTAAACTTTAATAAAATTGACAACAAATGATTTCCATTTCAGTTTCCTTTCATTTCAGCAAAGAAATTCATTGGCAAGTGAAATGCAATATGCTTAGGAACACAACTTAAAACTGGCTTCATTCAGAATAAAAACGAATTAAATTAATGGCTATTTACCTGTACCTGGCAGTATCATGTGGGCTTTTCCTGTCCCTTGGCTCAGGAACTTCAGTGAATCTTCTCCTTTTTATGCGTGGACTGACATCTCTTCTAGTGTCTCCGTCATCATGTCTCGCCAATCGACTAGACATTGTTTACTATAAATCTTTTGGACAAAATCATACATTAAATGCGACATGCAATCTTAATCGTCAATGCGCAGAAATGACGTGTGCTAAGACTCAAAACCGAAACATTTAATCTTTCCCAAATCAAAATCACAATGCACAACCAGTCTAGTTTATCCCAAGATATAAAAGCTCACGCTAATATCTTTCCAAGTCCTATAACCCCGGCAGCTTCGGTAATGATGGCAGATCTAACAACCGGTGTTTACAAATGTATTTTGTAATTATTTTTTGAAAATTTCATAAGAAAATTGAAATTATTTGTTTGCAAAATTAAACTTGTTATAATAGTTTTAATGGCATTTTTTAAAGTTTGAGTCCTAAATTTTTATGTTTAAATAACAGATTAAGTGAATTTTAACAGTTTACAAAATTCTTAACACAACAAAAAGTTGCATGACTTTTTTGTATCCATCCAAAGCCTCACCAAACGTTGAAATTTCATTTACCTCAAAATCCCTAAATTAACGGCTTGAATTATTAAATTTCTGAAGCGTGATTTCACAAATAAAGTTTAGACACATCCCTCGAGAGAGAGAAGCAAGTTTGGACGTGGTCTAGAATCTACTAAAATCGACCAAATCACCATTTGCCCCCTCTGCCCGTTCAAAACCTAACCCTCAATCAATGTGTTTAATCACTAAAATGACCCTATTCTCTATGTAATAATTTATTGATGGGTCCACCCAACTACTGCATTAAAAAAAATTGACATTCCCACGAAATCCTTAACCGATAATCCCTACTGCCCGTTGCATAAACAACTCGTTCGATCATCAAGTATTCGTTAATCTAATTCACCTCTGAAACCAGACTTAATAATCCCATATCTAGTTATTTCACATGCAACAAACTTTACTAATGCTAATTCACAAATTAAAAACTCAAGGTGAAAAATGAAGAATGTAGTTAAATGTGAATACAAACATAGGACATTGATTATTACAAACACAAGAAATAGTAAAATTCCAAGTATTACACATGTTTATTCCACTGCATTAGAGGACAGCTGAATTTTCTTTGTCATTGTCATCTGGAGAATCAATGGTGTTATCGTTGCCTCTGAGAGTGCTGTCAACATCCCTACCTTCATCCAAAGTAATTGCAGTCTCATCAATTAGCATGGCAGATGCGTCGCCATCATCCTCCCACTCTGTCAAGAACAGTCTGACCCTCTTTCTGGATGAATACAACACACAGGCAACCTTCCTCTTGCCAGATACCGCAAACTGTGAGGCCTGGGATCGTTCGACTACCCGAATTATGTCATCCCTGATGTGATCCGTGGATAGATTCTTTTGTGGCACTGTCGATAGATCTTTGATGAAAGTACTGCCTAGCTCAGTCACAATCAGTGATTCTCCGACGGGAGGAGGGTTGTCCAATTCGGTCAAATTGAGATGTATGATCTTGGAGCTACCTCTAGGCTGACCATCATCTTCATCATGGACCAACACACAGAGTGTCTTGTCATCATAGAATTCAACATCAACTGTCTCTAATAACTTTTTACTGTCACTGTTAAAGATGGTGACACTTTCAACTGTAACCTTATTGAGAGATGGAATGTTTTTGATGAGATAAAAACATCGACCTAAAGGCATATCTCTTGGGAGAACAGCTAGGCTCGTGATGCCAAGTTCACAGGTGCAACTGCTGACAGAGTACTGTTGTTCAATTGCCATGGATGAATTTACCTTTGGATTTGAGCTGTTCATAAAGGCAACAGAGGAATGTAACTGGAAGAACTTCTCAATGCAGGAGGAACAATCATTTATCATTCCCTTAAGACTTTCTTGGTAGGTCTTGATGACCTGTATCAGTGAAAACTTAGAGTGTATTTCAGGGAGGAAGTCTTTAGTTCTCTCCTTGAACGAATCACTAGCTTTTTCCATGAAACTCTTCCACAGATTATTCACATCATTGATGGGATTGACTAAGTCTTCATCTTTAAGATATTGCCCGACCCTTTCTAGTCTGACATCTGGCTTGAAATACTCGGTTATGAAATCAACAATATTGTTGACATCTTGGTTGCTCCATTCTCCCATGCCCTGTGGTACTGATTCTCCAGAAAGACGTAGTTTTGCTGGAAAGAGCCACTTGTAAAATGCATTAAACTTTTGGACCGTGTCTTGGATCACCTGATGCATCTCTTCACTCTTGACCGCCACATTGATGGCATGCAGAATGTTGGCACTGACCCTTTTCTCAGAGAGACCCAGTTTGCCAAATTGGTTCTGAATTCTAGACATCCCCTCCATTTTCTCCATTTGAAAAACAATGTTAGTGCAAACAGGACCCAAGTTGAGAACAATGAGATTCCTAATGTGGGTGTAAGAATTTTGCACAGACGTTCCGAGACGACCAAGGCTTTGTTTGGTCAATTCAAACTGCAGAAAGCATTTCAGATCATCACTAGCCCTGCCATAGAGGAAGAAGGTCAGCAACTCGGTACGAAGTGTTCTATCATTCTTTTGCTTCTTCTCCTCTGCATATTTTCTCATCTTAGATTCAAATTCAAACAATATATCTTCATAGACTTCACTCATCTGCTTTAGCACCTCTGACAAGTAATTTTCAAGCTCCATAAGCTTCCCTAGCTTCATTGCTAAAAATTTAATCTCTTCCTTGCTAGAGTTTATTTTGGGACAAGTGAAAGTTGCAAGTCTGAGTTTTGAATCTTTGCCTTCTGATAAAAGCACTGTGAGGTTGTTCATTCTAGCTGATAAAACAGCATCCAAGATTTTGAGAGGCTGAGCACCAGGAAGGACAATTTTGGCAATTGGAACAAAGCCAAATGCAAACAACTCCAGTTCACCTATAGCATTCCCAACCAACAAAATGTTCAATCCATCCTGATCTTTCAGCAAGGACATATCATAAGATTTGTTATTTCCTGAAGACTTAGGAGTTAATGAAGGAAGCTCCGGCAAATAGACATTTGAATTATCTTTAAAATTCTCATTCATGTCAACTTTCAGGAAATATGACATCTCGTCAGGGGAACTCTCGTGAACGTAACGCTTATCGTCAAACCAGGAAAGAGATGTAATTGCATGGTTACATTGGTTGTGCTCGTACATTTTTTGAGCTTTCTCCACGTTGCAAAGTTTGAATACTCCATTGCTGTAGCCTATAGCCAGAACTTTACCATCTGGTCTCCAAACAAGAGAACTGACAAGAACACTTTCCTTTAACTGACTCAACTGCCAAACCTTTTGCCACGAAAGTCTATGCAAAATTACTTCGCCGGCCATTGTAGTGACTGCCACAAGGTCCATTTTAGGTGACCAAAGCATAAGATCCACTTCGGTATAAAGATGTTTTTCATCAACTTGTTTATAAAGTTTTCCTTCCTGCATTTTATTAATTTAAAAAGAAGCACTCTCGAGTTCAACCGCGAAGAAAATTACCAACGTAAACACGAATCTACTAGCGCGGCATCAGCTGTCTAATTGCTGAAGTGAAATTGATACAATTAAAATTAAGTTTTAGATATTGACAAATTAATAATTTGCTGAAAATTTATATAAATAAATATTTAAAAAATATTACAATTAGATGTTTAAAATGTTGTAAAAAATTTATATAAAAAATTAAATGCAAATAAACATGTTTTAAAGTGATGTTTAGTAAATACAAAATCACATACATATATTTGTCCACCGTTCTCTGGTAATATGCAAAAAGGAAAATGGTCGTCTCGTCTCGCAAAGGTGTGGAGTGTATTATGATGGGAAATACAGAGTTGTGGGCTGCTTTAATGTCAGTTTGAAACGCTTCCAAAACACCACTCTTCGCATACCTGGAAATTAACTTTCCAAAGTTTTCTGATGCGGATAATTTTTCGGTTGTAATACCCAACAAGTCTGTCCACCTAATTTTCGTTTAGCATACAAGTAATTACTGCTTTTTACTATTATTTTTGACGGCTCTGAGTCGAGTTAAGCCTTGAAGCATCGAGGAAGATTAGTGTTACTTAATATCTATATTGAGAAATGGGACTAAAGAAATGTTCTAAATAGAAATCTTTGAACGATCGACTAGTAATGAAAAATTAAGGAGTGTCGTTCGAAATTTGTCAATTCTAGAAGTTAAGTCACACAAACCAAGAGTTCCAGAAGATTGCAATTCTTGAGGGCAATCAAAGCCTTCAAAATGATGTGTGATGTGATGCCCACCATCTCAGAGGATGGCTCCAACGACAGGGATTCGAATTATTCTGGCGACGAATCCAACTTCGAGCAGCTCATGGTCAACATGCTGGATGAGAGGGATAAGCTGATGGAGACATTGAGAGAGACTCAGGAACAGTTGGCAGCCACCAGAGCAAAACTCCAGGAGGCTGAACTTGATCGGGATGCTTTTCAGAAGCAGCTCTCAGTTACTCAGCCCCAGGTGAGCTGGCTTTTTTTGAAGGTTGATTTAAACAACAACATGTATTTGAAAATTAATAATAATGTAGTCCTTTTTTCTGGATTGTGAATGCTAGCTTAATAATTATCTTTATTTGAATCACTTTATTAAATTGAGCTCTCCAGTTATCTTTAGTGCATTTGTTTTTATGGAATTTGAAAATGTGGATAGATAGATAATTCTTTTTGCAATAGGATTGTTAAACCCTGGAACTCATTACCACCTGATTTTATTAATGCTACAACCGTTTCTAGATTCAATGCACTTATAAGAGACTTTGATCTTAGCAAATATCTTACATATAACTAACTCTCATTGTAGTCATTATCGCCACCTTGACTCATACTGTCATTGCAATTTGTCCTTGCTCGAATTGGAAATCGAAAACTGTGTCAGTGGTCCTATTGGGCCCTTCAGTTTGAATAAATAAATAAAAATAAATAAATAAAAATAAATAATAATGATGTTAGTAATATTAATAATAACAATGATATTGATTTTAAACTAGGGATGTTAAAATGATCTGAATTTTGCTTTTTTTATACTTAGATATAAAAATAGGTTTCAAACAGATGTGCTGCTCAATATATGTTTATTTATTTTAAATTCTTTATCAGTGTCTTATTATTACTGTCATAGTTATTATGATTATGGCATATATTGCAATTTTTCCTTAATTGATAACTTGTTCATAGCTATTTACATATATTACCATTATTAATATAATTAAGTATTGTGGTGGGATGTTGAATACTTAAGCTGCTGTTACATTTCTTGTATTTCTGTTTCTTCCCATTTAATGCCTTTTTCTTTGACTTTTGTGTGTGTCTGCTTATTTGGCTCAACAATAAATAAATACATTATATTATAATAAATAGTAAGTTGCTATTATTTTTCCTTATTAATCAATAAAATCATTAAGCCAGTAATACATCAATATTTCTTTCTGCTTAGGAATACACGGTACTCACAAAAGAACTGAACCATGCTCGTGAACAAGTCTTGGAAAGGGACGAAGAAATTGCAGAACTCAAAGCAGAAAGAAATAACACCAGGGTTATTATCAATGCCATGACAACCGAATTAGTCATTGTTGTAATAATAAATTGATTGTGTAAAACTCTATGTTGAGCTCTTTACGAATCCTTAAAGACACACAAATATTCTGTCCAATCATTTATATAGCACCATCTTTCTAAAGATGCGGACTGGGTTGCTGTTGTTATTGTAACAAATAGGAAAATAATAGAACACCTAATCCCTTTTTGTTGCTTTGACACTCATTGTAGTATTGTTTTTGCAATCATTGATTCTGAGTTATGGGTTTTGCACAAATATTGTTGCATGTAATAAGTCAATGCTTAATAATAATAACCATCATGTTTTATTTAAAATATTTGGGCATAAACCCAAAATTGATATCAAACAGATTTTCTTATTAAAACTCATTTCACCTATTACACAACATGCTTTCTGCACTCTTTTCCACTTTCTCACCCATCCTCCCATTTCTGCAGCTGCTCCTGGAGCACCTAGAATGCTTGGTCGCCAGACACGAGCGGTCGCTGAGAATGACGGTGGTGAAGAGGCAGGCGGCTTCGCCGGCAGGAGTTTCGAGCGAGGTGGAGGTTCTCAAAGCTCTCAAGTCTCTCTTTGAGCACCACAAGGCTCTTGATGAGAAGGTATTGCATTGGCATTATTTGCATTGTCGTCACTGTCGTGTCATTTTGGTGGTATAGAAAAATGTATAAATTGTTACTTTTACTGATTAAATTTTTAATGTTACAAATCAAATATTTTTTTATTATTTTGTCATTGTTTTTGCCAATTTTTTGGATTTAGATAGATCGTTTGAGCAGCTTATCCATCCTGACAGGATGAAAGGGCACTTCTTAATCCATTGCCATTTATACTGTATTGTGGTGCCCCTATCCAAGGGCATTCCTTGGGGCGGTGTGGAACATGATACGTAAAGACTGTTGTCATGTTACGTGTTATGAGACTCGTTCCCTATTTGTTCTATCATCCCTGTTTAGCTACCTGCATGCCATTGCACTCATCATAATCATTGCATCTAATGATGCCTACTTATTGACTGTAATGATATAGTAATTAATGATTATCACTAGTTTTAAATGATGTGCTCACCTCAAATAATCCAATTGCTGTTAATAAAGATTACATATAAATGAAAAATATGTATTACATTCAAATTTACCAGTTAGTATGCAAAGGCCATGCAGAAAGTCTTGATTGCAATTCTTTGAGATCTGCATTGCATAAAGTGTTGTTGTTGCTTAATCAAACAATCAATTTTGAAATAACGCTTTTCACTCGACCTATACCAGGTAAGAGAGCGCCTTAGGGTAGCTTTGGAGAGGACAGCACAGTTGGAAGAGGAGCTGACATTGGCCAATCAAGAGGTAATATTTTCCTGGTTATTCATGAGGTTATCCTGAAAAAATTCTTGTAAAAATGATGATTGCAATGTCGTCGATGATGACAGTCATAAAGACGATGATGCTATTTTTCCAGCTGTTCCAACTCCGAGAAAGGGAAGCTAGGCGAAATGCAGAAGGAGGAGAAGTGATTGATGGAAAGGAAACAGTAAGTGTGACCCGTCTGTCATGCGACCGGTGTTACTCCATGGTGTCGATGATGATGATGCTGAAAAAACTGCAGACTAGCCTCTTTTTAAAAAAAAGTTATTAGGTTATTTAAGGCCTAATGCAATAAAATTCCTGCAATTTGTCAATTATTCATTTGTCAGAACGGTACCGTCTCTTCTCTGTCATCCTCCGCCACGCCCGCCTCATCGTCGGCAGCCCAGCAGAGTTCGGGATCCTCCGATAAGGACCTTCCCCCCGAGGTTCAGGACACCTTGGTCAAGCTCTCCACCGACCTTGTTGCCACCAGGAGCAAAATATCTGAGCAGCAGTCGCGCATCACCGAACTCGAAGAAAACCTGGCATCTGCTCAGAAGGACCTCGCGAGGTCACAGGAGATGACAACCAAGCTGCAGAGGGACATTAGGGAGGTTAGTCATCAGGGAGGTTAAAGCCAAGGTTGTTGTTTCTGCTAGGAAAGAACGTAGGATGGGAGAGGAAGAGAAGATATAAATGAAAAGAATATTTCATTTTTAATGCATTATTTAAAAATGAAAAATCATTCTCTCCATGCATAATAAACTCAGAAGTTATAGTGACAGTGATTTAGCACTTTGTTTATGATGCAAGGAATTAATATGCAAATGTGGTATGGGAAATGGGTGAAAGAGTACTCAGTACTCTGCAGTGTCTGTTTATTGTCATGTCATTTCGTAATCTAAAATAGAAATGTTGCAGTCTTTTAAAGTTCATGTCATTCAATCTTACTGTCCATACCAAAGTAGATAATACCTCCATCACAACATCGTAATGCTTATCATTACCATGGTAATGCATATCAGCCTCTTCAATTCTTCCAATTTGTGAATTCAGTCCGTGGCCCAAAAAGAAGACCAGGAAGCTCGCATAGCAACCCTGGAGAAAAGGTACCTCAGTGCTCAGAGGGAGTCCACAAGTCTCCAGGATATGAACAATAGGCTCGAGTCGGAGGTTGTCACTAAGGATTCGCAACTGAAATCGGTACAGTTAATCGACGATGTTATCGTTGCTGTTAATGTTTGATATCATTAATTCAATTATTACTTAGAAATAAAAGAAAAAAATTTTTGTGTATTGAAATTATATAGAGAGTTTGAAGGTAATTACCATCTGATAATGATCTATTGAGCTTGAAATCAATTTGATAAATTTATGTTTTCAATTGGATGTAAATATCATAAAGTCAGTATTGTTCCTAGATGGAAGAAAAGCTGAAACAATTGAAAGAGAAGCTGGAAATCACAGAACAGAAACTCCAGCAGTCCCTGCCAAAGGCCGCAGCCCTCCCCACTTTGGAAGCCGAACTCAGGCAGAGGCTCGAGGCTCTCACGAAGGCCGAGGAGCGACACGGCTCTGCAGAAGAACGGACGAGGGAACTCGAGATGCAGCTGGCAGAGAAAGAGGCAGAAATAATGAGAGTGAGTGGCTGGTATTTTTTTTGTTTGAATTGTTATGATGCTCTTCAACTATTTCCTTGCTTTGCAATGACGTTATTGTTGTTATTGTACATTAGCATCCATTAATAGTTGTAAGCCTGAGGGAATGTCTAAGATGCTGACAGCAATGGTCGAGACATGTTTCTGTAATACCTTCTTAAAAAGTGAAGCAATCCAATAAATTACATTTCTGATAAATCATCATTAAATTAAATTAAAAATTACAAGCATAATTAATTAATTAATTAAACCATGCTTAGAAATATGCCATTAAAAGGAATTAAAAGCAAAGAGCAAACAAATGCTTTTCAAAATATCACGTTGCAAAAGTGACTAAAATGTCTTCAGGCCCGAAAGAGGGACAAAATGAACGAAGAGCACAACATGAGGCTGTCATCGACCGTCGACAAACTGCTCACGGAGTCGAACGAGAGACTCCAACTCCACTTAAAGGAACGAATGCACGCCCTTGAAGATAAGAACCAGTTGAGTCTTGAACTCGAGAGGGTTCAGAGGACGTTGGATGAAGTCCTTGCCGAGAAGGTTGGCAGGGCTTTGTTTTTGTTATTATTAAATAATGTTCTAATTCATGGAGAGTGCATAATTAAGTTGGTTCGAATGATAATGACTTAATGATATCCTTATTTAATATCTAGCCTTAGCTTATAATAGCAATTGACATTATTGTGATATTTTAGTAGAGATATATTATTATTACTAAAATTGTTATTGTCGTTATTATAATGCATGGTAATAATTCCTTACAGCATGCACTGATGGATCAGCTGGACACTTACAAGAAAGAGCTCAACTCCCTCAGGGAGCAACTCCTCGCCCGACCCCAGGCACCACCCATGGACGGAGTGGTGCCACAGCCCCCCTCTTCTTACTTCTACAAACCCGAAGGACCCGAGGCCACCATGAGGAGGCAGCAGAGGGGCAGGGAACTTGCTTTGATGGAGGATCCATCGAAGGTGGTCGTGTTATTGGATTGCATTTGTTATTATTATGTCTTTTTGGGACAGCATGAGTGATTTTCATTAACTTTGCACAGTTTTTAATATGCAATTTGTAATTGACTCTGTTATTTGGGATATGTTAAGGTAGTATTTTTTTCTTAAATTAATTCTATGAGAGTGGTATTTCTGATAATTATGTTGGTATTAAAAGCCATTTCTTATAACTTTAACTTTAGAATTGGCCATTGTTGTGTTTTTATCTGTAAATGTTATTAGTACAATTTAAAGTGCAATTTGATGGCTACTTAAGTTCTTTGTTCTTTTGTCCTGTCCCTTCTTTGTCCCATTATTTAATAATACAATCACTGAGACCTTAACTTTTACTACTAACAGATCAACACCCTCAATGAACAGGAGTGGGAGAGACTCCAACAAGCACACATACTCGCCAACGTCCAGCAGGCATTCGACTCTGCCGGCGTCGGGAGCCTGGGAGGTCCCGGAGGAGTCGACGGGGGATCCGGAGTGCTCGAGGACGAAGGGGAGGAGGGCATGTATCCCGGCGGTCCGGGCATCTTGTCGCCCACGGGCCACACCGATGCTCAGACTCTGGCCATCATGCTACAGCAGCAACTCGATGCCATCAATAATGAAATAAGGTGATTAAATTGATGATGATCGCAAACCATAGTTGCAAGAATGTTTTAACTTTAAAACCATTAATCTTTTCAAAGACTCATCCAAGAAGAGAAGCAGTCGACGGAGCAGAGGGCCGAAGAATTGGAGAACCAGGCCGTGATAGGAGGAGGCGCGGGGATCCCGGTGGACCCGAGGTGGTCCGACGAGCAGCAGATGTACGACAGGTCGAGTCCCGTCCTGGGGGGCAGGTTGACCCCATCGCCTCGCCCATCACTGCCCACCAGGGACTACATCCCAAAATATCAGACATTAAACAGCAATGTTGGTGCTGACATTCTTCTAACATTACTATTGGAGATGATTGGTGATTAATTAGTGTTGTGGAAACTTTTAATCTTTAATCCATTTCATCTTTAGGCCTCTGGTCTGGATAAGCCAGGTGGTGCAACCAGTCGTGGTGGTGGTGTTTACCCCTATTCTACCTCAAGTCCCCACCTAGCCATGATAGGTGCCCCTCAGAACAGTCAAGACCTTCAGGCTATGATGAATCAGGTTGCTGTTTATTGATGATGATGATTCTTGTTTTGTAATAATTGTTATGCAAGATGTTGCAACTTACGACATAACTTAAATTCCATGCTATTTATTTTTATCTGCCAATAGGAGGATACTTCTTACCACCACGACAACGTGGCAGACTACAATCAGCCGACCTTGCGTACACTCCACGTCGAACATTCCAATGCATTGACGAATCGCGGCGAGACTTATCGGCAACAACCCTTCGTCAGGTGATCGGTCCTTTCTGTAGGCTTAGAGGTGTCAGCAAAACGTGATGATTATGACATCTACCAATTGTACTAATAGTACTGATGATCAAGGCATCAGTAGTAATTGACAGAGTTTAGTGAGCATTTCATACTAGCAGGTAAGTTAAGATTGTTGGAACTCCATCAATTTGCCTGATGTCATGAGAGTTTTTATCATTTAATTGTGCCTGAGGAATGTCACAAATTTTTTGCACACCAACCTCTCTGTCTCTGAATCATCCAGTTATGGAATGGATGCTAACAAAGAGATGCTGTGTTATTTGTTTACAATCATCAGGCTATAAATATTAAATAGATTAATGGTTTTTAGGAGCTGGTACGTCATCAAAATTTCAATTGCAATTCATCATTATAATCGCTATTTATGACCCTTGTCAAGGTCAATGAACAGCTCCCACAGCATCACAAGTCCTCTGAGCAGCACTCATTCAAGTCAGGACTCTCTGCACAAACAGGCCAAGAAGAAGGGGGGCTTCAAGAGTTCTCTCGGCAGGATATTCAGCAAGAAGGACAAGGTCACGAGGAAGGACCAGCAGATTTCCTCGTTGCAGAGGGGGGGCATCAACATTCCTGGGGCAGCCCTAGGTCTATCCTCGGAGGGAGTTGGTGAGTGGATGAAAAGGGATGTTATTGTCTGTTGTTAGGTTCTGGATAGCATTTCATTGTATCGAGTAAAGTCCTTTGCACCATTGAGTACATTGTTGAAGGGATGGCCATTTAAATGATTGGATTAGAAAAACACATATAAGTAAAAATGTAAGTTTGTATGATTATCTGGAATGACTTCTTTTGTGAGTAACATGACAGAAAGAGGTGTCAATATGAGACTCACCTTAGAATATCTCATCCAGGTGTAAACCTCACCCATCCAGACCTAACAGGCAGCAGTGGTGAGATGATGCTCAGTGCTTCTGACAATCTCCTCCTCACCACAGGCACTCTTGGGAGGCAGGCAGAGTTTGACAGGAGAAGGAAAAAGAAGTGAGTGGAAATGATAAAGATGGGTTCATACATCCTGCATGGTCGATTGGCTGCATGTACGAATATAATATCGGTGACAAAACATCTTGTATTGCAGAAGGTAGTACTTCAAGAAATGCAGGAACTTGACAACAATAATAAATTATCATTGTCATCACATCTACCAAAGAGACTGCTTGATTGCTCACGTAATTTGATTTCAATTGTAGGAATGAATTGCTTGAGGAGGCCATGAAGGCTTCAACTCCATTTGCACTTTGGAACGGACCCACCATTGTTGCCTGGCTTGAGGCAAGTACCAATCATGCCATCTGATATTCTTTGATTACCTCAATGTTATTGAGGACATAAAATCTTTACTCCATTTTGCCTTTAGGGCTTTAGGGTTATTTATAGAGTTTAGTCATTAGAAATAGCCATGCTGTTTACAAAACTCTTGATGAGACAGACAACTTTATAGTAGCTTAGAAATGTCATCATTAACACTAACAAACAGCTCTGGGTGGGCATGCCAGCCTGGTACGTGGCTGCCTGTCATGCCAATGTCAAGAGCGGGGCGATCATGTCTGCTCTCTCAGACCAGGAAATCCAGCAGGAGATTGGCATCAGCAATCCCCTCCATCGGCTGAAACTCAGGCTCGCCATTCAGGAGATGGTCAACCTCACCAGTCCCTCTGCTCCCAAGACTTCTAGGACTGTCAGTTTGAGATTTTTACTTTATTCATTTATTTTGATTCTTTTTTAAATTAAAAAACCACTGGCTGTTAAACTTGTCTGATGTTGTCTCATCACATTGTTGCATTTCTTTGTCAATGATTTTACTAGTGGATCTTTGTCGTGTGATAATTATTTAAGCCATAAAATACTTTCTAACAATGTGTATGCTCCTTTAATTACACAAAAATAAAGACTACGACAATTATGATGGCACAATAGTGTTGACAACATTGGTATTGATGACAAACTATTGCAGAGCCTGGCTTTTGGTGAAATGAACCACGAATGGATAGGCAACGAGTGGCTACCCTCCCTGGGACTTCCCCAGTACCGAAGCTTCTTCATGGAGTGCTTGGTGGACGCCAGAATGCTCGACCACCTGACCAAGAAGGACCTCAGGGGTCAGCTCAAGATGGTTGACAGTTTCCATAGGTTGTTTTGAAATTTATTATTATGATGATGATAATGATGATGATGTTGAAAAATGAGTTCTCTCTAAAGTCATACTCTGCACCTGGTGGAGATGTTTATATTCATGCATATGTTTAACGTCACTAATTCTAACGTGACATCCAACAGACACAGCCTAGGAGATTAGTCTTTGGATTCAATGATAAGATGTTTGCATCAACCGTTTATGTTTCAACTTTGATTGTATTGTGACTGATCGTTATTATTTAATTAAGCAATTAATTAATAACAAATGTATTTGTTTGAATATCATTCTAAACGTTCAGTTTATTGTTTGACAGGACGAGCCTTCAGTATGGACTGAGTTGTCTCAAGCGACTCAATTACAACAGGAATGAACTGGACAGGAGGAGGGAGGAGTCGGCCGATGAAATAAAAGGTTGGGATGATGATGATAATGATGCTCCTGTCGATCGTATTTGCTTGCAAATTGCCATGTTATATTAATATATTGTGGATTCATCTATAATCTTTGTCTGTCATTCTTTTCAGACGTGATGGTCTGGGCGAACGACAGAGTGATCAAGTGGGTTCAGTCCATCGGGCTGAAGGAGTTTGCCAACAACCTCCTCGAGTCGGGCGTCCATGGGGCTCTGGTGGCCCTGGACGAGACCTTCGATCACAACAGCCTTGCATTGGCCCTGCAGATACCCACCACCAATCTACAGGTATTATTATTATTATTTGTCTTTTTATTTACCATTTGTATTTCTGTTTTGTGATGGCAGTAGATTTAGATTCATTGTGTTAATTAATTATTTAATTATTAGTTATTACAATTTCATTACCCTATTTCAAGGCATCTCTAATACTAAACTTAACATAAATTAACATAATTAATGTTATTATTATAGTTTGATGGTTGATCTTTGCTTAAATTTGTTGTAATAAATTTGTTTGTTTACTTTGATGTTGTTTTTATGAATATTATTAAATTATTTTTAGCTGAAATAAAACAATCAATAAACCTTTTAACAACAGGCAAGGCAAATACTTGAGAGGGAATTCAACAATCTCGTTGCCACCGGTTGCGACCACAGGACCAATGAGGTGACTCGATTGCTATGGTTCTCATAAGAACTCATAATATTCAATAAGCTGTCTTGTTGTCAATATTTACGGTTAAACTCAATAACTCATAATTTAAACACATTTAAACTCATAAATAAACAAAATAACTCATAATTTGCTTGAATAGTTTACAATTAATTTTGTTTTCAGTAATTCTTGAGTTTATAATTGCCCTGGGTTTATAAATAAATAATTAATTAATTAAAGCTGGTGAATTTGTTCTATTGTGTTACCAACATAGGTAC
This sequence comes from Hirudinaria manillensis, assembly GCA_034509925.1. Classification (NCBI taxonomy): domain Eukaryota; kingdom Metazoa; phylum Annelida; class Clitellata; order Hirudinida; family Hirudinidae; genus Hirudinaria; species Hirudinaria manillensis. The sequence continues at coordinate 7,201,989 of CM067527.1, forward strand.
TGTTAATAGTGATTTGGCATGATTTATTTTTAGCCAAGACCTCGGGACAATTCCATGCATGGATTTACTGGTCGACAGTGATAAATTGTTGGTGGTGATGCTGATGATGATGATTACAACTATAATGATGTCAACACTCATACTCTCTCTCTCTCTCAGAAGGAAGATCTAATCAAAAGTTTGTGTGTTGATGAAACTTAATTATTTAATAATTTCATTTGATGGTGTTCATACAACTTCCTTAAGTATCTTTTTTTAAATACTGGTACAAATACTTGAGCCTGGTGTACTGGCATTGGTACTTGCAGTGAGCATCAAGTGATGTCACTGGTACTTGAAAACGGATTACTGGCTGCACGTCTGGTGTAATGTGTTATAGTTCTTGTTGTCATTGTCCCCATGACATTGATTTGCTTTGACACTGGGGTTTGGTGTTAGAGAGTCATTATATTTTCACAGTTACTCATCTTAATCGTCCTTTTCCAGGCCCAGAGGAGACACCGATGGTGGATGCTTTGGGATGCCAAAAATGCTCTCTTTCTCTTCTCCTCATTTCATCGGCCATGTTTCGTGGTGTTCAGAGGCACGTGTATTTATTGCATTAAGTGTGCTTCTCGTTAGCGTCGGTGTTGTTGTCGTGGTCGTCGTCTTGCTGTCGTTAGGTGCAACGCTCTCCTTTAGATCTTTTCCTTGTAGTCTCAAAAGTCGTAAAAGTACGGTGATGATGACGGCAACGGTGGTAACTATGGTGCTGAAGTCGTGAGTTACACATTCCATTACGTTGCTCCAGGATCCACCGACTGCCCTCGCACGTGTACGCATGATGGATCTGATAATCTTGAGGTCGTTTGCATACATTGGTAATGACGGTTTTAGTTACGATTATTATTATTATTATTATTATTACTCTTGTTGTTAATGTAATTGTTGTCAACATTATTTTTATTATTATACTTCATATCATTTGTCTTCTATTGTTACTATTGTTGTTACCAGTTTTGCGTTTACTATTGTTGTCATTTATTGCTTTTATTCCCTTTATTATTATTATGTTATTATTATATTATGCTTATTATTACTATTGTCATCATCATCATTATTATTATTGTTATTATTATTTATTACTTACTATCGTCTCATATCTTAGTTTGCCTGTGCTTCAACTCTGAGTTTTGGCCATTATCATTGATGTACGAACGATGCTCCCAAATTTATTGAGTTTTGAGTTCTTTCTCCGTTTTTACAAATTGTAAATTTGTTTTTTGACTTTTTAAATTATTTTTAACCATCTCAATATTTTATTAATTAATCTTGTACTTAGTGAAATGATTTCCAAAAAGTGATGCCATTAAAAGCTTTCTTAAAGTTCCTACTAATGACTTTTCAGTTACTCATCACAAAGCTTTCTATTGTGTGGCTTTTGTGTCCGCCTTGTCAAAGGAAAAATGATGTTTCATTTCTTTTCTGCTTTAGTTGTTATCTTGTTGTTGTTGTTGTTGTTGTCATTGTTATGTGTCAACAGTTATTTACAACTGAATGAAATTGATATTAGGAGTTATTTTTGTTTTCACAAAAGTTTTGTTTGAAGCTTCTTGAGTTAAGTTTGTGTTTAAGTTTATCAATGTTATTGCCATTATTATTATTGTTGTTATTATTATTTTTTTTAATCATCCATTGATGTGCAGAGGTTTCATTTTTTACATGAAAATCACAATCTAAGGATATCTTTATTGTACCTTCATTGTTGGTTCTGCATTAAAATTCATTGATTCATCGAATTTCCTTAGCAAGAATTTAGGCTGACCGCTTGGCGCCCTCTACGAGGGGAATCGTTTAACAGTTGCCGTGGCAGCCGAATATCTTCTAAACATTGGAGAGGGTACAGCTTTTTTTCACGAGATCGTTGGTGACCATTTGTCGTTTCAGTTTGTGTTCGTTGTCGTTCATAATTGTTTGAGTCGTGCATCGTGATTTTTTTTAAACAGTTTTCTTTGATGTTACAAAAGCTAGTCTTGCTCCCTATCCTTTTGGTTTCCTTCCGATTCTTTTGTTTCTAAAAGTTTGCGTTTTACTTTCGGCTTGTCTGTTCTCTGGATGAGTCTATTTTTTTAAGATGCTTTTCACTTCCGAAACTGCGCGAGTTGTGAAACTCCGATTTGAATCGTGAAAGTCGTCGACAGTAATTGCTCAACTCGTACGTTGTTGTCGAAACGATTGTTGTCCTATTGCTCCTGTTAGGCTTCAATGCATTTACTGTTGTTCTGACCTTGTCTGTTTGTGCGTTTACCAATGTGTTTCTGTCCTGCCTATCGTCATAAATTCCTTTTCGTTTCTTCACTATTAGCAGCCCTCATTTAGATCCCAATAGGCAATTTTAATATTTTAATGTTAATATTAGCACTCAGCATCATTTTTTTCATTCAAATGATGATCTAACTTTGCTATCATAACTCATGCCTCCTCTGGGTCTGCTTGAGTTGGAAGCTTGTACTTGTAAGCTGATTCTGTGTCATGATGGAGTTATTTATTTGTTTTCAATATGTCATTAAGATACTTTATTTGTATATTGTTCCCCCTGCAGTAATGTGCAATAACATAGCGGTGTATCCGGGGCCCGACAGTAAAAGGAAATACGAGAATACATCCTTTGACTGCCGTTTCTATTTGCCATATATAAATGTCTTGTTAATCTCGCCAGCCATTTATTTTATTTCTGCTAATCTAAGCAGAAACTTCTGGTTTAGCTGCACAGAGATGCATCGAGGGTCTGTTAACCTCAGCTTTTTGTTCCATCTCTTATGTGCATGTTTGTTTCCTTTTCACATGAAGTTCTTTAAGAGCATCATTCTCTTGTCTAGCAGACAATCTCCAAAAGGGGAGGCTTGTCACATGAACTGAAATGGTCAGAAAAGGCATTACCTCTGAATGGTTCGTCCAAATCTGCAATTTCCTGAGACTGTGTTTATCATGGTTTTGCACTTGAGATACGGGGTTCCTATCCCATCCTAGATGTTGAGATTCTGATGGGATTCAGTTCTTACAGTTCATTTATCTTTGATTTTGTAAGTGCAATGTAAGTGTTCTGGAACTCTATTTCTTCTGAGTCGTTTATGTACACGTATTTAAACATTACTGGGATATCAAATCAACCGAACTTACCCATGCACCCAAAACTTTGGTAATTACTGCTCTAGTTTCACAAATAACAGGATGTTTACCCAGGGTTTGCCTATTTATTGGTTCTATTTAGCTGCCAAAACATAGTCTCGACCTATGCTTGTCAATTTAAGTGGCTATGTAAGAGTTACAGCAACAGATTTATTCTGAGTTTCTGTCCACTTTTTTCGAGAGAGTTTCCGAATATCTTTTCTTGCATAATTGCAAGAGGCCGATTCGTGATCCTCGACTTTTAAGAATCTCTTGTCCCTTGTGATCTGGCTTTGCGTTTCGTGCAACCCCACAGCTTTCTGTCTTCTGTGTTTTTTTGGCATATAATCCTCATGCACCATGACTATCATCCTTACCCGTATTTTTATCAGCCCTTTTTTGTCAGTTTGCTTAAGACATCTGCTTGAACATGCTTTGCCAATAGATACGGCAGAGCTTCAGTAGAATACCAGCCTATTTTTATAGCTTTTAGTTCCTGAGCAAATGTGTGCACAGCATTGGTGAACTCGTACTGCAGTTGTATTGACGTCATCTTTTTGAGAAGGTCTCTGCTTAGACTGAAGGATAATCTAATGTTGTCTTAGAAAAGTGAAATCTATTAGAAAGGCTAAATTACTATTTCTATATTGTTGCTATTGAAGTCTTAAATCTTCAGCCAAATTTCTTGTAAAGTGTCAAGTTTACCTATAGCCATATAGACATGACAGTTTATGATGCCTGAGTTCTCAACAATGTTTGTAAGTCTTCTTCGCTACTAAAATTGGAATCATGTATCACAGGTTTTCACAATCTTAACTCATCCACATTTGGCCAGTTCGTTGATAAATCTTACCTCATCTAACAAATTTAACTTAGTACCCATGCAATCATAATTGCTTATGACTTTGGTGTCACCCTTTGAGTTTCGTTCATACGAATAACTCACGAAACCATCGTCAAGAAGAATTGAATCTTGTTCTTGAATTTGCATGTTACGTAAATCATTGTTTCGAAGATTCATTTGCTAGAAATGTGCACATTGGAGATTGTAATTATTAGAGGATGATTGACTTAACTGGTGTCATGCACAACTATCGTGGGTTGTTGCATTGTTTACAGTATTGTTATCACCTCCGTTAGCATCCGTTCCGTCGAGTTATCGTCATTTGAACGCTAGTTAGGTTGCAGAGCGCCGTAATTGTCGATATTTTAGCGCAAATTTATCCGTTATGTATTTTTGTTTCTATCGAGGAATCGGCGTTAAAAATCATATTCGGGTATCCTGCTCACGCGCCAAAGATGGCAGACGAGCGATCGTCTCCACCTTCTGCGCGTTCGAAATAATCGTGCGCTGTTCGTATTCGCTGGTTGGCATCGTTCTGTAACGGTATTTAGATACTCTCTTTCTATAGATTAAATCTTTCATTGTATTCTTAAAAGAATAATTGAAGTAATAAATGATCGGTAAAAGCCGCGGTTAGTGGCATCGCTGCTCGACGACCATAGGGCTGCGTTGCTCAGCTAAACCAGCTTAGTTAAAATTAGCTAAAATGCAATCTTTGGAAACTAGGCTGATAAAGATTCAATTCTTGTAGACATCAATAATTAGTCACTGATGAGAATGTTTAATGGCAAACTTCAAAAGTAGCAGTTATCGATTTTACCTCAAAAAATATTCATTGCCGATTGCACTTTTTAATAATACACCAATTTCTAACAACTCCTTCCAGCCCTTTGCAGTGATAAGAAATGCAGTCGTAAGAAAGTGTGCGCAATCTCTTTGACAGTTTTGTCCAAGGTGTTTGGTTCCACGTGTCGCGGCTGATCCCCTCCTTTTCATTGGCTACTACATTATTAATTGTACGATGACGGTTGTTTTTCCGGATCTGTCGGGTGAAATTTCTCATTTGTTGCCGATCGTCGTTTGAATTTGTTGGACCCAGTGACATTCTCTGGTAACGTTCGGCGATATTAGAAGTATAGTGATAACTGCACGATTTTAGTCTAGTCAAATATTCAAGCATAATTACTTTATCGTTTTGCTCGTCATCCTCGAACTTAAAATCATCACTTTTTATGGGAGATTTTGAACTGCGATAATAGGTTTTGCATTTGACGTTTCTTATTTTCTTTTCCATGTTTTCGCCAAGGGGAATTGGCAGTTGAAGAAACTTTTCAAGAATTTCTGGCTGCGAAGTCAACAAACCTGAAAATTGTCAATTATTAAAATTATCTTTCAGCTTTCAGTAATAAGTTCCCACTTAATGTTCAACTTAAACAACTCCTACGTGAAATTTCTGAATTGTATCACACTCTGGAGAACACTCAAAGTGGTCGTAAAAAGCGAACTTTTGAGAACTGAAAATTTCGTTTCTTAAGCAGAACGTCAAAAGAATTTCCAGTAGAGCATTCTGCTGTTAATTGCATGGTTATAAAATAGCCACATATACTCTAAGATATTCATTTATTATTTATGGATGGATGTATATTTCATTCGTGAAAATAAGAGGAAACATGAGTTGACTTATATTATTATGAATATTGATGCAAAGTAAATACAATTTCTAATTATTAAATTACATTTAATAATGGCGAGGGTATAATGTGCTTATCGGTTAAAGTATTTGTTCGTAACTTAAGTGAAAATATTTTTATTTCTGAAAAAGAGCTACTTACTTGCAGATCTGCGTTCGGGAGAACAGACCAATAAAGCGCAGAGAGCAAAAAGCGATCTTAGTCGCATTGTGTGTCCCTTTGTGGCAGATATTAATTAATTAACTTGTTTATAATTTAGCTTATTCACCGGAATAAGCCAGTAAGTAACTTATAAATGCCCACAGCAGCAGTTTCCTAAAGGTAAACCAGAATCAAGGCGTTTCTTTTCCTTCAGGCTATCTCCTTCATAAATACCCCGTTGCAGGTGTGTCGCTCAGACCTCAGAGCTGCGGACGTGTTTGGACGAAATAAATAGAAAATTTCGCGAGTTTGACACTCCCAAATTTAAAGTACTCATGTGTGATGGTCATGTTCTCAGCTTTTCAAAACCTTAAGATGTGTTAAAACGAACAGCACTAGCTATGAGTTAATCAAGACTGGCATGGGCCCCAAAATACACCTCTCACAAAGGGAGTTGGGACACAAACCATAACTAAAGGCTAAAAATCATCAGTAAACCATGCTCATAAGATAGTGATTTTATCAAAGTGACCTTAATACACCACCACATGACCAATCAAGTACTCAAACAAAAGTGGAACTCACTGTACTCACTTTTTTTTTTATAGTTCTTTTGAAGATTATTGCTTCTTTCACTGAACCAAAGTAACAATTTTTGCCTTACCTGATTCCAATACATTTTTCAATTAGATCCATATTATTATCCAATCAAAAGCCAAGAATGATTTTATTTTGAAAGTATCCTCACTTCAAAATATGCTTTTAACATACAAAAACCCAGTAACCATCCCAAAGAGACCTTGGATTGTGGGCTATACTCACACAAACCATCAAAATGCCTCTGAAGCCTCACAAATAGTATTTTGGCAAAGGTTGGCTTTGCTTTAGTTAAATGCTTAACCAAATGTACATGCAAAAGCTTCCAACCATAACTTATGATTTAGTCAAAGAGTTTCACCAGAAATTAGAGATGGAATACTAAGATAGTAATTAAGTATTTATTAAAACACATCATTTTTAGGGCAAAATCATTTTTCAGTCTTTGGCTCCTTGTAAAGTCCAATTAGAGTTGCTTCTGCTTCACGGAGGGTGATGCCATTGTCACTTCCCATGAACTTTGAGGCAAGTTCAAGATCAATTAACCTCAACTTTACTTTTGTTCCCCTGGTATATGCACTGCAATTAGTAGATGTTTTCAATTATTTGCATTAATAGCTAAACTTGAGTGAATGTTCATTCAAATACCTTTTAAGTATAACCACAAATTCAGAAGCGTTACAAAAATTATGCTTTCAATTAAGAAAATATTTGGAATCTAATAACGAAACTTCAATTGTGGCCAAATTGAAAAGCAAAAAAGGCTTATGTGTAATAGTAAAAGCGTTACTACCAAGATAAAGTTAATTAACTTACTCTGATTTGTGTCTGGGTTTCTTGCAAACGCAATGAAATTTTCCACCGAAATCTATGTATAAATCGTCACCATATATTTCTATTATGGTGCCGACGACAATCCTTCCATTAGGATCACCCATTTGAATAAATGGCGAATATCTGAGCAATTTGGCAAAACTGATTGGTTCGGTAGCACTGCCCTTGTCGGTTATGCTGTCGCCGATCGGTTTACATGTTTCTTTCGCAACTTCCGTCTGTACTTCGTCATTTGAAACATTTGAAAATGTTCTTGCAATGCCGCTTTGCTGGCAAACCGATCTAAAATTTAAAGAGCAACTCCTCCTGAATAATCCCAACATGTTTCCGAGCGTTATTACCTCAGTATTTACAAAGTATATTCTTTGGTGTGTTTATATTTCAATGGTGCTCAGGCGAATCTGACTGTATATTGTAACAAATTTTTCGTAACTTAAATCGATATTTGCAAATGTTTAGATGATAAAAATATAAATTTTACATTATTTATATAATAAACCCAAAGTTTGGATCGATGTCTATCAGTCATAAGTACATTACAGATATCAACATATTTTAGCAAAGCTAATTAATGAATTTAAAATATTTCGCACTTTGCATCAAATTCTTTTTCCAATGTGCAAAAGATGATGGAAATTCTTAAAAATGCCGTGCAAAAAGGTTACAATCTCCGTGACCTTCGATGATTACACCTCATAGCAAATTTCTATTATCTCCTTCAACCATATCATAATGTTTCCGATACCAAGAACTTTTTTATAAAACATGAGAAACATACCAATCACCCGCCCCGAAATTTTCGAAAAGACTTTTAATCTCTTTATTTAGAACCGATGCCTAATGGTGGATAGCATTTTCCCCGAGATAAAATCATTATAATCTTAAACGTTGGAATCCACGAACTTACGAAATTGTACAAAATTGCTTTCTAGCAAGCCAATGACTTGTTTTGATGTTATTTTATTTACAAAAGTGAATTATATGTACACGTTTTGCTGAAAATGGCTGGATTTTGTTATTTATAATCTGTAATAGATCAACATGTTTTATCATCAAAAAAGATATATATATTTAAGAAATACATATATAACCAAATAGCATTCAAATTCCAGAACTAAAGGTAAATGTGCTTCCTCTGCCTCAGAACAATCAGAAAAATTAGATCAGTAGTTGCTTTCCATAATATCCAAAATGGAGTGTGAACTAAGTTGAACACAACAGATGCAACAATCATCCAATGGAGACAAGGCAACATGAATGAGGACTTCAAAGAAATGCTGTTCAAAGTGATAATCAAAGTGATATTTTCACAAATGACCTTTTTTAAATGTTCTTCAGACAAAGTCAAGGAATGAGAAATTGGTGATTTTAATTTTGAATTTTCTTGGCAGATCCTCAACTTATGATATTGTGCCATTTTAAAAACATCATTTAAAAAAAACTTTTTAAACAAATATTACAATAATAATAATAATAATAATAATAACAAAATTAATCTGCATCAGTAATAAAATTCCAATCCTTAATTAAAGTGGAACTTAAACTGGAAACCCCCTTGGCCAAAAGGGTTGAATCCCTGATGCCACTGAGGACCTCCATTGGCCTGCTGTTCTGGATCAAGTGGATCCTCACCCTGGTCGAACTTGGCTCGTTTCTCTGACGTTAAGAAAATACAACGATTATGATGATGATGATGATTTACTTATGACAACGATGTTGGAAACGAAAACCATATTATAAATATTATTAATTTCAGAATTGACTCTTCGTCTAATTATAACCTTAAAGTCTAACGACAAAATTTACGTCTGCAGTTACGTCCTCACAGATCAAATAGTTGAATAATATTTTATGTAATCAGTATTAAGATTTAGTATTTCCAAAAGTATAACAACCTGGATCGGTCAGGACTTCTTTGGCAGCTGCGATGTCTATGAAGGTCTTCTCTGCCTTTGCCTTGTCATCTCCTTGGTACTGGTCTGGATGGTATTGGGCAGCCAGTTTCCTGTAGGCCTTCGTGATCTCGGTTTTGGATGCGGTCCTGACGATGATACCGAAGGCTACCGTCAATCGTTATACGTCTTACATTTTAATTTTTCTATTTTAACTTCATTTTAACCATTATTATTACTGTCTTACTTAATTTCATAAATTTAGTAATTAGTCAATTACAAATATCACGAATTTAAAAATATAATTTCTAATTAAAACTATTTCGACAATGCATTTAGGCACAATTAACGAGCTACATCAACAGCTGAATTAAAATAAGATCGACACTTGAAACCGTACTTAATACCAACCTCTTGACCCCGAGTATTTTGTAGTAGTCGCGCTTCTGCGACTGTTTGAGTAGCCTCTGAGCCTTTTGAAGTCCCTCCCTAACCCTGTGGAGTTCCCCGTTTATGCTTTCTGCCTTCTTGTAATCGTTCACGGCTGATCGGGTTCGAGGATCATTGAATTTATGAAGTCGGTGCACGGATCAATTTAAATATGGTGAGACGTAATTATATGTATGGCAACGAACGTTTCCTTTAATAAGCGGACGTCTCAGAGTTAAAGGCGATAATCGAAAGCCGATCGAGCGAGACGTCGTCCGATCGACCCGCATCGTCGCAAGAATGCCAAAATGCCGAACCTTCTTCGAATTCCTCGTTGAGAATGCGCGCCTCTGCTCTGTGGCAGAGTGCGTCGATGTCGTCGGGATTTGAACTCAAGATCTCAGAGCAGCTGTCCAAAGCTTTTTGAACGTGCTTTGCCTGAAAGTTGATTGAAGATGCCTATTGAAGATGATGGCATTAAGTAATCAGTCTTTTTTTCTTTTATTTAACTAATCTTCTGCATTCTAATGGTATTTTAAAGAGCTTTTTAGCTGCTCAACTCCTTACATAATCCCTCTATACTAAGATTTTGAGACGAACTAGAATAAGTTTTCACACAGTCAACCAAGCATGCCACCACAATCACAAACATCATTATCGCCAGTACAAAATCTCCATATCTGACCTCCATATGACAGCGACAGTAATGTGACTTGGCCTTGAGAACTAGAGAGTCGACCTTCGACTCGACCTTGAGCATTCGATCCGCCCCTTCGAGACACGCCATCCAATCCTGTCGTTCGACGGCCTGATCTGTTTCTTGCATGATCTTGACGAGTTTCTTTACCTTTTTGTAGTGGTTGTGACAGCCCTTGTGATCAGCATCAAGTTTCAGGCATTCTCTGATCTCCCTGGCAATGATAATGGCCATGTTTATGATGTCCATGATGATGGTGATGGAAGTTGGACAGTAGTTCTTAGAGCAATGATTTAAAGACTATCCTTCTTAACCTTACAGATAGAAAACAATGAAAATATGCACAGCCTATCAAATGAAAAAAAGTATTACAATGAAAGAATTCTCAGAATATCTTTCAACCAGAGTTTACTAGGTTAGCCAGAAAGCAATTATTTGGAAACTATAAAAGTAAGAAAGTAATTTGAACTTAAATTAATAATTCATGAGTATTTCAAATTATCTCATCAGCGTCATGGCACCTACTTGAGAGAATCCTCTGCATCGCCGACTTGATAGAGCAGGGTGCTCAATTTGAGATAGCCTGCGGTGTTGTCCGAGGTGAGTTTCGTGGCTCGTCTGGTGTCCTGAATGGCACCCTGGTTGTTGCCCACCATCTCGTAGCTGGAGGCCCTCGTCTCGTGCAGGTTTGCATCCCAGACGCATGACTATGAGAGATGAAGTGATGGAAATGATTGCATCAACAATGTCACAATGGTGATGATGATGATGAAGACTGGTTCAAAGCATTAATTCATGTCAAAGAATTATTAACAATTGTCATTATATTTGCAAGTATTTGCAGCAACATTTCAAAGCTTAGGTAATTAATATCATCAACATCATCATCATTACCTCAAGGGCAACAGTAAGGTGCTGGATGGCAGAGAAGTGTTCGTTTCGGCTCCTAAAGACCTCCGCGTAGTTGAGATGCTCTCGGATCTCCGGGATGAAGCGCAGCTGCTGTTGCGCTTCGGCATTGGAGGCGTCTTGTTCCACCTGGAAGAGTTCAAAAGTTGTTTGAGTATTTCTTAATTGAACAAGACTTTATTTAATGATGTTGTTAATTATCAATGTCGTTGTTGTCGTTGACACACTAACGGAGACGTTAACGAAGACGACTGCATCGACAAATTTCACAGATGAGAAGGAAAAGAGACATAAAATTACCAACCACCACCGAGTAGTCTTTCTCTGCTTCATCCAGTCTTCCCTGTTTTAGGCGGACATTTGCTCTCTGCATTCTAGCCTGAGAGGATGATGATGATGGATGATGAGAACACTAGTTATGAAGATGATCAACAGAAAACAAGTACGAAATACTCGGAAAACACTCTAATGTGTGGCAACAGTGATCATAAACTTCATCATATTGGTTTCTTCTAAACAACAACATTGGCCACAATTATGAAATTATATTAAAAATAATTTGCTGTTTATATTGTTAAATAATCACTACGTGTTTGACATTAAATACGTCAATGTACTTCATATGGAGGCATAAGCATGCAAAGAGCTCATTATAGAATTAGAATTACATAAATTGTGTCATCATGTAAAGCAAATGAAAATAGTAACAGCAGAATATCACAGAAAACATTCACATTTAACTGGCATAACAACTGATGCACTATCACACATTGATAATATTAATATCAATATCAATAATATCAACTAATCAATTTAAAGTCTAAAACATTTACATCTGAACATATCTGCACCGATGCATTACGATTAACATAATATTAGCATCTTCCAATCATTAATTTATTCAGTTTACTAGGCAGACTTACGGCGTTGAAGTCCGGTTTCAGTTCGAGAACTTTGTCAAGATCTGGTATGGCGGATTTGGATTTTCCCATGGCCAGGTAAACGGTTGCTCTCCTGAAGTAGGACATGTAGTTCATTGGGTCGCCATCTGTTGGCAAGTAATGAAGATTAATTTCATTCATTTCTTATTCATATTTTCATCACATCCAAACATGTTCAAAATTGATAAACTTATTAATTTGATGTTACTTAGCATAGAGTAACTCATACTCTCAATTTAACCAAGCATGCCTTCATCCTTCTATCCATCATTAAAGTTGGCTTAGAGGGTTCCATGCAATGAGGAAGCAGTACCTCATGTTCTAACAAACCTGCTTATACCCCCTATCCCCATAAACCATTGTGATTCTTATGGCAGTTATTTACAGAAGTAATCTATGATCAGAGAACAAAAAAAAATAAATATAAGCATTCATTTACTATGCCCGAGTGATTCAATTCTTGCCAATCTTAGAATTATCAATGCAATCATCATCAAAACCCACCAATGGCCATGTGATAGTGAGTGAGAGCATCGGCAAACTGCCCAGCAGCCAATAATTTCTTTCCTTGGTCTAGATGCCTCTCCACATCTTGAGATGATGCCAGACATCCCAGATCTGAAGATAAGTATGGTGATAATTATATTTATGATGATAATGAATTCAATGATACAAGTGTTTATCACCAGGTGTCCTCCCAAATCAATATGAATGTGTAAATCGAGTTTAAATCAATGAGCGACATTTTTCAAGTTTGTTAAAGTAACAAAAAAATGCTAAGAACATCACAATGCCTTAACAACCTCAACGTTCAAAATTACATCGCAAGATAATAATCAGTTGAACAGTTATAATTATTTATATAAATATATTATATTGCTAATACTGTCAAAAATTGAAAAACCACAAGTTGTAATAGCAATTAACACATGTAGAATTTGATGAACTAGCTTTATGTGTAAAAAGCACATAAATTATCAATTGACAATGTCTGTGGCTATGATTATGACCACGAACATTTAAAAAAATTACCTTAAAGTGATCATTTAATCACAATTTTTTTGTAAAATGTCATTTTATCTTTGTAATGTGATAGTATTACAGGCCAAATAAATCCAATCTAAGATGTCATTTTATAAATGATGTCAAACCTCTGGAGACAATGGTCCATGCAGCCAAGAACAGGTAAGACAAGACAGGGACCTGCATACCTCCGTATGAAGGCAAATCTGTTTCCACCATAAAAGGTAAAATAGTTAAATGTAACACCCCATTCTTGACTCATAGTCCTAATCATCACAAAAATCAAGATCATCTAACAATTTTTATAACCATACTATGGAGTCATAAGTAATATTTGATTTATAAACGATTGTCCCCTTCATGGAATATTTAACAATTAAGGGATTAAGGGACAAATTTCTAAACAAATTATAACCAATGAGTTTTCTACAAGCAACTATTACCGTTGCCGTAAGCTCCATAGGATAAAAACAACATTGGTAAAACGGCTAGAAACCTATTCGTCAAGATCATGTTTAGAGATATTTCTAAATGGAACTTTAAAAAATGAACTTTACACCAAAATAGAGCGCCCTCGCAACGATACGAAAATGGTCTGCGTAAAAGTAAATCTCCAACTTTAAGATTCGTGTTTTATTCTGATTCGTCGAGAGTTTCAAAACAGGAGGAGCAAACGAAGAACACGTCTCCTAGTTGCTTGACGACACGATTATAACTCATGGTTGATTAATTTTTTGCATATAATGATTACTTAAAAAATTATTGTTTAAATTTCACTTACATATACCACCGCTTTTTAATCATAAATCTTGTTAACCAACTCTACTTAACAAAACAAATGGAACCATAACTTATCCGAGAAGATTCGCATAATACTAAAGATATTCATGGACATTTTTACGAAATTTTTATTTCAGTTTTTGATACTGACCATAATCATGAACTTAATCACGACATCACGATCCTTTGTAAAGAGGAAATCGACTGAGGGCACATGTCGGCTTTGTAGCAACGCTTCGCAAGGTTTTCATCAAAATTTTGCACCGTCGAACACAACGTCTCATCAGGACACAAACGTGCAGAAACTCCGCCGTTCCAAACGAAAGTCATATATGCCACTTTAACGAACCGATTTATTAATATATGTGACAGGCAGGGATATTCAGGGCCTATTCCCAATCGCTGACCATGGCGAACCGATAAAACCCGGCACCTCTCCCCATCGAAAAAAATCCCCCAATGCATCAACAACGTAAAGAATGGGGTCAATCACGGACTTTGAGAATACCTCAATGCTATTTATTTAGTATCTGACAACAATAGCTACAACAACTATTCAAGTTAAAACCACAACGGTAATGATCAACCCTCCACTTAAGATACTAAAACAACCAATTTCTTGCAATGCTATTTTATTGTAACAAGAGCAAGTTTTTAGAAAGCAGTCTTCCATTTTTCAATTTAGATCCTGGATGGGTACAGCATCTAAAAAATTAGAAAAATAATATTATAGCAACAGTCTGCATAATATCACTCAATTATAAATTTAGCACTTACAATTCTGATCCTCTTTCCCATAGCTTCGGCTGGAAGGTTGGAACTGAACCTGGCTCTGACTGCTCCACTGCTACCGTGGGGTCTGACAACTTTTCCCCAGATGACTCTCAAGTGGTTGGCAACCTTTTTGTTTGGGACGGCAGTCTTACTAATAAAGAATAGATATTTAGTTTAACCTAATAAAAAGCAAGTGATTAAATCAATGACACTTACTTCTTGGCCCTGTAGACATAGCAGCATCTCTTTCCAAGGTAGAAATCGGTCTCTTCCTTGTTGAAAACACCATCGATCTTGAGGAGAGCGGTGCTCTCGTGCTGGTTCCTGAGGCCCCTCTTGTAGCCGGTGAAGACTGCCTTAACATACAGTCTGAAATATCGACCACGTGATCGCGATTAGCAATGCTTAAAGAGAAAATAATTAAATTAGGTTACAAATAAAAAATATCGCCCTCTACCTTCCTGGCTTCTGGGCTTTACCAACGACGGGGGTCTTGGTCTCGCTCATTTCGACCTGTTTTGGAAATTATAGTAAGCGTGAATTCAATAATCCAGTATCCGCATTAAATTACAAGCAATAATCCGATGGCAATAACGAGGCTCAAATAGCTTATTTATCCGTACCTTAGCCTCAAAAAATGGTAGAAAAAGGAAACCAAACGTACTGATACGGCAGGATGTGGAAAGAAAGAAAACAAAGATTTTCTGAGTATCGTTGCTCGGAAGGAATACAATTCATTAAAAAATTATTAAATTATTATTTGCTTAACAATACACTAGTCATTAATTAGATTTAAAATAATTATTTGAAAATCTATATTAAAAAATATTTCTCTATATGCTACTTTTTAAGTTTGTCTTTAAGTAAAAATAACTAACTTTTTTAAAATTGTAAAAAATTATTGATATAAACATTTATGTTTAATTTAACGGATTAAGTTAACATTTCGTTATGGTTTACTTTAAAGAGATATTGTTATCGTTTATTAAACCAGGTTAACGTTGTTCGGATTAATTGGTTCAAATATAGAACTTTACAACTATGCCACCGGTAACTTGTGTTTGTTGTGGCATTAAAGCTACATTAAAGAGGCCCAAAACGGTACTGAGTTTTATTGGTAGTTTTAAATTTTTCGACCATCAAATTTTTAAATTTAAACTATGACTACCATTCACATTGATAATACTCCACTCAAAATGGTTATCAGGACATCAGTAATCAAAATTAGAAAAATTTTTTATTTATTATGATCAGGGTGATGCTATGTGCAAAGATTGCTTTTTTGTGGCTTTTGAAAATGAAATCCATTGGACAATCGTGAATGGAAACATTTTTACACCCGGAGATAAGGTTGCCATTGGAGCCTCAGGAGGAAAAGGTTTGAGAAATATTGCAGAAATGTTTCCTTTTAAATACTTCAATATATCTGAAAAACAATAAGTTCTGGCATGCACGTCACTCACAGTTAATATTTTGGTCTTTTTAATTATTCATTAAATTTACAAATTGCACAGACATTAAATAAATTAAATAACTAAATACATTTAAGACTCGACAGTCCTCGCCTATGTGATGAACAAGCTCAACAAAGAGCACAACTATGGGGTTGATTTCACTCTCCTTTCAATTGACGAGGGAATCAGTGGCTATAGGGATGACTCATTGGAGGTATCACTTTTATATCTAGCTCTTATATAATTATAATCATTACTGTGATCATCATTGCCACTGGTTCCATTGCCATCATCATCAATACATCTTTTACCTGCACAATTGAACTTCCAATCAATGTGGAACATTTATTGTGATTTAAGTGCAAGATACAAAGTTAGGATCAGCATGCACTGCTGCAATTTGCAACAATTAGAATGTAAATCAATATATTACATAAACACTATCTGCTTTTCAATTGACTTTTATGAATTTTTAAATTACATTGCATTAATTATGAAATTTTCTAGACTGTAAAAAGGAATAAGGAGCAATATCAGTTGCCATTGAAGATATTATCCTACCAGGTGATTGGAATATTCAAGTGACTTGACCCAAACATTTGGTCATGAAACAAATTAGGAAATATTTATTATTATTTTGGGATTGTTTACAAAGTTATCAGTCATTTCATAATAGAAAATATTAGTAATTATTGCAATATTAAAGATATTGAGTTTTATTACCCTCAATCTCTAAGGCATTGTTGATGTTGTTTCAGGACCTCTACGGTTGGACCATGGATGACATTGTCAAGAAAATCGGTCGCAAGAATAACTGTAAGCCATTATGAGATGTTTTTTTGCAGTAGTTCTTAATCTTATGATGCTCGTCTGTTCACTGCTAAATATAAATTGATGAGTATAAACAAAAAATTCAGGTTTATGAATTTCTAATAGTTTTACTATCATATCTCATCATGTCCTATAAACATGTAATCTGATGAATCCTGACTGTGATTCAAAATCTGACAGGCACGTTCTGTGGTGTATTCAGGAGGCAGGCACTCGACAGGGGTTCAGTGATGCTCGGATGCAACAAGGTCGTCACAGGTTGGCAGACGCTTTTTTGTCTTTCTGTGTTTTGGCAAAAATATTCGGAGGAAAGAATTATTATTTAATTTAAATTTTCTTTGAACAATGATTGTCAGACAGCTGTGAGTATGCGGCTGGCAGTGATTAATTTTTAAAACTGAAATATTTCAAAGAAACATTCTTTACAACTTGTGAAAATGGAATGCATTAGTTACTTGATAAACAGGGAGGGATATCATCAATTAATCGATTAATTAGACAAAGTTTGAAATTCTTTATTTATATATATATAATTATATTTATATAAATATTCCACATCAGGACACAATGCTGACGACATTGCCGAGACCGTCATCATGAATCGTGAGTTGTTTAATAAATTATACATCGTGCATATTAATTAGAATTGGTTGATTTGGACATTATATAGCTCACAATATACCACTTATAATATACTCAAGTCAATATGTTATTATCACATTAGCATGATATTATAATATTGATTTATTATAATACAATATTATGATTTTCAGTCCTCAGAGGTGACATAGCGAGACTCCAGAGGTGTACTGCCATAATGACGGTGAGTTGTTGGTTTGAATTAATTATGCTAAGTAGTTTTAATATATGAGTTGTAATATTAGTTTGTTATCATTTGGTTTATTAATTCCATTGAACTAATCTGCCTCCAGGGTTCAGAAGGGACTTTGCCTAGGTGCAAACCTTTTAAATACACCTATGAGAAAGAAATTGTGATGTTAGTCAGCTGATGTTTTATTGATAATGATGATGTTAATGAAAGAGATGGTAACAATGAATATGATAGCAGTAGTGAGCATGGTTATTATGATGATGATGCGATTTGGCAGCAATGTTGATGATCAATCTAATTGCAACAGGTATGCTTACTTCAAGAACCTGGATTACTTCTCCACAGAGTGCATCTATGCTCCGAATGCCTACAGGTAGGGTTTTGGGTTTTTAAAAATCAGTTAATTTGATGCTAATGATAACGCTACTTGTAAATTCATCTCCTTTACATCACATGCATATATCTTTAATGATGGGTTATCTGAGTTATTATTTATAATCATTTACTTATGAGGAACATTAATTAATTAACTAACTAATTAATTAATTAGAATCTGATGTGTAATGGTGATGATTTGGTTAGCATTGCTGGGAAGAAATTGTTTGTTGTTAGCATGCAACAACTTGTCATGTAATGATAACCGGGACAAACATTTTCTGTAAAATGTGACTAATATGAATAGGTGTTAATAACAAATTATCTAATTATGTTATTTTACCACTAGGGGTAATGCCAGGGCTTTCATCAAAGACTTGGAGAGGATTCGACCTTCTGCCATTTTAGGTTGGTTTTCAGCAGATGGTTTTCTTATAAATTTTCAATTAATTGAAATTGTAAATCCTACTTGTGTCTGGGGCCTAATGTCAAAAGATTGATGCACCTTGATGGTGGCAACAAATATTTTCTTAGGCTTGGCTGTATGGCATCAAATCATTCAAGTTTACATATCATTTCAATCATCTCTTGAGTAAATCATTTGACTGCATTTCAGACATCATCCACTCGGGAGAGAGTCTGTCTGTCAAGAGCGACGTAAAGATGCCTACTCAAGGTTGGTATCTTGATGTGCATTTATATTTGTGTTTATATTTTATTTGCCAGATATTTATCTGCTTTGTGTGCCTATAATAAGCCAGCCATTTGCATAATTTTCTGAGTTAAATCCTTTTGTTTTCCAGGCACCTGTTCCAGGTGTGGTTACGTTTGTAGTCAGGAGTTCTGCAAAGCATGTGTTCTTTTGGAAGGTCTAAACAAAGGATTACCGAGGTAAGATGGCCTTTTGTAACATTTATAATTGAAAAATGTAATCTGTTTAATATTGGATTAATTTATTGAGTATTAAATCAATATATTAATATATTAAGTTGACATTCAAACTTAATGAACCCCTTATCAAATTATGAAATTTTTGTAACATACCAGGTATGGAATCGGCAAAAGACGACAAAAGGTAGTTGATAGAACCAATTGGCTTCATTTTGATATTTTTAAATATTTAACCGAGTTTTTGAGATATCGCTTGGAGTCAACATAAATGAGTCACTTGCAGAAACGCTTCAATTAATTTAAATTGGCAGTTAATTATAATTAAATTACAATTTTTTCAGCAGAAAGACTTGGAGGTCCAAATTTCGGTCGACAGAAATAAAAACGATAAAATGACAGTCGGAAAAACTGATTTGGATTTTTAGTTGATTGTTTTACAAAATAAATTTTGATGAATCCATTCCTTGAAGACGTTTGGTATCAGGCCCGTTTTTAGAGTACTTTTTGATTTGTGGCTCAGCCTGCAGGTGATCAAAGGTTGTGACCTTGATCACATGGCAGTCCAATCTCTTTTAATTTAGCCTTGTGTGTAGATGATGTTACATTGTCAGGATCTTTTCCAGATAATCCCCACCACCAATAAAAGATTGTAAAAAAGAGGATATGAACTTGTACTTTCAGTTTTTATTGAAGAGGATAAAATTGGGTCATGTCATTAATAATTTGCATGAAAAGGTCCGTATTTCGGTACCTTTGTCTCCAAACGAAGTCAAACAAGTAGCTCTCCACTAAAGATCGGTTTGTGCCGCATTGACGCTTATTCTGCATCTTGTGCCAGAAAGATTCAATGGTTTTTGTATGGGCTCCGTTGGATCAACAAAGTTTTCGGTATGATTAACAGTTTAATGAGTATAATTCGTGCAATCATTGTTTCAGTTCCTTGGTATGATGCCCACATATTGGAAATGATGATTGAGCCGGGAGCGATGCAGGCCTGGATTGTGTCCAGCAGAGTGGCCACATCTCGATCTAGCACTGCATCCATGAACACTTCTCTTGGCAGATCCCTAAAAAAATCCAGTGCTGGCAAGGGACTCGTCCTGCGTGGTTTTTAAGGCGAGATAGCGTTTCATCATTCTCGACGTGTCGACCTGGGCTGCCGACAATTGTTGGAGTCTGCAAAAGCCGCCAGGCGCAAATTTCGCGAGGAAGGTTCTTTCAGTCAACAGCGGTCGTGTGGCCAATAGAAAATTCCTCTGAGCAGAATTTGATTGTTGCCAGATTTTTTGACCAGCAATAAATGAATAGAATTACTGTCCTGAACTCCATCCTAAACTGCTCCCTTTTGAAGACCGATTTCTTGCCGGCATTACACCCCCACCTGTCAAAAGTTTAAATTGTCATTTGGTGGCCATTGTTTCATAAACGTTGCTCATGAATCACTCCGTGGCTTTGCAAAAAACGAATTGCCGTCTCCTTGTCATGAACAAGAGTCGAAAGCATCAGGAAGTTCATTTCAGGTTTTATGTCCGAATGTAGAAAATTTGTTTACAAAACGAGCCTAAAGGCGGATAAGGAGTTGTTTTTATGGCAAGTTTAAATATTAAAATGTCTAGAAATAGACATTTATAATATAAGAAATAAGTTTGCGTGCCTGCATTAAATTGGAGCTGGCAAAAAGTGGCGGGCTTATCTGGAAAAAGATAATTGTCAAATCTCGCAAATACCTACAAGCATTTTTAAAATCGAGTTAACTAAGAAAATAAATTTCCTTGCGAACATAAACCGATCATCCGGTAGATTAAATTTAAATCTTGCTACTAGACTCGCTAGTTTCGTTGACAGCATGTCTACGGAAGAGAACCGTCACTGGTTGTTTTAGTTGTTTATTCTCAAAAACAAAGCATGATTCAAATCGGAACCAATAAAAAGACTTGTACGATCAGAATTTAAACTTCGGGATCGTAAAATTGCACGATTTCTTAAAACTAGAAATGACGATGACGTTGATTCACGCCGAAACCAAATGTACGGAATTCTTGTACTAAGAACGAATTAAAAAAAAGAAATCCACTCAAAAAAAAGATATAACTTTGAAAACAAGAGAAATCACGTAATCAAATCGATGCACATTGACTCAAAATCTAACGCAATCGAGTCTCGATGTCCGTCGTCATGAAATAATGCATCATAACACCTTGACTCAACAGCAACAATTGTGAGCCACAATGCAACTTTTCAAAATGCATTAAAGTAAACCATTTTGATGAATATTGCATAGTGACATGGCAATGGTGTAAACAGAAAATATGACCTAGAACTTCATTTCTTTCCTTTATGAATTTGTGCTACCAAATCATCAAATTAGATCATTGTTAAAAAAACCGACAAAACAAATGATATCTGTTGCATCAATAACCTAATAAAGTTAAAGTAAATAATCAATAATTATTACAATTCGATCAGTTGCTTATTTTAATTGCTAGATATATTATGCAACAATTAAGATCTAATGTTGTCCATTAATTATCATCTAACAATATTCATGAATACCTATAAATATCCGATGACTTAAAATGTATTCCAGATAAAAATAAATTCATTCATTAATTCCAAGCTTCATTGGACATAAAAGAAAATTTGCAAAAATGGAATGGACTGAATATTGCACAACTGCAATGATTAAGTAATGAAATCAACTGCAATGACTACAACTGATGATGTTGTTGTTGTTGATATCAATCGACTGACTCGAACTAACTCGAGTTGATAAATCGGAAACTAAGAAAGAGAAACAAAAATAAAATTTCAAACCGAAAAATGACTCACAATGGAATGTTGCACATTTGCAGAAACAGAAATTTGATCACCTCGATGGTCATCATCATCATCGCCATCATCACCATCACCACCATGGCTATAATTACATCATCACAATATCACATCAAGTCCCAAAATAAAATTGTCATAATTAATTTTAACTTGTTTTTCCCGTAAATATTATCATCCTCACACACCAATCATCATCATCATCATCATCCTAAATGTTTCCCTAGTGCCTTCTGAGTGACCTCTGCTTGTTTCTCAAAGTCATCATGAAGCTGATGTATGAGGTCAAGAGGTCATCCATCTTGTAACCCTGAAAATTTACATATTCATATATGAAATATATGAATTCATCCGCAGGAATGGCAATCTTTACCAACACCAATCATCATTATCATCACCGATGACGTCATTATCAACTGACCAATGGGGTTTCGCAGAGAAGTTTGCAACCATGTACAAGATTTCCGATGGTCATGTGGAAGTAGGTGTTGCCACTGCTCCAGTTGGAAATCCTTGTGAAGGGGTACACGTGCAGGAGATCCTGATGATGATGAGCAGTTCATAAATTTCATTGTTCATCATTCAATCACCATGTCAAAATCACTTTCTCATTGACCAATGGGGTTTCACAGAGAATCAATCAATTGAGCATTCAATCACTCGGTTGAGCAATCGCTAAGTCAGTCAGTCAATCAATCAATCAATCAATCAATCAATCAATCAATCAATCAATCA
This sequence comes from Hirudinaria manillensis, assembly GCA_034509925.1. Lineage (NCBI taxonomy): Eukaryota > Metazoa > Annelida > Clitellata > Hirudinida > Hirudinidae > Hirudinaria > Hirudinaria manillensis. The sequence goes on from CM067527.1 coordinate 7,224,635, forward strand.
ATCAATCAATCAATCAATCAATCAATCAATCAGTCAATCAATCCAACCTTTGTCAGAGGATGAATGAGGTTGACTCCATTTTTATTGATTCCAACCAAGAGACGTTCTGGAAGGCCTGGTTCTGTCATTTGCTGGAAATAGAAACAAATGCCCAATGAGAGCCGGTAATTAATAAAAATATTTAAATGTTGATGTGATGTGATATGATGGGTGCAGTTTGAAATTGACTGCAGGTGTGTTGTTCGTAGAGGATTGAGATCAGATAAAGTGGTCCAAAAAAGTTACTCAAAATTTGAATATTATAATAATATATCATATTTTAATAATATAAAGGATATTTTAATTAAATGTCAATTATTATCAGTTTGCTATCATCGGTAATAATCAATAAACAATAACAAGTATTATTATTATTATTATTACTGTGATATGACTACGATATGACTATTTGGCCAAAAATATTTGTTAGCACAGCCCATTAGCAGGAGAATATCCATTTGGACCACTTAATTTTTCTTTTTTAAATTTTTTTATTTGGATATATTTAGAATTAATTTCAATTTAAAATCAGAAGCAATATGAAGTCCTGCCACCAGCAGCAGCAACAACAATGCAGACAATGACGACTACAACAACAACAACAACAACCTTGACATCGAAGAAGGCCGACCCGAACGTGGGCCACTGAAATATGAATTTGAGAAACTCCAGTTTTGCCTCGTTGTACGATTTTCCAACATCTCGGTTGTAAAAAGCATGGATGCGCTGATAAAGATGTCATTAACATATTGTTATTATTATTATTGTTATTATTATTAAATATTATGTTTATTAATATTATGGCATCATCAATATTAATGAATAAATGTTATGAACCTTCTTCCAATCTTCAGTTGAGATGGAGCGAACCAGATCAGCAGGAAGGTAGTCTCCTAAACTTGATCTGGATGTTCAAAACGATCAGATTATAAATATTAATATAGTAATAACCTAATATCATTATGATATCGTGATATCAATTAGATACGTCATAACAATGTAAAGTGATACTAACGACATCTGTCCGAAGTGTGACTTGTCGTCACCATAGCGACTCCTGTAAACAAGGGCGGCCAATCGCGCCGCATCGTCGACAGAGCACTTGTGATAACCTCGGAGAAGTTTCGGAAGCTCCTTGAAATTTGTAAATTTGTTATTAAAAATAATTAACATTTAATAAATTAATAAGAGTAAACATTTTGAACTTGAGATGCCAACAATAAGATATTGGCTGAGATTATATCAGAATTAATATCAAACAAGTCAGCTTCGAAGTTTCAGACATTCAATTACTAAGAAATAGATAACTCAGACTTGTTCTGTTGATGTATATATTACAACATATGGACAAAAATTGTAATGTAATCTTACATTCATACAGATAAAAATTTATCTTAGCATCTTAGCAGGTTATCTGCCAGAGGAAGTCTCTCTCTCTTTGGATTTGTACTCCTCAAGAGCAATGAATTGTTAAGTAATGAATTACAAATTGTTTGCTGTCTTTTACGTATTTTTTGTTTGAATAATGGAAAAAATAAGTCCAACAATCATTATTTCAGTATTATATTTGGAATGCTACCTGATGGTAGTGGAATATTATGTCAGCATTCATGTCTTCTCCTGGTACTGTGTTGGTCCACAGCTTCTTCATGAAGAACACCTGTTTGGAATCATCAAAACAATTACGTTGACCATACGAGTAACTATCGTAACTATTGCAACTATAATAATCTGGACATCTAAATAGCTTACATTAAAAATATAAATGTCATTGCTAATAATTTTATAATGGGATTTAAATGGCTAATTCAATCACTTCAATTTATAATCATCATTATAATCACTGTTTATAATCATCATTGTGGTCTTTGCCATCTCTACTGTAATTGAAGCAAGTAGCCAATGCTAACCTGATAGGTCAGCTGCAAGAGTGGGTTGTTCCCGGAGACGGAGTTGTTCGCCGGCATCGGATGAGCCTCTTTGATCCAGTCCGTGAGGTGGCGAATGAAATCAAAGAAGAAATCACCTTCGGGGACACTGATGGCTGCAATTGGTTGCAATTGAAAGCAGGGTTCAACAACAACAACAACAACAAGTTTTGATTTAAACTGGAAATTTATTAATCGTTGATTTATTAGTCTTATTTATTAGTCTTATTCACAATAATAATCATCACAGGTCATACATGGAACATGGCCATTCAATGTACCTTTTTGGATGTTTTATTATTCTTAACTAAACATCTGATTCATTCAGATTTGCAACAAATAAAACACAAATGAATGATCATCAGCCACAACAATAATAATAATTTATCATAAATTAATAATAATAATAATAATAATAATAATAATAATAATAATAATAATAAACAAAATAATGCCAAACGCCAACCCTTCTCTGCAATCTTGACGAACAAACTGAAGCCCTCGGAGGTCTTGAGTTCAAGTCTCGATGCAATTCCCTGGCAGAAGTCCTTTGCCCTGGTGCTTGAATCGACTTCAAAGGCTTCGTTCGAATTGTCGGGGAAGTAAACCTTTGTAGTGTCATTAATTGAGATTAATAATAATAATTATAATATATAATAATAATAATAATAATAATAATAATAAGTAGTGTTAAGAACAACACTTTATCAACAATGAATAAATTAAGTTTGTTAAATAGTAAGGTTTTAATGTTAACAGTAATTGAATAGTAATAATAAAAAAAAAATAATGCCAAACGCCAACCATTTGATAATAATAATAATAATAATAATAATAATAATAATAATAATAATAATAATAATGATAATAATAATTATAACTAGTGATTAAAATGGATAACAGCGTATTAATATTTAAGAGCGATATCACAACAATTGAAATAATTATTTGTTAATCGCATAACATGCCACTGATGAGGTTGCTTACCTTATGGAATATCTGTGTCGTCTTGTGCTGGATTGCCTCCACTTCGACCTGATGAGGCGGGTACTTACGACTTCCAGTTCTGAATTCAATCCATGAAAACAGGGTTAATTAATCACTTCATAAATAACTTATCAATCAATCAATCAATCTATCGATCAATCAATCAATCAATTGATTAATTAATGCCAATTAGAGACTACATCGACAATGCAATGATAATGACAAGAATATCATGCAATCAAATCTCTCCACCTTAGCGTCTTCTGGAGACGAGACAGGCAATCTATGGCAACAACATTGTTTGACCTCGACCTGAGGAACAGGGTCACCTCTTTGAGGAGATTCGTGCTGGGTGGGTAGCAGCCAGTTACCAGCCACATTAACTCCCATCCTGCATCTTCACTTGGCCTTAACGATTTTGATAATGATTAACACAGTGGCAACGTTATTCATTAAGAAGTTATGTAAAAATAAAGTAACAATTAATATTTTATAACCAAATTTGATAAACTATCATAATAATTAATGGTAATGAATAGAATGATTAAATAAATTAATTAATATTCATGGATACCAACTTGTTTGGATTGTCGGTCAATTGCTTAAGTATCTGACAGTAACACTCGTCCCTAAGGATCTCCTGAGACAGGGAAACAAGGAAGGGAATGTTTTTATAAGAAGCATTTTTATAATTTAACTACATTCAAATACTTAAGTAGATTTACATCCATGTAATCTTATATTCAGCCACATACCCTTTACATATAGCATTCACTCTGATAGCTTATGAGTCATCAGTCAATTCACAAGCAAGGCATTATCAATATTAATCAACCCACCTGCTTAATGGAGGGGCCAAAAATTAGGTCGGTCAGCTCATTGCCCGACCTACTTTTCTTAGATGGGTGATCGCCCATGTACTTCAAGATACGTGATCTCCAGTGTCAAGGAACACAAAGAACACGCCGATGTCACAGCAACAACAACAACAACTACAGCCACAACATCAACATCACAACAAACAAATGACTTGAACTACAGTGTTGTTGTCATTGCAAACACTGATATGATTATGGTGATTAATAAACCCGTTGAGTGAAGTCGTTAATAATGATTAAAATAAAGTTATGTAATTAATAAATATTTAGATGGAAAGAAATTGTTAAATGCTTATTTTTCATAAAATAAATACCAATTTAAAATATTTAAACAATTAGAGTTGGTACAACAGTTGATTATCTATAAATAGACTTGAAAATATAATTAAAACCAATAAAAACTCAATTGTCAATCAACACACACAGCCCCATGAATGAATAATTCAAAAGGATATTAATGAAGGAGGAGCAAGCGTCCGAGCCCAGCGAATCGGATTCCGGGATCTTCTTGAGTAGCGGCTGTTTGAGCGGCTCCTTGCTGTGCCTCCAGAGTTCGTCCTGCCTCCTTCGACGCGAGGAGGAGGAGCCAGAGAACGCTTTCGAGAGCGTTCTCTTTGGGGGAGGCCTGTGGATGACATGGGATGAAGGCTTTCTTTATTGTTGTTGTCATCATCATTACCACATATGTTAGTATCTTTGCCAAATTCATCACAATAATTAGCAGCACCAGCATTATCATCATCATTCCAGCTCAAAATTTCACTCCATCAATGCTGGAACAACCTAAGCAAACAATGCTATCAACATCATCATCATCATCATTACCTGAAATGTTCCAAAGAATAGGATTCCAGGTTGTAAAGCTTGGTACCACCCTGACTCCCCAAATTGACCTCATGTCCGTTGTTGACCCTGAACTTGTCTGCTTCATCCAATGATTGGAATTCGAACAAACCCTGGCATTGATTAATTGGTTTAGGGGTAAGAAAGTAATCAACCCTTTGAATATTCATGACCTTTCATATGGCATAATGTCAATTAATTAAACAATAAAACCTTAAAGATGAAAGTTTACTAATACAAAACAACAATAATTAACTTAAAGTATTATTAATTATTATTATTAATAACAACTCTCTACAATATGTAAGATGCATCAGCTAATAACATGCAAACACCACAAGGCATACAATGGGTAGATTTTCTAAAAGCATTGCATTCGGTTGTAAGAGGCAATTGCTTTTATGTACTGTATCTGCAACCATTCCAAAATATTTAGCCGAGGGAACCCTCAGAAAGTGGTGCCCCACAATTCATAAGTGATAAATTAACGAATGGTTATATCCATTGTATGATATACATAATGCACTGAAAATATTGACTACATACATATTCACAAAAACATAAAACAAATACAAATGCGCTAAAGAAACGTGTCCACGATGCAAGAAGGAACCGACCAGAATCTCGGGCGTCGGCTTGGACATGGTAGGTAATATGTACACCACGTCGGCAGGGAAATCCCCCTTCAGTCCGGTCCTTGCACACTGCCCGAAGCACCACGAGGACTCCATCAGGGACTGCCCGGTATCCCTCTCCAAGACGAGGAGGTCTCCCTTGTGGAAGCTGAGCAGCGTCGAAGATGATGATGACGATTTGTCAGCTGGGAAGGGAGTATTGCAATGACAGATATTGGATAAATTTGTTTTACAAATGGAAATAGTATATCTTAACCAGTAAAAAAATTAATAAATAATTAATTTACTAATCAATCAAATAAAGAATAATAAATGACATAACCATTTATTGAATCAAGTACTTTAAGGCATGTCTTAACTAATAAAAACAACTGGATAATTTTTATTCATCAAATCCAACCACACTAATTAGTTATAATCGCAAACCAACCCGGTGCCGTGTAATCCTGCAGGGCAATGACATACTTTGACCTGGCCTTGAGTCCTTCTAGAAAGGTCACCACGAGGTCACGAATGTCCTCTGAATTTGGGGACGTGAACGTGTACTCCTCGCCCTTTATGGTCGCCAAAGTGAAACTCTGCCCGTGAAGTTTTCCTGTTCTGTGAGGCAACAGCAGATGAATTTTAATCTCAACCAAAATTAGCAATATCAATTTAAAATGTGAAACAAAAACTAAAATCCATAAAAAAATCTGCCAACTTAAAACCAACGAGCTGATAAGACCCCTACCATTCCAACAGCAACAACCATCCTTAAGAACAGAAGAACATTAGATCCATCCATCCATCCACCCATCCATCCACCCACCCATCCATCCATCCACACAGCTTTTATCAACCATTCAACCGACCTATTACTGGAAACTGCCGTAATCTCTGGGAACGAAAGTTCCAGAAGCACCCTTTCCTTGTCATCGACGACGTATATTCCCGTCCAGTTGACGGCCACGATGACGTCGTTCTTGGGGAGACTCGGTCCGGCGAACTTGTAGGCCTCGTAGAAGCGCGAAAAGAGCAGGGACCAGTTGAACTTGGCGTAGTTGACGACGTCCTGTTTGACCTTTCGAGGGTCGAGTCGGTCGCGGACGAAGTAGCCGTTCTTGAACGCGTTTGCGATCGTCTGCCGAACGGATGAACGGAAGGAAAGATGAATTAATATGGGATGAATGGATGATGTTGTTGTTGAATTTGTTGAATATGTTGTTGAAGTGATAATACTTAACTGCCTAAATGACACCAGCCATCTGCTAGCAATTACATCAACTGAATGCTTCAAGATAATCAGAAAAATCATATGCAGAGCATCACCATCATCACCACCATCATTATGATTATCATCACTGGGCTTGCCTGCATCCAATAGGAGATGACCTTTGACCCAGAGTGAAGTATGTGGTCGGGGAGGTAGGTCGGCAGCAGGTTTTGAAGCCTCTCCTGTGTGAAGTCCAAGCCATACTCGATGTAGTACTGCTGGGCTGCTATGATGGCCATGTCTTCATTCTGCATTAGTTAGAGGTTCAGCAATGATGATAATGATGATTATCATTATCATCATCATTATTAAAGTTATTATTATTACCAAACAGTATGATGACATTTCACATTCAAAGTTATTTTATCCGCATTCAACAATCATAGAACATTATACTGGGCCCATATCACCCACCTTCTCACATCGATACTCTCCAAACTTGACGCCCCTGATGACCTGCTGGTAAATGAGGTTCGTCGAGATGGGGTCGAAAGCAGGGTCGTGCCAAGGGGCAAAGATCTCCTTCCTGAAGAAAAGTCTCCAGGGGGCATTGCTCTCCAGCGCCCCCTGCTCCTTGGCATACTGTTCGCACTGGGATATGGCATCCATGATGTGGTCACTGCCACTGCCCAGGGAGGAGACCTGGAGATTGGAATGAGGTCCTACTAATTAATCATTATAATTTATTAGTTATTACATGTTAATGACGATCTGTTTGTAATAGTTATTGCATAAACATTTTGTGATGATGATAATGATGACTAGATTAAATTATAAGTAACAATATACCAGTTACAGATTCTTCATTTGTTATTATGAATCATAAAAAATGCAAATGAAAAGGTAAACTGAGTTCAATCCCAGTTGTGTAATCCCAGAAAAACAAAAGAAAGCAGAACATTGTTCCTGTTGTTAACCTTGTCAAAGAGTGCGATGTAAAGCGAGAATCCAAACTGATCCACGAGTCCGACTTTATCTGACAGTTGCGAGCACAACTCCCTGGCAGTGGTGGCAGAGTCTGCCAGGAGTGTCCTTGTGCTTCCATCCATGAAGGTCACGGGCAGCACCAGAGGCTTCTTGGACTTTGTGGCCTATAACAAAACAGATGCATTCCTTTTCTTAATTGCTATCGTGATAATTATCATTGCCATCGTTGTCACAATTGCCATCATCACCACCAGGTATGCCAATATTCCATATGATCACCAGACATAATCAATTACCTGAAGTTCCAACCAACTGGGTGGCTGGTTTCTTGCCCCATTGACGAAAGTTCTCTTCAACCTCTTGTCGCAGTAGGGGGCATAACCAGGCGGTCCAGACTTGAGAAAGCATCTCAGGTACCTCACGAACTGGAAAACAAATGCTTTTCCAATAAACTTATAAATTTGCACAAATTATTTGCCAACAAATGAGATTTAATTGTTCTGAAGACAAAGATACATGTTCATGACAATGCCAACAACACATACATTGCAAGCTTAATAAGATTAATGTGTAAAATGCAAGTGCTGTTGTTGATGAACATGAAATGTAAGCAATCTTTAATCAGTCAGAAGTAGTCATCAAGTTTAGTCATGCATGCAATGAAGAAATAGAGACAACTATTATTTATTTATTCATTTACCCATTTATTTATTTGATGATCTACTCAAAATCAACATAAGTTAGTCACTTTGCCATCACCAACACAATCACAATCATTGTCATCATCATCATCACATAATCACCTTATCACTTGGAGGAAAGCATCCAACACATAGGGAGAGTAGAATCCATCCCCTGGCATGGCTGTTTCTGCTCGGATTCTGAGTCAATTGGCAGCATATCTGGCAATAAATCTCATCCCTGCAAGGTCAAAGTCAAGAGAATTCAAGAACTAATTTAAGTTAATTTAAATTAATGTACAGAGTACATTGTACTGCTTATCCATGTACCAATAGATAATGGCATATATTTTAAATCTTCTATAATAAATCAAGTCATTAAGAAACAAAACACTGAACAATCTAAATGTTAATGAAGTCAAGAGGTATCAAGTTCAAGACCCAGTAGGAGCCACTTAAATTGCTTGTTGATGCCTTATTATGTATTATTAAGAGTATTCTTCCACCTGGTTGACCTTTGAAGAAACCTGACCTATGACCTCTAACCTCAACTCGGGCCTGAGGATCCCGTGTCCGATGACAAAGTGCAACTTCTCCAGGTTCGTTGTCGGTCGATCATCCAGGAGTGCATTTCCAGAACCCTCTCCGTACTCTCCGTCCCTCAACCTGTTGGCCACCTGAAAGCATGAATATTCAAATGAGTAATTATAATGGCATGCATATGAATGGGATTCAAAAAGACCTTGGTTTGATGAATGCTTACATTGCAAGTTGGATGTAATGATATGAGATCACAAAATGAAATGATGTAATTGAGAGAAAAGACCAAAAATGAATTAATAAATGATCAAATAAAGCTGAGTGAGCAGGGTTTTGCTTTTAAAACTCTGAATCACTCCCGCCCACTTAATATGCAAATGAATGTAAATTAATATTAAATAGTTTAAAATAAATTCTATGCATTCTAGCATGTTCATTTAACAATCTATAATCTTTGCCGGCCAACAACTGATGACTAATAGCTAGTGATTTCATTAACATTAACCTGCTCTGTGAACTTTGACTTCTTCTTTAGGGTCATTGACACGATCTTCTTCCTGACGCTCGACTTGGGCTCCTTTGATGACATCAGAGGGTCATTCTCCTGTAGGTTTGGAGCCAATGTCGATAACATAGTCATAACAATAGTCGATACAAATGGCATCCGTTAGCGTCATTATCATTGTTAATCAGCAAGCATTATCATCACTGAGCACCATCTTCATCATTCACATTATCATCACCCAGCACATCTTCATCATTCACTCACCAATTCCTCCCCCATCTTCTGGGCTTCTTCAATATCTTTCTTGTTGAACTTCCTGCCCAGAGTTGAGTAGATTTTGGCCATCACTGGCACTGTGTCCTGCAAATATGAATTAATTCATTATTAATTCATTACTAATGCATTTATTAATAAATTAATAATGCATGGCACCTTTCCTGTCTTCTTTTGGAATCATCACATCATATCTATCATCACCATCATCATCATCATCATCAACATCTATACTGATAAACATTTTCATGATACAATGTTGTTACAATAAAACTCATTACACTGCACATAAATATGAGTTTGCTGTGAAGACAAATATTATTTTCCTGTAGGTCCTAATTTTCTCCAAAATATGAAATTAAAATGCTATTGGCTGATAAATACATCAATCAGACATGGAAATGCAAACATATACAAATGTGTATCAACACAAACAAACCCGTGCATCATTGAGAGAGTTATGAAACTTTGGCTCTGGCAAATCACCCATGAATCTGAGGATCGTTATCCAGACAGCAAGGGCAGCCTTTGTTTTGGAATAAATTAGCATAAAATTAATTATTTCAAATGTATTAATAATAAATGCATGCCAAGCTAAGGATTTCCACATATAATAATCATTTGTCTTATTCTAAATGTTGTTTAAACTCAAAATAAAAAGTGATGCCATCACCTTTGAAATATTATAATTATTACAATTTATTTATAATAATTATCCCCATTAAATTTTGGCCAAATTCATGACATTGGCAACAATATTCTGGCAACAACTAAAAAGACAGATTCAAACACAAACATAAAGTCTTTTGGCAACAACATAATCTCCAACTCTGCCATTCACCACAAACACCATCACCATCATCACATACATCATCATCATCACCATCGTTATCATAATCATCATCACCACCAACCTCCTTGCATGCTAAAGATAGCATTGCATATAAAGGCTCACCAACTGATCTCCCTCGTTGCGAAGGTTCAACAGCGGTTGTTTGACGACCCTCTTCGTGAATGAGGTCGGGGAGTTCTCTTGGAAATAGGTCGCTGCAAACTTGGAAAACTTGTAGTTGGAGATGTCGTCCTCGTCGTCGTCTTCGTCCTCGTCACGATCGTAGGCGCGCTCGGCCGCCTCCGCATCTGCATCGACGTGCTCCATCGCGTGGCGTCTGCTCTCTTCCAAATCCTTGTGCGATAATGTTGCAAATAAATTCCTTAAATAATTATAAATAGCAACAATTTGAATTGAAATTTTTATCATGGATAAATAAATGCATTGTAATTTATGAAAATAAAAATGCTTAATATTCAGTATTCTTTCTTAATTTCGAGTTAATTTAACATTTAAACATTGACATTAAATGAACAGATAACCAGCCTCAGTATCACCATCATCGTCATCGTCATCTAGTCAATCGTCATTAAAATGTAACCTTAAATGCAACCGGTGCCTCGTCCATAGGGGTCCCGATGCGTTCCGCTGCCGACTCGACCCGATAGGCCGACTTCCGACCAATGGCAGTCGAGGAGGCAGTGGACTGGGACTCGATGAACCCAAACATCTCGTCCACCATCTTGGAGTCATCCACGGGATCCCTGTGCTTCTTCTCCGCACGTTCGATCCTTCGCATCTTCGCGGCGACTTCGACGTCCAGACTTCTCTCCTCGTCTTCAAATTCTCTCTCGATTCTTGAAAGTCTTTCCTGAGTTTGTTTGCACATCAGTTGAGTTTTATCGATTAAACATTACATAATGTGGCAATAATTTATAGTGGTTAAGTAGGCCAAAGTCTTAACTTTAAATTATTACTAACTAGTATGCATAATTAAACAAAATCCATTTCTGTAGTGTTAATATCATTAATAATAAATTCAAATTTATTTCTAATTTCAATAAATCACCATTCATAATGTCATAATCATAATCCATCTTCACCACTATCACTGTACCATCATCACTGTCATCATCATCCAATTCCACTCCTCACCCTGTGAAGCCTTTCAGCTTCTTCCTTGGCCTGCCTGCCTGGCATCTTCTTCCTCAACAAATCTTCCTCTTCAATCATCAACCTTGCAGATTCCAATTTCTTGTGATGCTGCTCAACAAAGATGAGCTCAATCACTGACCAATCAAATTCAATTCCAATGACTGCAAGTCATATCAATTCACCAATAATCAATTGTCATCGCATCATGAAACAAGGACGTCTTAAGGATGGTTAATTGAGGTTATTAAAAATAATCATTAATGCATAGAAAAACTATAACCATGGTAATGCAACCATCATCATTATCAATGCTGTGACTGTTCATATTCCTCATCCTCGCCATCATCATCATCGTCATCACCATCACTATCACCACCATCATCATCAGCCTACTTTCAGTTGCATTTTCCTGTACTTCATTTGGGCTATGACCTTTCTAACTCCTGCCTGAATGACGATGACCCCCTTCAGCTGCCTCTGATAGGTCTGCCTGTAAAGGTAGCCCAGGGCAAGTCTCTGCAACAGATTGTGAAGATTGATGAAGAATGAGGTTGACTACATGAGGTAAGTATTATTAATAATTGTTAATGGTACAGTAATAACAATAATATAATAATTCCAGTTTATTATCAATATATTGTGACAGAAAGCACGAGAATGATGTATTTAATTTAATAATTTAATTTAATTTCCCTAATAATCAAAACAACATACCTGCATGGTCATTATTTTGGACCTCATTGTGACAAAGTTCAGGGCCAATGCCCTTGACCTACAGAGGGCTTGCAATCTCAGGTATCCATTTCTCATCTGCATCATTAATATCATTAATAAATTATGATGATTAGTGATGATGATTTAATTATAATTTTATGGAAATTATCAAAACATAATTCAAACACCAATGATTTAAACATCATTCAATATTCTAAATCTCACATAATAACAAGTAAATAATTGCTATTACAACCACCACCATCATCATCATCATCACCACTATCAATACCAACACCACTATCACTCTAATCATCATCATCATCACTCACCCTTAAGTATCTCCTCCTGGCAAAGAAAGCTCTGATGTGTTTTTGGATGGATACGCAGGCACCCTGCGTCTTCCTGAACCTTCTTCTGTCATTCCACGACCTTATGACCCTCTGGATGGTGATGATCTTTAAGGTCAAAGTTCGATCCCTCTCCTGCTCTAGGTAGACATCTTGAGCATCCTGATAATGATTGTTATTAAATCAAGTACTGAACGACATTTATGCTATTTATAACATGGAAAACTAACTAATTATTATCAACACATTAATATCAATACATGCATACATAATGAGTGATTAATAAATTAATAAATTGATAAATTATCACCTTAAGAAAAACTTTTGTCCTTCCAAGTTGATAATCAGCATCTCGGAGTGCAGTTTTGCAGATGTTTGAAGCCAGTCTTCTGTAGTCATCTGATGACGAGGGAGAAGAGGATGGCAAAAGGATGCGGTACCTGATGATGATGATGATTATGATGATGATGAAGATGATGGTGGTGGTGATGATGATGATGATGATGGTGATGACAACAATGATGATAATATAGACCAAGTTAGTGATAGTGGCTGACTATTTCAATGCTGTTACTAACATTAACGTATGACAAGAATAATTGTTATTCTTTTATTGTTATGATTGATTGAGTAATGGTTTATTGCTTAGTTAGGACAACAATAACAAATTATAAAGTAACTATTTTTGCATTCATGCCTCATCAATACTTGATAAATCCTAAAAGCAAGTAAAACTCATTGGTTAAAAATCAGAGGCACCTCTCCACGAATTCGCGGAAGGAGTGTCTGATCGGGTACCCTGCCTTCCTGATCCTGATGGTCTCCATCATGCCTGAGTACCTCAGCTGCCTGACACATAGTTCCCTGTCGAAGGTCTGGAAAGGATGGATAGATGGACAGATGGATGGATGAATAGCTAAATAAATGATGAAATGCAGATCTTTATCAAACCATAGGTTTCTTCAATTCATTTGGCTTGATGCAACGGACAAAGAATGGTTGACAGGAGCCAAGAGCCTTCATCAGCTGATCGAGTGACCTCTTGAACTGTGACCCCAGGGTTGGTGACCTTTTCCTGGTTTCTGTGCCCTGAAATTGGATACAATAAAACAACAATGACCAATGAAAGTAAAACTCACTATATCAAAAGTGAAACTCACTATGGAAAAATCCTGCTGGAAAAGATCAACAAAGAATTTGAAGGCAGATGACTGCACCACTTGGAGAAGGTCAAGGCTGAACGTGTCCCTGTTCTTTTCCAGGAAACCTGGAGTATCAAAAGTCATAAAAGTTGATTTATTGAAAAACAAATTTAATAATAATATTAATTTAGATAGAAATGAGCAATTAAGAATCTATGATAGTAATGATCATCATTGGAATATATCAGAAGTAGGACATGAAAGAAGAACATTCAAATAACATAGAGAAACCATCCGAACCTTTGGCATTATAATAAACTACACCAGCAAAATGTTTCACTCCAAAGCAGGCTTCGATCTCAGACTTTGGTCGAAGATAATTAGGATTGTTTCTGTGAGTCTAGTGATGTAATGATGTAATGAAGTAATGTCATCATCTTATGGTCAAAGAAGTCATGATTATTACCATTTCTTGCATCAAATTTATCATCATGATCATTACCATGACAAGTTAAATCATTTGAGATGTATTTAAAAATATTTAGGCCAATAATGAACAACAGCCGTCACCATGACTAGCAAAGATGCCACCTCTTACCATGCCATATAATGTCATACCATGTCATACCATTTCATACAACGTCATACCTTGTGTTGTTTGGTGAGGAGAGTGGAATCGGTTCCCTTGGGGAATTTGCTCTCCTCATCCACGAGGGCCAACAAGTTCAGGGGCTTCAGGGCGATGAGGTCAAGCACTTCTTGGTTGTCGATGAAGTCGATGTGGTGCCAATCGATTGACTCGTTGTTGTACTCTTCCTGCAAGTGATTGCCAAATAATTTAATTCTGAGGATGAATGGATAAATGAATAATGCATGGATATCTGACTGAATAAATTATGAGTGATGCAAAACGAATCAATTAAAATGTCGCAAGACATAAGCTTTAGAACGAGCAATGAGCAAACTACTGGTTAATAAGTTACCTTTACCACCATCCATCCATTTACCCATCCGTCCGTCCGTCCATCCACCCAGCAAAAGCACAAGTGATGGATGAACAAAAAAACGACATAAAGGTCTCGGGCAAACCTGCTCCAATTTGAAGATGTGCTGGACAAAAAACTGTTGAAGATTCTCGTTAGCAAAGTTGATGCACAGCTGCTCGAAGCTGTTCTTGTCGAAATTCTCGAACCCAAAGATGTCCAGAACCCCGATGGATCTCTGCCCCAAAGACTTCACTTCTCCGCCACCTGAGGGTCTGTGGATGGCCTCGTTGATCTTGTCCACCATCCAGATGAACAGTCTCCCATAGATCCCCTTCACGAAGGCGTCCCTGACGTCCGTCGACGAGTCCGTCCCCATCGTCATGACGACGGACTCGTCTCTCGTGAGGATGGTTCGGGTGGTGAAAGCCGAAGCCAGTGCAGCGGGGTCCAGTTTAAGGAGTCGACATGCCCTCCCCAGGAACTCCCTGCCGAGGAGTTCTGTTGCGTCCATGTTCTCTACAGTCGTGGCTGCAATTGTTTCAATGCTTTGGTTGAAGTTGTGTGAATAATGAATAATTAATCAGCTCTTGATGAACATATTCAAATGTTCATGTTTAAAAATCCAAAAGTGCCAATATTTAGCATCTTCTTCATCATCATAATCATCACCACAATCATCATCACCATCACCATCTCAACAAAACAAACCTCTGTGTTGGATGTTTCCGATGTGGAGCAGAGATGCCAGCATCGTGAACACGTCCGATATTTCCGCATCACCGAACGCAAGGACTTTCATGGCCGAACGAATGCTCGAGAATTCCTTGGCATCGTCACGACCTTCACATCTCACGTCGCCTCCCTTTTAAAATGATTAGAGAATCAATTGATTGATTGAAGCATGGCTTAAGGACCAGTTAAATGATTGCATGGGATAGCTATTGGAACAAGCAAGCAAATGTTGATATGAAACAAAATTATTTAACAGAGAGAGTTCCAAAAATGAATCACTTCCACATCTGGCAGGATTGACAGAGACAATTTCATGATAAACTTGATGATGATATGATCAAAACAATCAAAGTGGTGAACATAATTGAAAACCTGTATGAGGTAATGATAGTCAGAAGCACTTGTCAACTCCAAAGCCTGCTTCTCTTTGATCGAAAGACCGGCCAGCATGCAGTAGAAGATGTGGTAGTTTCTCTCATCATGGTTCTGTGGGATCAAAATGTCAACTTTAGGTCATGGCGTCAACATCCGAAAGGAGTGGTTTAATGTTAAACGTATACATATTTTATGGCAATAAGTAGACAAAATTATTAACCAACACCACCATAATCATCACCTCAATCATCATCATCATCGTGACGTCGTCACCGTCATCATCATCATTGTCGTCATCGTTCATCACCACCACCATCATCATCATAACCACTACTACTTGATAGACAATCCTAGACTTCTCAAGGAGATACTGCTCTATTTTGGCCCCCTCGATGACTCCACCCCTTCCGAAGTGGATGTCGATGTACTTGCCGAACCTGCTCGAGTTGTCGTTCCTGATGGTCTTGGCATTTCCAAAGGCTACGAAGGTGTTTGTTTAGTAACAAAATTAACAAAAAATATACTGTGACAATGAATATATACAATGTTTGTAATCAAAGTTAACTTGGTAAAATGTCAATGATAAATTTTTGTATTGATTAGTTAGGAAGATAATATTTTGAAAATTATTTAGAATCCAAATTTTAAGCCTGAATTGCAGATACAAAAGTGTACAAAGTTGAATGATAGATGGCCAGTCCTTAATGAAAACACCTTGGCTAAGAGTTTCAATTTAAGACTAAATAAATGTGCTCAGGTTTTAAAATGACGTTTATCAATTATGGAATGTTTGACAGCCTGTTTGGACCAAATGGGTTTGTTTCAATGAGACTGAGGAAAACTTAATTTGATAGACTGTTACAGAATATTTCAAATTGTCAGTTACGCTATAATAAATTGGAATCATGATAATCTTTGTTAACATCATTCAATGAAATAAAATATTATCAACATCAATTCAACACTCATGTCCATCAGCTATTATCAGATCTTAACAATGAACAAAATGCATTGAATAATGCAGAATGACATGCATAAGCAAATTATAAATAATAATCATAAACATATATTTTTTTAATTAAAGCCAGCCAATCATATTCATTGTAACAACCTTCCATGACAGGATTGGCCTCCAATATTTGCTGTTCTATCCAGGAGTGTTGGCCACTTACTGCTGCCAGAAACTGAAGAATCAGTTTTGTGCTTTCAGTTTTGCCTGCTCCTGACTCTCCGCTTTGAGAAATAAATATTTTCAAAAATTACTCGGGCAGGGATGCCATGCAAATGGCAATTAAGAAGTACCATCACATCCTGTTAAGAAACATCAGGTGCCCTAAAGATTGGCTAAATACAAATGAAAACTAAATGCAATTTGACTTAAAATTTTAAAATACTGATTTATTATAACAATTTTTATTTTTAACTTTATAACAATTTTCATCACGCACAATAGCTCGAAATTCTACTTCAAAACCAAACACCTGATGATGATGCACTGATCCTGAGAGTATCGCTTCATGTTGTTGTAGGCATTGTCTCCAACAGCAAAGATGTGAGGCGGCAGTTCCCCGATCTTCCTTTCCTTGTAAAGTTGGATTTGTTCCCCGGTGTAGATGGAGAGGATCTGGTAAGGGTTGACGGCCACGAGGATCGAACCTGTGTAGGTCTGACAGGTGGGAATTTGTAGAATGGAATTAGAATGAATGTAAATTTATAAGTGGTGCAGGGAGAAGAAGGCAGAGAGCTGACATCATCATCAATCATGAAATACTTCATATAATTGGAAACAACAACAAATACAAACAATACCATGATATTAATAATAACAATAATGATGATGATAATAATAATTATAATAAAAATCAACTTAACGATGCCTTTTAACATTCAAAAGGTACCATTCAAAGAGATCAACTGACATATATGAGGTTCTTGTTGTATCTTAGCAAGAGGTTCCTAAGGATACCAGCTTCGTTGAGATCCCCCAACTGGATCATGTCCTCGACTCCCCCTACAGAGGTGGGGTGCATGGGTCTCAACCTGCCCGAAGTTGGCTGAAGGGTCAACTCCTGGCAGAGGTGAAAGAAGTAAAAGTGAACTATGGTAATAAACTTAATTTATAATTGTAACTAATAATTGTTAATAAATAACATATTATGTTTGATCCTTAACATTTGAAAATTTGGATAATATGAAACCAGGCTTGAAATGATTTGTAAATGAACTGCAAGAACTATAGTAATTAGTAATAGATTATATTTCAAATGATAAGATTGTTAACAATGCCACTGGTGAAGTATTCATTTTCAGGATAATATTTATTTTTAACAATTAAGATTTACTACTAAAGTGAGCTATATTCAGTGCAGAAAATAATAATTACTCTGAAAATGAATAAGTTGACCTGTGCCAAAAAGAATAATAATGTATTTATTAGAATTTTATATCATCAAATAAATATTTATAGCATATATTAATTATTCACAATAACAAATTTACTAATACTATATAATTGATTAATATATAATTTATTATGTCCAATTATTGCCTAGGTAACACAGGTGCGGATCTGCTGTTGTTTGTAAGGATGTGTTGTTGCGTTTATGTTATTACCAAATGTCATGAGTATAGGCAAGCCTTTGGTTTATGTTAGGTTTGGTGGTTTTACTATTTTAGTCATATGCCAAGAGAATTGGGTGATGAGCTAATATGTTTCATTGATTGATCAAGCTGGTGAGTGAATGATAGGTGGGTGGGTGAATGATTGGTGGGTGGGTGAATGATTGGTGGGTGGTGGGTGATCGAGTGAGTGAGATACATTAGCAGTTGAATGTCCTCACTCTTCTCAAACAATAAAAATCATGTTTCTATTTTCATTGCCATCTTTCCATCAATTAACATCCATTCTCTTAATACAAGTTTCCTAAGGTCAAACAGCTCAGTAAAATATTTTCTAATTACTCAAGAGCACTCTCAACATTCTGCCTTCATGAATTTGATTGGGCTTGTAGGTGGGTTTAACAAGAGAACCAGAGACTTGTGTAAATATTGATATGATTATTATCAATATTTCATTGTAATTATAAATGACATGAAATGACCATAATCTGCATTATTAATTTACTTATTACTAATGTATACTTATTACACTAGTATCATTAGAATGCATTCAATTGAAATTGTGATTAATGCAAAAATTGTGATCAAATCATCATGATGAATAAATTAATAAATTATGATAACATTCTTAATTATTTCTTAATTTTTAAATGCTAGTTATTCATTCCCAAAAGATGTAGGTCAACCTTTTTATCATCAGTAACTAGGGTGATCTTCTTATGGTCCACTGAAAGCACTATTGCCCCCACTGCAACCCCAAATTCTCCATTACCCTCTGGATCCACCCAGGTCCAGTCACCCTGAGAATGAAATATAAATTGTGCCATTCAAGGTCCATAATCAAAAGCTGTAAGTTTCACAAATATAACAGACATTGTTACTTTATTCTGTCTAATTATTATATCACTTCCTAAACCAAGGAATACTAATAAATTATAAAATTAATTTACATTCATTTTTTGTGAAACCTGAAAAGATGTATTGTAATATAAGAATTACCAAATGAGCAATGATTGAAACTTGATTTTCAACCAAAATTCTGGCCTATTTTAAACATGCTATCGATTTAAAAAAAAAAAACTTGAAATATCAGAATTGTAATGATATGAGAATCAAAGAGTTGCTCACTTTGTTTAGAATAACCATAGTTGTCCCCAGAACGAAAGAAATGCAAGAAGTATTTAGTTAAGAGGTTGACTTCAGTTACGTAATGACTTTTAGCAAAACCGATACATGACAAATTATTATTTAATTACGCTTATTATTAAATTGAAAAGTACGCTCAAAAGATGATTCGACTAGAAATCGAAATTGTGCATAAAGTCCTTTTTATTTACAACAAAAATGCAGGACTAGTTAAACCAAGCTGCAACCGTGGATCCAGAACAACTTATTTTCAAAAAATCAATCAGATAATGACTAATACCTCACAGACCCGCGCCAATTGCCGAAAGGTATAAAAAGCTATAATTAGCAGTTCACATCTCACCTGGAATGAAAGGTAATTCTTTTGCGAGAAAATGTTTTAATAATTTAAAAATCAGCTTTTTGTTGCAAATTATGTAAATTTCGCACGAAAAAAATTGTTTTTTTTTTATTACTGATAAAGCAGAATTTCTAAACATTGACTATTTTTGCGAGGCAATTTATAAAAAATTAATGTCTTATCAATCACGCATAAACAATTTGTCTGCTTTATTTGTACCGCCAAAAAAAATTATGGCGCCCGAGGTACCGATGCTTTTCGTCGTTAACAAGGCGATTGAGGCGATTTATTTGAACTTTTTAGAGAGCGCAGGATTCAACACGAAACAAATTTATAAGCTGGATCTAAAATATTCTCAAACTCATCCAATAGCTCCACTTTGGCACGGAGAAATCTTATGGTTGAAACCGACTTGCGGGGTCGAAGTGTTAATGGGCCTCTCTGCCGTTGATGCCCCAGTCCATAGGTCAGAAAGCTGCGTTTATGGTCCTGACACGATCTGGCTAATATCCCAGTTACCCCCTGGTCTATCGTCGATAAAGCTCCAGCCCTACAGATAATTAAATATTCAGCCCTATTTTCATGAATTCGGCGAGATTATCTGGCTCAGCGGCATCCCAAGCCACAAAAAGTGGAAAGAATAAAACCACGCTGATGGTCAATCTCTAATTTGCTCTCGCCCAAAGCTGCCCTCACTCGGCCAATTATGCCCTCTCAACCCAAGAAAACTACAAAGCCCAGTAGCATGAAAAGTTTTCTTATTTCCACTCTAGTTCATTACTCTAAATGTTTGAAAAATCTACTTTTCCAAATAAGACATCCAAATGTCAATCCAACCCAGCTAAACGGCATTAAATGTTTATTCCACAAACAACCTTAATTTGACTTTTCATACTTTGGCTCACACTTACACTGCATTTCATAAGTAAAAGAGATTTAGGAATAATCCCATATTCAGCTGCTTTAAAAACCACTTGCTAGCACCAAATTCTTTAAACAGAAAAGACATTATCAATAGCTATTTAGGAAACCATTTAGCTCCATCACCTCCGGCAAATTCCCCATTCCCTTTCAAATCCTGCTATATCACTCCTCTTCTGAAAAAACCCAGCCTCGACCCTGAAGATGTCAATTCCTACCGGCCTATCTCCAATCTCTCCGTTTTTTCAAAAATCCTAGAGCGCCTCGCGCTCCGCAGGGTCATGGCCCATCTGGACCACCATCGACTCCTCCCGGCGCACCAGTCAGCCTACCGTCAACATCACTCGACCGAAACCGCCGTTCTCCGCGTCTCCTCGGATCTCCTCCGTGCCGCGGGGGCCGGCGAAGTGTCACTGCTCGTCCTCCTTGACCTTTCGGCCGCCTTCGACATTGTCGATCACGACATACTCCTCCAACGACTCGAGAGATCTTTCGGCTTCGCAGACCGCGTCCTTGACTGGTTCCGGTCCTACCTCGCTGATCGTTCCTTCTGCGTTGGCCACGGCGACCTCGCGTCGCCCAAGGCTCCGACAACCTGCGGTGTTCCTCAGGGCTCCGTCCTCGTTCCGCTTCTTTTCTCGATGTACACGGCGGAACTTGAGAGCATCATCCACTCCCACGAACTCCACTGCCACATGGATGCTGACGACACCCAAGTATACGGTCACTGCAAACCCGACCACACCGAGGCCCTCTCCTCCAGGATGTCTCGATGTGTGAAGGCCATCAGCGACTGGATGTTCAGTAGCCGTCTGCAGCTGAACAGTAGCAAAACCGAGGTGATGTGGACTTCCTCGCCCAGACGTGCCTCGGCGCTTCCTTCCATCCCGGTCACCATCTGCTCCGACGTTACCCACCCTGTGCATTCCGTCCGCAATCTGGGGATCTGGCTGGACTCGGACTGCTCCATGAGCACGCACATCGACAAGACCGCTCGTTCCTGCTTTGCGTCCCTAAGGGAGATCCGCAGCATTGCCTCTCCTCTCTCCTTCGAGGTCAGGAAGTGCTTAATCACAGCCCTGATTCTCCCCAGGATTGATTACGGGAACGCTACGCTCGCAGGTCTCCCGTCCTGTCGCCTGGAGCAGCTTCAGAGAGTTATTAACACGGCAGCCAAGCTCATATTCAACAAGAGGAAGTATGATCACGTGTCACCGCTCCTCTACGAACTCCACTGGCTGCGTATCCACCAGCGCATCGACTACAAGATCGCCACGCTGGTCTACAAATCTCTCTTGGGCTGTTCACCGTCCTACCTGCCATTCACCCGCAGTGCGCACCTCCAGGGCAGACGCGGTCTCAGGTCCACATCCAGAGGCTCCCTCTTCCGCCCACACGCCAACCGCGCCACGCTTGACGGCAGGTCCATCGACGTCGTTGGGCCCAGGACCTGGAACAGACTAGATCCTAAGGTGACGACCTCAGACCCAGCCGGTTTCCACTCCGCCCTGAAGACCTTCCTCTTCAGGGAAAGTCACCCTTATCCCCCTCAGTGGCCTTGAAGTCCACCGGACATACGCCACTTTAATAACCTGAATTATTATTATTATTATTATTATTATTAAACCAGCATGAGACCACAAGCCATCACAAAAGCTCTTGACAGAATTCAGAGGCTTAGCCCATTCATAAGCAGTTTATAATTTGGCTTAGAATCCAACACTGGTAATAAAGTTGTCAAAACAGTTTTTGAAAGTTAATAAATTAGACAAAATTGTCTGCCTGCAAATAAAAACTCAAAGCTGCAAAAAGATAACAAGAACTGCAATGAAAAGAAACAAGAAATCAAAAGTAAGGTGGAAAATTTGATCACAAAATGATGCGCCCTTAGGAAAAACAAATGCTCTACCTAGCAAAAGTTAGAACCACTTACCATCATTCTAATGAGGCACCATGCTTGAGAGTGTCATGCAAAAACGTTTAATACATTACCCATAAATGAATCAATGAATTGAAGATCTGTGTAAACATTCACTAAAAACTTTAGAAATATCAAGACTTCCTGCATATACAAGTGAATAAAAGTAGCGGCCGCATATACAAACAAACGAAGACCCATGGACAATTCCCTCAACATGTCTGGGATCAGACCATCACTTAGATGAATGGTTCATCCCTGAAATATAATCAACTGGCTTCCTCTGATGTACTTTAGGTAGCACTTATAACCATTCTGAAAAGTGAGCAACAATTAAATACTAAATCAGATCAGCACACAATAGATTCTTCTCATGCATGAGGTATCATGAAATGAGATGAGGATCAAAACTAACCTGTCGTCTAAAATAAGATCAATTAATTCAAACAGTTTAGGTCTAACAAATTTGTTTTCAGTCGTGCTAGAACTAAAAAATATTAGGAGTAAGAAGCCAAGGAACAACAGCATCTCAATCAAGCTTCAAAGATGACAACAAGCCAAAACAGCAATCCTAAGCATTGCACAGGATGGAAGCCAGAACGATGCATTGACAATTTAAATATAGGTCCAAAGTGGGAAAACGTGCAGCATAAAATAAAGAAATACAGGCAGTTCTCAAAAGTCACTTAAATGGATATAATATTTTGTGAATGTGGCACCAGAAATAGTTCGTCATTAATGGTATCAATTTATAATCTTCAAGATTACTTATAACAATTAATAAACGCCACCACAAATCTATAACTCAGTTTTAACTATGTAGATATTACTATTTTTCAATGACTATAATTATCAGGAATTTTTACTAGTTGAGCTAATTAGACATCATTATCAATGCTTTGACTCTGATGACTAAAACTGGTGACTTTGACCATTGGTGACTAAGTTATTTTCATAAAGAAAAAAGATTCAAGGACTTATAAGGACATCTTTGTGCAAGGCACAGCATTAATTAAGGATTGGTAACCCCAGCATCAATTTTGTTTCCCCACCAATCAAACTTTGGTAATTCTTCTGGAAGATCTATGAAGGAATCTGACCATTGCATTACTAAAGGACAGCCTGGACCCCTAACGGAGTCATTTGTAAAGTGAAGACCCGCTTCCTGTCTGTTGTTTCCGAAGCACATCCGATAGTCCTCCTCCTTGGTCTCGAAAAAGACCAAGCACAACTTCGCCGGGACGATCCACGGACAACCGTATCGCGGAGGTGTTGCAATGTTCCCGACGTTCGAATAAACGGTCATGAGGGACTTCTTGGTCGTGTAGAAAATGAGCCACATCTCCCACATGGTGTCCTCCGTGCCTTGTTGCACGAACTCTTCGTACCACGTGCTCGGCCTTGCCCCGGGAACGTAAGGATGAAAAGTCTCGGCTTGCTTAAGTCCTTCGTTGACGACCAAATGACTGATGTTGGCGTGAAACCAATCTTGAAAGTCTTTCCAAACACGAGGAGATGGCGAGAAACCCCAAGTGCCCGGGCAAACGTACATGAAAGCGGAGGTGTTCGGTCGGATCGGAACGAAGTTGT
The DNA here is from genome assembly GCA_034509925.1 of Hirudinaria manillensis. Lineage (NCBI taxonomy): Eukaryota > Metazoa > Annelida > Clitellata > Hirudinida > Hirudinidae > Hirudinaria > Hirudinaria manillensis. The sequence goes on from CM067527.1 coordinate 7,248,942, forward strand.
TGTGGGCGAACATCTGCCCTCCCCCGTTCAAACTGGCCCCGGCAAAGTCGGGTCTCGTGCCGTATTTGTCGTGAACGGCCTTCAGCCACTTGTAAACAAAAGGTGACACTTCCATGTCATCCTCCAATATCAGGGCAATTTCCTGCCTGCTGCCTTTATGTTCCACATTTGGACGCCAAGAGTCAATCCACTGCCCATAAATCCCCACGTGCTCATTTTGAATGTGAACAGTACAGTTACCTGAGCAAAACAATTACAAAAAGAAAATAAATAATATCATTAAAAATATCAACATCAACAAAAAATTACTTTTATGAATTGTTTTTTTATTAGTTAGTTCAGCTTTTTTTGTCTGTTTAATTAGTTCATAAAATTCAAACTACAAACCACAAGAGAGTTAAAATATTTATATGTAATTAATAAAATTAAATTTAAAGATTCTTCTAAATGTCTATTTTATCACTACATAATTGCTTGCCACAACAAAGTAGACTTTTATTTATATGTGTCTTGTAAATGCATCAACATAATCCTTATGATATCACAGATTTCATTTATGACATATTTGGAAGAGATTCACAAAGTATCTTTTCCATTCATATGGCATAAATTAATATAATTTTATGTTAATTTTATATTAATTTATATTAATATACTTATAACATGTATATGTTGATACAATTAGGACACTTCATGGACAGAGTGTTGCTAATATTATTTCCAATTTCAATGCAACAGCCTATTGTTACTTAATATTATAGTTATTATATAGAATTATATTGCCATAATAAGCAATTTAAGATTCAAATAAAAATGCCATCTTTCAGAAATAAACTTATTTCAGGTTATAAACTTATTTCATGTCACTAGTGAAACAAAGGAAACATATTTTAAAGTAATAATACATAAAAACTATTGCTCAAATTTATATTATAATATAAGGATACAAACTCCTAGGTACTGGCATCACTCAGGAAAATGATAAAAAAAAACAAACCTTATCATAAATAATAAGTCATCAACATTGGCATAATCATTATCATCAATCATCATTTTTACCTATCTGTGAGGAAAAATTCTGAGAAGTCTCCAATACTCTTTTATCAATTTTGTTATTTTCATCTATGTCGATCCAGATTTCAATGGCCATTGTGTCACCATCCATTCGGACTGATTTCAAAGATTTAAGCAACCTGGCCAAGGATTCTGCTCTTGAAAAAGTCAGGACAATTATTCTGAAGTCTACAGGCTTCGAATAAATGAAAGGCACTCCAGACTGCCCCATGAACTTTGGCTTTGCACCAAACATATTTAAAGCCTTCTCATTTGGTAAGTCTCCACAACAAATGTGATATATCAAGATCAAAGTGCTACAAGCACAGACCGGAAGGAAGATTTTTTTACATGCATTCATTTTCGGAGATAAGGTTAGATACCTCATTATTCAATTTATCGAATTCCACTGTAGATATGAATAAAATTAACTACTTATTAATGATATGTACTCCTACGCCAATATACTCCAATCACAATGGTTAAAATGTAATGATGTAATGGGACAAACTTAAACAACTCTCCAATATGACTTTAACTGAGTCAAATGAATCTAAGTTCGAAAATGCGTCTGCAACAGCTTCTCTGCATAAAGTTGTTTATGTTTAACCATTCATTACACAGGAGCTAGCCTTCCCGACACCATCAGCATCAACATAGGAAAGACGATGGAAGATGACATAAGTGCTTTCACTAATTCACTTTGATGATTGTAATTGATCTCAAATTGATGTTAGAACAATTAACCAAAGTACTCAAAATTTATACGAGGTTACAACTGAAGCTACGTTCATTTAAACAAACCAAATCTAAATTTTAGGAGATTTATGATTGCATATATTAATACGCACATCTTTAAATACAAATGCCGTTAAAAATTTTAAATGTCTGAAAGTATTTGATGATTAAACTTTACGTGAATAAAAACGCGCCACTGATTAGAAAGCCATAATTTATTGCATAGTTTTTGATCCGTTGCATTTGTGGTGCATCTTGCTCCACATTATAATATGAATCATTTGCTTTTTTTATCTGAATTTGATTCGCATTTATCTTGAAATCTGATTTATAGATTCTTATCGGTGTGAAGTTAAATCGATGAAGTACTTATTACTGATCTGTACAAATCAAACTTTTCCAATGAGTTGCTTGCGAATCCAGCCATTTATTATCAACAAAACGCATAATCAATATACGCTATTTATGTGTTTATATGCTTTGAATCAGATAAAATCATTACATATCCTGAGGAACGGGCGTGACCTAAATAAGGATAAAGATTCTCTTTGACGTTTGTTCCTCACGTTCTATGTGTGATTGACCTGAATTTCGTATGTCAAAATAAATCCTAGTACACTTAAGAACTGAATAATTAAGGAGTGTTAAGCCGGACTAGAACAATGTGTCTGACCCGAAGGCCGTATCTGACTCGATCGACCGACGAGCCTCCACGAAGGACGCGCCCGTGTCTGAGTCCCGAGGAAGAATTCTGGATTGGAGTCTGGATTGACGGGGCAACCATAGACTTTATTTGCTTTTTTAATGGCTACTTTTATTTTGGATTTTTAAATGATTAATTCTTAGCAAAAGAAGTTATAGAAGAACTAATTAAAGGTTTAACAAGGAAAGCTCGTGTCACACCTGATCAGTGACCAGTCATTTATTTGCCAATTAAAATTTGTATGAACTCCATAGCAGCAGCATCACCAATGGGGATGGTAGCACATTTTTTCAACAACTTCATTATAATTTAATACTTGTCAAGGTTAAGACTAAATTCCATTTGTTTTATTCGCCCTATATACACAAAACTATACAAGCTGAAGTGACTTGGTGTGAGACAAAAAACCGGATCTAGAATGTATTGGTGGTGGAGGAAATTTTGAGGAAGGAGAAAAGTTTAACATTGGGGGACCATGGTCTCCTCCGGCTCCTCATGGCTCCATACTAGATATGACCATAAAATTGTGCGAGGGTAAAACCCCCCCAAAAAAATAGAAATGTTGTTTCCGTTAATTCTGAAGTGTTGCAACTAATTGTCAGGTCTTTGAATAAAAACCTTTAAATTTTCAAATTAAATAGCACAGATTTGCATGTTTTTATCATTTTTTAAAATTGGAGTACAATTTAATTGATATTAAAGTCGGCCTGAGTCAAAATACACGCTCGATTTACTTTGTTTTGTTTGATTCGGAACTGAGGGTTTTTACTACCGGACGAAGCTCGCTCGCTGAGCCAAATCGTCTAGATGATATTATTTTAGTACTTGATTGCCAATTTCTTGCCACATTTGTTTATACATTTATAAAATATGGAGAAACTTATGAAAAAGGAGCCGGATACGATGAAAGCATTATTGGCAAATACTGTATACATGCTGTGTAAGGACGGGTTTTCGTTTACAAGAAGATTAACCATAAAAGGCCTCATAGCTGTCTCCGTAGATGATGAGGCATTTATAGTTCAGATGGATAAAAAATTCTGTCATTCCCCGAGTGGCGATGTGGTACCCATCAATAACCACGCTAACGGTGATAGCGAAGAGGGCAACGATGATTCCATTGAAAGGCTACGAGTGTTTTGTGAAGATGTCACCAACTCCGCACAAATCGAGGAAGGGTACGAAGATGGAGTTGGCGAAGACCACGTTCAAAATAACATCCATCAGATGGAATTTTCCAGAGAGTCTGTTACAAAAGGTGATCAAGTTGTGGAGAGTCAGGGTAAATTATTTGGAATTAAAAATAACGATGATAACGGGTCTATGGACATGGCTCACAACTTCCTCGAAAACTTTTCTGGTTCTGCCGTTGTCAAACTTGAAGTTGCCTCTGACAATGAGGATGCCAACGAACTTCTTGCCTCCATAAATGCAGACTACAGCAGCTACCTGGAAGTTTGTAGCTTTATAACACATATTTCATAATTTATATTCTATGGGTTTAACATATTTATTAGACTTTTGGGAATTATCAACAGCAATAGTTGAGCTTGCATGTCATAATCATCTGGAAGAGAGCTTTATAATTTTTATTAGCAACTTATTTATTTGTTATGATTCTACTTGTGGTGAAGTGATAAGAAAAAAGCCACATTTTATCAGTTCTTTATGGATTTCTTATAGTTATGAAATATGATTGGGGAATGATATGGTTATGAAGTGGGGTTAAGGTATGGTTAGGTGCTAAAAGTCACTGAGGTGTCATTTACCATTACATTGTTAACAATCCTTAGGAATTCAACCTTCCTGGCCATAACAATTGTGCTTCAAGATAATTAATCTGATCAAATGTCATCTAAGGTTATGTGATCTTAGGAAAAAACAAAACATTACAAGCACCAAATTATTTCAGGCAAAGAATTATTCATATGCATCATTTTAAATAATATCTTTTTCTTCATTTACATTTAAACTGATAAATCCAGCAGGAGAATGACACTGCAGCCATGTCGTCAGGCTCCTCCCCTCTACATCTCTTAGGTGCCAATCAACAGCTCGGCCATGCCCCTTCCTCAGCTTCTTCGACCTCATCTCACTGCAACAAGAACAACATTAAGCTACAGATCAAGAAGGACGTTTTCAACTATGACGAAGAAGGCAGACGACTCAAGTCATTTGAATGTCAGTACAGTGGGTGTACTAAGGTATGTCAAAATGCTTGGTTTAGTTTTTCTCTGGCATGTGATATGTGGTAGCATGTGATGGACTAAGTTGGATGTTTCGAACCTTTGCAGAAGTGCTTAATCGTTCGTTGGATTTTGGATGGTTTCATCAGCTTCTTGTCATCATAAGCGAGCAACATTTATCGGACCGAAACACAATTTTTTGTGTCATCCTAATTATAAGAGCAATGTCATTAATGTGAATTACTCAGAACATAATTTAAGTAATAACTTCTTTATGACCAAACTTGCCCTGAGTAATTATCGTGTCATTGTTACCGACAACAAAAATTTCTTGTTGCCTACACAACCACAGTGGTTATCACTGCAACCGTCATCGCATTAATTTCCTTTCCATCCCTTTCCATTAGGCATTCTTCCGGAAAGACCACTTGACACGACACCAGAGGATAAAGCACGGCAAGCCTTACGGCGTCGAATCGCAAGACGTTTACAAATGTTGCGGCAAGACCTTCTACAAACACCGATCGCTTCTCAAACATATCAAGGACACCCACCCGGATCTGGGAGACACGAGCGTCCTCCTAGTCGTCCATGACAATAGTTGCTACGAGCATGTCAACGGTGATTCTCAAACGATTACAGGTGCTTCGACTGATGTTTAATGATTTCAACTGCAAAAGAACAGCCGCATTATCTCTCGTCATTCTAGATCAAACGTCCTTTTAATTTTAATTAAAGCATTTTCATTTAATCACTCGTAAATCTTACTTAATGATTGGAAGCTAACTTTTACTTTGTGTTTTATAATTGAGACTCAGATTATATTTTTTTATTTATTTTGTTTTTGAAATATTTCTAGTATAACTTGAATTCAAAAGTCCCATTTCATTGTAGAAATGAGCCCTTCCAAGGACGTGTTAGCAGAAGCATCGGTCTTTGCAGATTCCTGACCCACGTCGGACCCTCCAACGTCGTCTGCCAACATTCGAAACTACTCGCTTGCGTATTTATTTGACTAACGATTCACTCGCCCACGACACTTTCACTCACGAACCTTCTTCTCATACATCTACCTGACCAGTGCCCCGGTCCCAAGGGTACGACCGGGACCCCCTGTCGATCTGGGCGGGAGGTCCCGACTCCCAGCTGTGTAAACGTTTTGTGCCGTTCCGGCCGAGAGATTGTCCTCGCGGTTTCTAGGGCATTCCTCCGGCTCCCCATCTCTCGTCCTCTATTTCTTTGCATCATTGCCTAAGTTCTTTTGGAATCCTCAATTCTTTTTCTACCTTTTTTTTTAAAAAACAAATAAATTATTTTATATTTGTTGGTTTTGAGGTTCGAAGCTTGACCGAGCTATGAAAGTTCTGGTCACGTCTGTGAAAATTTTGAGAGTGCCAGCTGGCATCTACTGGCATTTGTTTCTTTGAAATTCTATGCTCTTCTATGAATGGTTAGGTTTGAGGGAGTTTTGTATTAATTAATAATTAATTAATTAACACATTTATTAACGAGTGAAACAGTGATTTGTTTAACTGGGTCGAATGGGTCGAGCGAATTATTTGAAATCAAGCATTCACGTGCTTGAGTTACTTTTGAATCTCAATACTCGAAGAGGCTTTGTTAACGGGGTTGGGTTGCCTTTATTCTTTTCGTGCAAGTAGTGGAACATCTTGGGTTATGGACTTGAGAAGCACTTTAAGTAGTTATTATTTACAATAAAATTTGACATTTTGATCAGTAATTGATCAACATGTCAAATGTGAAATCAAGGCTTGCAACATGTGCAAATGTTGAGCAAGGGCAATGATGATAATCATGGTGATAATTCTCTTTTTTTGTGATAAAAGCACTCTGAAAGATGTAGCATCATTCGTCCTTATGCACGTGTGGGGCTTTAAATGTCTTCCAGCCTCAGTCGCTGGTATCATAATCAAAATCTTGAGAAACTAAAGTCATAAGTAAATCAGCTCAAACCAAAGAACTCTGGAGATAACAAAAAAAAATGCTGAAACATAACTTTAAATAGTGAAAGGTCATCATATAATTCAAAATAATTTTCACTTTACATTTTTAAGATCTCTTGTAAATAAGCTAAGCCAGACCTGTCTCATGTGACTGTAACGTATGCATAATACAAATGTAATTCCATTGGTGATTAATTAAAATTAATTAATCAAAATTAATTAATTATTACACAGCTCAATGTTATAAATATCATATGAACTGAATAAAGGCAGCATGCAAACAGTCAGGTTTTGACTTGATTTAAATTATTGGCAACAAAAAGTCTTCGATTCTTTTCAGTCAGTCGTGCTTGGAGAAACTGCAATATTGAAATGGTCAGTTAATTATTTCATGATTACAAGCTGTATTAAAAACATCATCATCAGGACTAGCATCAGGAATGCCACCACTTGATAAACATTACAATTTAAATATACATTAATAACAATAATTGCATTTTGCTCATAAATTAAAATGTTTAATTAGTGGAATATTTTGATAAATGCAATGAATTCTATGAATCTGAGAATGAATGATTTTGGTTATCTGAGACACCTAATCCAATTTCATAAATGCTGCAACAAGTAATATGTTTAAGTCTTTTGAATAAGGAAGGTAATAATGATAATACTTCTAATGCTTAATAGGTCAATAATTTAAATATTAATGACTTTTGACGTTCCTATAGTACTGCATCTATTGTAGAACATATTGGTTTATTTAACATTAATTTATTATACAAGGTAATTGCTTAATTTTATTCATAATAAATGAATTATAGAACTCGCAACCAACTTCTGGATGCGAAACATGAAACAATATTTGAACATCATTTGAAGAAATTTAAAGAGCATAACCAATATAAAACCTAAAATATAACTAAAAACAGACACATTAAATAATATTAGCATAAAAAATATATAAATCATCAGAACAGGTTGCCAGCTCTCTTATAACTTTCATATAACTTTATTGTGATGAGTGTTAAGATGCAAGTGTTACCTTTCAGTTTCCAGGACTACAAAACTCTCCTCGGCATCTTTGCCCTCTCCTTCCCAGCTGGGAATTGAACCCACTGATACATCTTGGCCTTTCATTTCGGAAATTGATGATTCCATTGGTAATTGAATAAAGGAGTCATCAACAGCTAGAGATCTGTTCTCTCCATTCATCTCAGGACTAAAGTCACTTTGCACGCAGGAATAATCTGGAAATTTAATTATGGAATCCAATGGAACTGGATACAAATGCCCTCTGATTGTTTTAGGACATGCATCGCTCTGAAAACATGAATAATTTGAAATGTCGTTGATGGTATCCATCGAAGTCTGATGTTTGCAAAATGTTGTTGTCCCGAAATTTTTCTGAAAATTTAAAGTGCTTGATGTGTCGATGACGGAATTCTTTACGCTGTGGTGCCTGAGAGATGGGACAATTGTTACAAACCTTTGACCATTTCCCTGGATTATGCCATGAGGTTCTGAAATTGATCTAAGCTCCCTAAAAGTGTTTATGGATGGAGAAGCTTGGCCAATGGAAAGAGGAATACTCTGTAGATTATCATCATCATCACAGGTCATGTCTGAAACCATTTTTAAACTTTCCAGTCCATCAACATGGTCTCTAGAGTCAGACTTTTGTATATTAAGCTCTTGAAATCTTTTATTAAAAGATGTATCCTCATTGCTAACCCTTCTTCTTTTCCTTATAGGAGATGTATGAGTAACCTCACTTTTTTTCTTTGTTGGTTCTTTACAATAGCTTCCTCCATTTGCTGTAATGTCACGTGTTCTTAACAATTTTGTTGATATCCCTGCTCTTAAAGGGGGCCTTTTTGTAACAACATTATCACCACTGATTGATTTTTGAAAGAATTCGTTTGCTTTTTCATTTTCAGAGGGTAATCCATTGCACGCAGCTTTGCCAGTGAGGTTTGTCTTTGTGTTGGCCGACATGTCAGTTTCTTTAAGCTGAGAATTAGTCAATGCTAAATGCTGCAATTTCTCATGCAACAATTTTATTTCTTCATAACTTCCACGAATTCTTAGTTTGCCGTCCTTTGATTCAGAAATGTCAACGTTTTTGCAGAATTTGTTTAGGGAAGTACTATCGATTTTATTATCTCTTAGAAGTTCTTCATTTAGACTGACCTCAATAGATTTTACGAATTTCTAGAGTAAAAATATAAAAAAATATTCAAATCATACGTGCAACAATATCCAACAATTTTCGTGAGCTAACTTTTTTCGACATCTTATTAGTCCGACGAAAGCACCGAACATCCACTGGAGAAGCACAATAAGGGGAATTCCACACAAGTTGATGTTATTGAACATCCAATGGTTCACGATTTCATAGCTAAACATTTGCATAATACAAATGTAATTCCATTTAAGTTAATGACAGATTTAAACTTTTTTAATGTCATTTTTTTTATAAGCCTCTAAACAATTGTAAGAAAATAGCTTCGTCTTGAAATAGCATTTTTAAAAAGAAATTTGCACATATTTTACTTCAAGTTTTAAAACCTCCAAGAACTTACTCACCTTGGAAAATCCGGAATTTCTGTTTCTCCGATATATCGTCTGATATCTTCGCGCTGAGTCTGTTTGCAGATGAACGGCTGAGGGTTATTGTTGCACTAAATTCGAAGTTAGGTTTTCGAGTTGAAAAAGGTCTTGGCTCAGGAGATATGATATCTAAAACTATAGGTAGTAGTGCTTTTGCTTTAATTCTGGAAATGATTTCCTATAATGATCATTTGTTCAATGATGGAATTTGTTAGAGCATCATGATTTTGTTATTCTTTTTTTTAGCAGCGGATAACAGTCAAGATAGACGTGTTAGTTTATTTCACTTCTTAGTCCACCTTGTTTATTGCTTTTGTATGGTTGCCAAAATGAATTATTTTTATAGATATAAAAATGGTTGCAAAATTAACTTTTTTTTTTACTATTTTAGAGATTTGTTAGATTCATAAAGGTGAAGCTAACCAATGATGCTCATTCAAAACTACTGGAGCATTTTAATGGTGATACAAATGCAGTAGAGGCATTCCTATGCAGATCCTGTCCAGTCTATCTAAGCAAAAATAGGACTTTTGAAGGGTCTCTGGATGAAGTAGAAAGAGCTCTAAATGAATTGAAGGAAGAACTGAATAAATTGATGATTAAAGATGAAAATAACGAAGACAAATTAAGGAATGGAGAAGGAACGAGGGAAATTTATGGTGATAAAGAAAATATGAATCACAAAGACAAGTCCACAACTCTTAACCAGAAACTGAGCAGCAGATTTGATGATGAAGATGATGTTAATAACCAGATGAGTGTGGAGTGGAAGGATGATGAGGAAAGGGTGATTAAAAATGCAAAAACGATTAGCAGCAACAGTGATGATGACGATGACATGCACAGCGGTGAGAAACAAAATACTGATGGAAACGAAGATTCCAAGAAAAGAATAGGAGTGATAGACGATGATTATGATGATAATATTAATGGATTTTCATATGATAGAGATGCAAGTATGGCTGTAGATGATTACAATGGTGGTGACAGCAGAAAATATGGCAAAGAATCAAAACCTAACGAAAAATATAAAGAAACAAAATCTCCATTGCAGAAGGAATCAGATGATTCAAGAGGCTTTCAAAAGTCTAGTGATGCACATGTTGATGAACATAAAAAGTGGGAGGACGGAATGATGGATGAAAACTCCTCACAATCGCAGACACTTAACCTCAACACACAGGCATCTTTGGACAGGTCATCACTTCAAAGCGGAAGTTTGGAAAACTTTCCAAATTTTAGGAAGGAATTTTATGGATCTGAAAAGTTTCAGCTAAGTGATGACATCGTGAAAACTTATAAATCATACAAACCATCTTCACCAGAACATTCACCAAATCTGGAATCTTTTTCTATTCCAGAAGAACCATTTAATGCCACGTCAAGTTTTCAACATAAACAGGAAGATCCCGAACCAAATGAACTGCTTGGAATACTAAAGCATTCTAAAGTCAATAAAGTCTCACAAATGCAAGTTCACAAAGACTCAAATTCACCAACAGACTCTGGTAATTATGATATAATTCACAAATCTGGAAATGAAGTTGATACAAACAATCAGTCAACAACAACAACAACTAGAAGCAGCAGTTTGTCAGAAGAAAGTACTTTGAAAAATGCGGAAAGTGGTTTGGGAAAGGTTCGTTCAACTTCCTCAGTGAAGATTTCAAAGTCCAGAGAATTTGCTTTTATGGAATCGATTTTGAAGAATAATAACAAAAATAAAGAAAAACAGTTTGGAAAAACTGTTAAAGATCCTGCAAATGAGTTTGGTGTTGCTGGGATTCATCGTCGCGTTCCTCCGAAACCAGTGTCAGAGCGTTTCAATGTGGATCGTTCCAGATCACCTGATAGTGATAATGAAATGAATTCCAGTGGTGTTGATAATGAACCAGAATTCTTCAGGTCTCTTGCAGGTAGTGGCACTGACCAGCCACATAGCAGTGAGAGTGGATTGACTTGGGAGAGGGGAAGTAACCCAGAAGGAGAGTTTAAATCCAAAACAGGATCAAATGTAACAGAAACATTTATGTTCCCAATTGATGTTAATTTGGATGTTGGTCCCCTGAATGACCTAATACAATCTGAAAACCAATTAGAATCTGTCAAAATCAAATTATATCAAGCCAATGGAAATGTTACATGTGAGATTAGTGGAGGTAGTGACGCAGAGAGGATAAAAACAAAATGGTGGTTGAAAGGTCTGATCAACGACAACGTCTCGGGAATGGGAAATTGGTTTAATCAAAATGACAAGTTTGCCTTTGAGAAAAAGCTCTGCCTCCAAGAAAATGTACTTTGTTTTGCTGAAGAGCGTCATGAAGGTTGTTTTATTGCTCTAAGATATTTTATATCAAAACTCACAAAAAAGTCCTATTCGCACATGCACTTCAATTATCTGACAAGGGAAATAATGATCTTTTTTGTTGAAAATAAAAAAAAATTGGATGCTGAAAAAGTGAAATCAGATTTTGAGAAGGATGTGAAAATCTTTAAACATTCTTTAACAGATACCTTGACTAATAAAATGATTGCAAAAGCTTCCAACATGTCACCAGATGTTTTTGTGGAGTTTGTTGATGACCAAAATTATTTGGTCATTGGTGATAACAGTAAGTTAATGGATTATGTCAAGAAAGCACCAAAAGTAAAAAGCTTTCCATTGTCAAGAAATGAACCACCTAAATTTGCATCATTAAAGGTAGAAATTGCTAATAAGGAATTGTCAAAAGCAAATGCCAACAGTTTTGTGGTCTTCTGGGATTCCAACAAAAATGTTTCTTTATTAAGTTTTCGTGATTGGACCAAAAATTCATCAACAGTAAAGTTAACTCATGGTGTAGAAATGCTCAACAAGGAAGGTTCTGCAAAAAAAGTGTATCTTGTGTCTATATCAGCCTTTCAAGAGCATCAAAGTGCAAAGGAGACATTGAAGGATCTCTATAGTGTTGCATTGTACCACGCATCAGACGGATCCGAAACATTGGCTTTAACACTTGCAATGACAAGTTAGTTTGCAAATATCAGAATAACTAGAGGTGGATGATAAAATTGTGACCAATTAGAGCAGCATTGAATAATTTACTGATAATTTCACATTAATTTCCGTTCAGAAAATGTTAATCCGTTTACTCAATTCATCAATAAATGTGGTTTAATCATTTGTTTTAAATAATCTTTTTATTCCTTGCAGCAACTTGCACCGTGGCTCAATCCGTGGAAGCCTTGCACGAAGTCATCAAAAACTATGACCTCGGCAAGAGAGTGCACGACAATCTTAAAACCATCATAATTGCAGCGAAGGATGATCGTCCCCACAAGGCCCTGAAGGAGTGCTTCAAATAAATTTTTTGCAATTTCTATTTTGACTTGCATTATCTCATTATGACCAGTTAGCTGATCAACCATTAGGACTTGATGTTTAATAAGGTATCTTGTTACAATCGCTTGTTGCTGTTCAATGTTTGAATCCTTGGGCAGTCTTTTTGGTTCTGAGTGCAGCTGGTGTGCACATCCGCAGAAGCTACGATCGGTTTGGTTTGTTTCAATGAATTTGTTACAAATTACAAGAAATCAGCTTAATTTGCCATTAACCTTTTATTAACAAAAATAACGAATTTCAATTTGCTTTGGGGTCTGTAATTTATGTTAATCAAATTATTCTAACTATTAAAAACAGTGAGTTATTGTCTGTTGATATCAAAATCACATTTGCACCTCAAAACTACTTAAATCTGAAAAATCAAAGTAATGTCCGACTCCAGGTTGGGAACGAATGACAAAGAGCAGACGCAGGGGGTGCTAGTTGAGAATCCATTGCAAACGTCAGGACAAATTCAGCTGTAGTCAAACTCAATGCAGACTTAAGGGCACCAGATTTGGTCTCGGGACGGTTCCCCGTCGGACCGAACGTCCTAATTTGATGCGATGGAAAATGCAAAATCCATTCATTAGAAAGCTGCAGAAAAATGAAAAACACGACGTAAAATAAGAACGAGTCGTTCGATGGCAGACGAACGACGACAAATCAACGACTCAAGTCAACATGCAGGAAAAATCATTGCCGAGCATTCGCTAACTGCAAATACGAGTGATTGACAAACACGTCTGCTATTATGCAAATACAAACAAAAACAAAGACAAAAACTATTTCAAAAAAAAAAACTTCTGACAGTTGACAAAGCATCAGATCAACTCAATTATTGATTAACGAGAACTAAGAACGTGCACCAGGATATCACGAGCCGATCGTTGGCATTTAATCTCGTTGATTTTGAACGCACCGATTGAATACTAAAGTAACCGACACGTGTGGCAACATTGGGTTAATGAAATGGTAAGAAAGAGCTTCAAATTAGTGCACATTTTTACAATAAATAATGAATTTTAATTAATTAACAAACACGAATGCAAGTATTTAAAATAATTAACAAAAATGAGTGCGTGTATTGAGCATTCAAAACCTACCCTGAAAAAAAAATCCTAAAAAAAAGCTTAGATTAATAAACTGATTGAAAAATAAATAGTCCTCGACAACATCTTTCTATGATTGTCGAGTAGTCGTTCGTGGAGACAAACACTTGTGGCTCTGAATCGGTCGGCAGGGGGCGAAGAGAGTCAGTCCTCAGTAGAAACATCAAGCATTCAAGTAGCAAACCAACAAATAGCATGCCTCCTACTAATGATGATGACGATGATGATAATGAGGATGATGACGGCACAACTAAATTGATTGATTGTATCACTATTGAGCTGAACAGTTCCATCAACAATAGCCAAAGAATAAAATGAAAATTATCTTGATGAGCAGAGTTTGGCTCTGGTTTACCAGAAAAGCACAACAATTGCTTGAACTTTGATGACCCGAAGTGGACCGACCAATCAGGAAAGATTCGGGAGTTCACTGTAGAACTGATAAAGTAAACGTATTATGATTAATAATGATTATTATTCTACATATTAAATCAAATTGTTTTTGGTTTGCCATCAAAATTTGATAATAAAAATCACAGAATTTCATAACTCAACTGACATACCTTATTGCAATGGTTCAATATTGTTTTAGTTATTAATATTAATTAATTAAATCATTAATTAAATATTAAATATAATATAATAACAGGGAAACATTGTTGATGATAATAAAAAGAATCATAATCACACCATATTAATATAAGAACCTCAATCAAACAAATCAGCAGACACAAAAATTAATCACATCTTCGTGCCATCATCTAATTATGCTGCAACTAATTAACTTTGCATCTAATTAACTTTACATCGAACCATTAACCCCAATTAGACCATAATTAATTAAATTGAGAAAATCTCCGATAGCAACTAAGTTGGAGCCAACAAATGCCTGGGAACAAATGTTCAAATGACTTATTCATTGTTCAAGTATTATTTATAACGTTATTCAAAATTAACTCAAGAACTGCATTTTGGTAAAAATACCGAAGAGGATTATATCTGTCGTCAATATCTAATTTTTATTATTTTTTTGAAATTTATATTTTACACCTGGGGATTTATATACAAAGAAAAATGACAATAATAACAAAGCTAATAAAGATGATAATAAATAAATAAATAAAAAAAAAGAAAAACAACAACAACAAGAATGACAAAATAAGAAATAAGTCTTCTCACCAATGATTCCGACTTCTCCTCTTCCATGAGGTTCCAACGACCTTCCTTTTCTTCGTCAGAATCGGAGTCGGAAAACGATTCGGACATCGGATTGCCTGAAATCATCGTCGTTGTCATCATCCTCACCACAAATATTATTAGAAGGATTAGCATCAATTAACAGCCTGTCAGTAATTATTGAAGCATTTGATTCATCAACACTCATCAAGATTATAAAAAAACCAAAAATTACACGAAGCCATGATGTAATTATTAATGACAACAGTGATATGACAATATTTGGGTAAATAATCATCAGATGTTGTTTTCTCGAACTACCAAACAAATATCCATGTTGTTTATTGTCATGATTAATAAATAATTAATTATTAATAATAAAATAGTGTTTAATAAATTAATGGTAACTTAAATTAACATCAATAACACATTAAAAGTACTAGTTAAAAATTCATAACATAATGAGAGAAAGTGAAGACCACCATTGTAAAAGGTATTACATTATTAACAATTACTAATTACAATTATTAATAACTAATTATTAATAACCAATTATTAACGATGCAAACCATGCATGGAGTTCTGAAGGGAGTCGATGGTCAACTTGTTGAAGCAGGTCCTGCAGACTCTGACGGGCTTCGAAGAGACGTTGGCCAAAAGAAATTTCTGCTCCGAGCAGTTGGAGCAGCAGACGATACCACACTTCCTGCAGTGGTGCTGGAAAAAAAGAAGAGCCGAAAAGGCGGAGCTAAAATTAAATTAATCGGCAAATGAGGAAGAGAGATCTAATGTCGTCGGACGCGTCGACACGAGTCACGAAGAGAGACCGACCCTTCTATTGAGGAAGGTGAACTGAGACTTGCGACAATGCATGCAAGTCGATGCCTCAGAGTCTGGCACCCAGACGGGGGAGGACACGAAGTCGGCAGGTAAGGAGTTGGGCAGACCGGTGCTAGAGATTTTGGAGGCTTGATAGGTAAAAATATTAATATGCAAATAATTGCAATGATGACGTTTGTAATAGGAATGAAACAGGCAGTCAAATGACAAATATGACTCATTTTATGTGTATGTGCTGTGTGATTCTGTCATCCCATGTTAAGTAATGTTGCAATAGAAATTTGAAAATAGCATTTACATCATTACCATCACCAGCAACATTACATTTATGTTAACTTCAACTCATATGCATCCACTCACCCATGAGCTTCTGCCTGCAAACAGTTATGTATTTGATCCAGTTGAGCTTTTCAATGGAGGTGGATGCAAACAAAATGAACGACTTCATGGGACTGCAGACCTGCCAAGCATTCTTGGACCCCGAACCTGGTTTGGAATCAAACAACAGACGAGGAGGAGTAATTTTATTAACTTCCTTCAAAAGTTCAAACACGGAGAACCATGTTCTATAATTGTTTTTGGTAAGTAGAAGTCTTGAGGAGAGAATTTAATGAAATGTAATGATTAAGAAAATTAGAAAACAATAAAATTTGACAAAAAATGAGGTGAACAATTTCAATCTACTTAAATATATGTATATATATATATATTATATATATATATATATTTATTTATCCAATATGAACAACATTGCATCCTACATGCATCATCCTCCAATGGCAGGACCCTTATTTGCTCCAGTGGAATAATCGTCTGCTTGTTGAACTGCAGTTAAATAAAAACTAGTACTGAACCTGCTTTAATGTAAGCACCTAAAATTACGGTTTATCTCATAATCTATCATTACTATCATCATCAACTCAAGGTCATCAATTAACTTAATCTTCAAGAGTACTTCACGTCACTTTTTTGTTGGCAATGATGACATTCGCATAAACAAAGATGTCGTTGAAGAGGAAAACTTGTCTCTTCTTTGCCTTCTTCCTGCACATCTTCATCAACAGTCCTTCACCTACCAAGAGTCTGCCTGCCTTTTGTAGAGCCTGGAATTCAAATGAAGGCCAACTTTGAATTTTACCTGAGATTACAACGACATAATTATGCATATCATTCCAGAGGTCAAGGATGATGCAAAAGGAAAATGCTTTGGTCAGTAATGCACAAAGAACCTTTTTCCTCTTTTTTATAACAAGCAATTTCAGAGAAAAATAACTAATTAGTGCCTAAACCCTGATTGCAAGGACACAATTATTTTAAAATTATAAATATATAGATCAGGTTTTTGTATGTCAAAAACAATTTCTTCTTCCTTTAAAGTGGTAACATTTCTTATTTTGCATTCTAAAACCTGCTTAGACTAAAGTCTTACAAATGATTAAGCTGTACAAAAAAGTTATAACCAACATTTACCAACTTTAACGTGGCTTGAAGTTCCAGCAAAGCATTGATCTATCTGAGAGATTCTCTTTGCATTTGCTTCTGAAGAAACTGCAAGATTTCAAGAAACAAACATTAGCAGACATGTCCGATCAATGCACTGATGTAAAATGCAAATTATAAAACCGTAGAACCGATTATTTCCTTACTAAATTTTTCACTCATTCTCCCGCAAATGGAATTTCAAGTCACTCGGCGAACGCGAACACACTGACGAAGAATTATTTTTAGCATTAGGTGTAGCAATTGAAAATCGGAACTAATAATAAATTAATCTCATGAATTAATCAACTCTAAGTTACAAAATAAAATAGTTTCTAGTAATAAATACGTTAAGATGATATAAGATGTTGCAAAGGTTGAAGGTAAACTATCAGACCTATAACATTATGACAAAGTAAGCCAACCTTGAAAGAAATTGGCAGTTGCTTCAATGAAAAGCTTCAAATCTAAAATATGATTCTCTTTGTCTGGTGCCAATAAGTTAGAATTCATAAAATCTAGCTTCCAATAACTTTATTGCGCCTTAACTTCACGACTTCCGAGAAAATTGGATGACGCTTCGATTTTACAAATAATCTTAAAAGGCTTTCAAAACATGAATACCCTTTTAAGTGCACACTGTCCTCATGGGCTTTGGCAAGGCGTTGATTATAATATAATGGCACCATTTGCACTTTTTGACGCAACGAGGGCTCCGGATATACGACATCTATAAGGATTCTATTCTAGGCAAAAACTCCATAAAGCCAAGTTTAGCTCAACTTCAGCAGCAACACTGCAGAACTAGGTGTCTGTAATTTCAGATTGAGTCTAGCTCAAGATTTTTGCAGACAAGACATCACACTGAAATCACTTTCCATAATTTTCATATTGAGAATATTAAGGCTATAATATCTACTTTGGAAAGAGTCCTCTATAATCATCACAAACATTTCCAAGTCATATTCCTGCAAAAATAGACTTCTATTTTGGAAATTCAAAAGCGTCATGATAAAAATGCTCAAGATCATGCAATCACAAATTCAGCAGACCCAGGCAAAAAAGAGGATCCGAGGCTACATGGAAGCAGGCGCTTTGAATAAATGATTTGGCATGATGGAAAAGAAAATAATAAAAACGAAAATATGTATCCTAGCAGTAAAAACATGATTTCCATAACTCCACTTGAATCACAGAGCAGCTTGGTTGATGACAATTTCATCTGTCAGGGAGGTTTCTTTCAGGAAACTTTGCCTAATTTAAATCATACTTTTTTTATATATCATCAAACAATTTGTAATATTTTAATTGTAATAGTAATCCAGATTTTTAATTGTTAGTTTCAATAATATCACGTATAGTACCGTTTATGGCCTTAATTTCAAAGCTTTAGCAACAAATTGTACTATTACTAATAACAATTACGCTATCAGCATAACTACCAAGTAGCAATTAACTAGATTGTAAATTAAATTAAGCATCAATTAACTAAATTAGTAAAATACAAACTGGCAGACCAATAGAAGGGAAAGTTTTCTGAAACATTTCTCTTCAAAGGGTTTTCTTTCTCGGCCAGGTTCAAGATCCATTTCACAAACTCAGAAGCCAGATTCTGTCAAAGTATCAGAGGGGTTTTTAACATTCATGAATAAATAAACGAGCAATCACAAAGCTTGATTGAGTACTTAATTTGAATAAATTAGAATTCATAAAATCTAGCTTCAAATTATAAATGGAATTTATAATAGGATCATTTTATAACAAAGATCAAAAGATGAATGATTTCCAATAGATTTAGAAATATCTTCAGTTGCCTCATTATTATTATTATTATTATTATTATTATTATTATTATTATTATTATTATTATTATTATTATTATTATTATTATTATTATTATTATTATTATTATTATTATTATTATTATTATTATTATTATTATTATTATTATTATTATTATTATTATTATTATTATTATTAGCATAAGATCATAACAAGCAATGAATGAGTTCAATCCAATCAACCTTCCACTGCTTTACAGTCTCCTCAGAAAGCTTCAACCATTGCTGGATTTCATTCAATCGCTTGGAGATCTAAAGTGTGAACAACATGCTTATTACCACATATTTTATTACCAAATGATTTACATGCATAACTATGGAATCTCTTTACCTGCTCTTCCATCTACACCCACTAATTCCATTCTGTGTTTATGTAGAACTCCGCATGTATGTATTGTATAAATATTTTGTCAAATGAATTTTAAAATGATAATAATCTAATTTTTAATCCTTAAACCTCCAGAACCAATTAGAGCTGGTAGCTTCTCCATTGTAAGAACAACCATTTAAAAAGTATTAAACATCTTTATTAACCTCCCTAGAAATGTGGTTGTCAAAAGGGTTAAGATTTATTACCATAATTCCAAGAATAACTAGTTGGATGGATGAACTATGATGGCATTAAACAATGCCTGTTGCTTGAAAGAATCTCAGGTTTAGAAGACAAACTCAACCTTAGCTGTTTCAGTGGTCAGACTGAACCTCTTGTTGTTCTGTTTCAAGTACCTGTCAAGTATGCCCTTCACCTTCTCTCTGATGGCCCTGACGCAAATGTACCTGACCGATCACGGTAACGACGATTATCAGATCATTTAAATCCATTTAATTTAATTTTATCTACAAATAAATAAATTTAGCCCACCATATGGATTTCTTCTTCAGCAGTCCCACTACATGATGATTGGTGTCTAGGAAATACAAGACCTCCCCCTCTTTGTGGTACTGCAGCCTTATCTGAGATGTTGGTCATCATTGTCATCATCATCATCGTCACCATGGCTATCACCACCATCATCATCATCATCATGGTCATCAAAGATCACCATCTTCACTTACCCTGTACATATGTTCGTCCAAAGACTCTGGTGCTATGTTGAGGCACTCGACAGTATTTAATCCAAACGATTTTGCAACCTGCAATCATAACAAACTGTTGGAAGTGCGATGAATGAGGAAGTGGTGATGATGATGACGTTGATAACGTTGAATGATCATCATTATCACCACCAACCCCAGCAGCTACATCAGGGGCCAGGATGGTTAGTTCTTTCTTGTCATCAATGAATAGAGACTCCAAGTTGAGCAGAGTCCACGTTATAAATACAAGTTGTGGCCTGATTAAATTAACATATCTTCATTTAATTAATAATTAACACTATTAATACCATAATTAAAATAATAAATATCTGACAATATATGGCAATAAATTTATAATTTAAAAAATGAGTGATTAAATATTTATTCGATGAATTGTTCTGCACGAATATTTAAAGCAATTTTGAGTGGAAAATTTATAAGCTAATAACTGAAAAATATATAAATTATAGCTTAATTATAGTGAGTTAAGATGCTATAAATTGAATCATTCCAATGTGGACAAAGACCTTTAACCTTTCAAGGTGCGAGAGATCCTCGACATGAGAATGGGCGGGGTTAAGAAATTCAAAGTTGGCAGTGAGTTTGCGATCGACCAGAAAGTCATGGAGCCTTCACAAATAAATTAATTGTTTCCAAACATTGTTTACTGATCATTAAATTATTTATTATGCTAATGACATAGCAGATGTTAGCTGGTAATATGCCAAAAACAACAATATGACCCTGACTTTGATGTTACCAATGGCCAAAATGGCAAAAGCAAAATAATAGTCTGTAAACCATCAACAAGAACATCATACTCCCAGTCATCTCCCTCATCATCATCATCATCATCACCTGATTGCATCTTCATGTTGATTTTGAGTGTATTCAAGCCAGGCCTGTGAAATTTCTCTGGCAATGTTGAATCTCTGCTGGGTCTCATCATATTTTTTGAGGTCATCTAAGATGGCAATAATGATGATGACATCAAATACCTTGTGGATAATGTTCACTACAATAATTGCAGTGATTATATTCATTCAAGCTTCTTACATGGAGAACATATTTTTATCATCAAGACATTTGCACCATCTGATGCCATCAGCATCATTATCTCATGGCTTACGAGTCACATCCTTTGGCATGATGTCATGTTCATAACCAGCTTTCACCCCACAAAGCATCTTCAGGATGTGGCTCTATGCAAATGATGATGAGGCAAAGCCATCATTTTGATTCCTTTCATATCAGCAATTTAAGGAGATATCCAGGTCCAAAGGAAACGATTATAATTATTATCAACACCACGACTAGTCTAATCGTCGTTGACACCATGTATCATCACCATCATCATCATCACAGCTCTCCTGCTATCTCAAACGGTCTTTCTTCCTCATCTGACTACAACCAACCAAGATGGAATTCTTCAGGCAAAAATGGAAGATTCACCTCTTTGAGATAAGAAGTGCCAAATTTACTGCTGCTAATATTAGTATTACTTTAGTTATAACTATTTCTATTACAATAGTAATAACAATAATAATTACATAACATAATATGAAAATAATAATTATCAATAACAAAAGAGCAAAAGGCAATGATAATTAATGTTATGCCCACCTTCATTCTTGAAGATCATGTGTACATTCTTAGAACCAGCCACCCAGTATCTTAACCCTTCTATGGTCACCCCAGAAACATGGGCAGACTCTCCATTCACCTTGTTGGTGGAAATGATCTTTTCAACTGAATCCATGGGCTGATAGATGGGAGGACAATGATGGATGTTTGGTTAATTGATTAAGTAGCTAATTGCAGCCCTTATTGAGATCATAAAATCTAATATTAATTATAGCCATAAATATAATTACATTCTACATTTTGATATTTTGAATTAATCAAAACTGTTATCCTCACATCATATTTGCAGAAATAGCAGGTCAAACTGCCATCACTATAATCACTTTTCACCATCACCACCATAGTCATCAGCACCATCACGGATCATTTTCTATTCTGTAGTCATTACCATAACACTTAAATTTTAAGGCATACAAATTGATAAAATATTAATAAACAATTATAAAAAAAAATTGCAACACATGCATAAAAGCATCACACCATCATAATTCACATCATAATCATCACCACTATCATCATTCACACCTTGGTGAAGTAGGATTTCCATGCAGAGTCATCGCCAAGGATACGATCGTCGTCATCACCCATTCCGCCCGTAAACTTTGAGACGCCCCTCACGACACAGAATGCCCTCATTTTCCCACTCGGTGACCTCAGTTCCAAGAAGCAGTTGCCCCTAGCAACCTTGAATTAAAAATTTGTTGAAGGTCATTACATGATGGACACTTTCAAAAAGACCATTCGCAATGTTTGCATAAGGACCACAAGTTATTGCTTAGCACTTGTGATTGCTTATTTAATCAGTCTAAATTTTTTATTTGAAAAAATATTGGTTAATTATTATAAACAAATACTGTTGAGTTTCAACCCAATTAATATGAATCCAGTGAATCCAGCTAGCAATGATACTTTTTCTCTCACTTATTATTACTTTTATTTATTAGAATATTTATCGTCATGTATCTTCCAATTACAACACGTTAAACCTTTTTTCTGATATCTGGATTATTGTCAAAGATTTCATCATCTGGTCCAGCTTTTGTAAACACTTTACAATCAAGCAACTTTCCCCACCACCCATTGGGCAAGATGTCATCTGGGACAACGTAACCAACTATTTTCATATATTGATTTGAGCAAGCCCATGTCAACCAACTAAAAATAAAATCAAAAGGTCAAATCTGACTTCAAAAGAAGATCTGAGGATGTTATTTGGAACAAGAGAGATTGGTTACTTGTCGGCTAACTTGGCCTCCCTTTTAGGTGAAATTTTTTCCTTACATTCCACATTTATTACAAAATTTGAAATCCTTTCTTCCAGAGTAGAACAATCATTTGTAGAGTTGAGGTTATTTTTATCCATTGTTTTTAAGCACTCCAGAAATTTTCGGTTAACAATATATTCCTAAGATCAGTTTAACTCCATACATAAAAGGTTAATAAGTCTCTCGTTTGTAAGCTTGTATTACCACACGAGGTGGTAATACCCTTTACCATATCTATAAGCAAAAGTAAATGTCAAATAAAATGGAATTTGCATGTTAAATGTTAACGTTGGCAAATATTTTAAAATAAATAAAAAGATGATTTTAATATTTATTTGCACTTTTGAAAGCAAAAATGATTGCGTAGGCTTGTTATTGTCTATGGCGTATCGAACGGATATTTGTATTTTTATTCTCCGTGCCGAGTTTGGATACTTTCTGTACAAGATATAAACACTTAGAGCTCTCCGTGTTTCCGGAAATACGATTAAATTTTTAAAAGTAAGTAGTTTACAGCCTTCAGAAATCCTTCGAATTCTCAGCTGGCTTTAAGCTTAACAATATGATTCAA
The DNA here is from genome assembly GCA_034509925.1 of Hirudinaria manillensis. Classification (NCBI taxonomy): domain Eukaryota; kingdom Metazoa; phylum Annelida; class Clitellata; order Hirudinida; family Hirudinidae; genus Hirudinaria; species Hirudinaria manillensis. Next base: position 7,272,562 of record CM067527.1, read on the forward strand.
GTAAAACGAAGTTTTGAAGCTCTATATAGACTAATGATTATATTAAGATCATGAATAAATGAATTAAAGTAAACAGTCTAATTTATATAGCCCAAAGTAGTTTCATTCGTTATCAATCGAGTTAATGGTCCGATACTCCACAAACATTCAGGGCGGGTTGTTTTGCTTGGACAGCGTCATGTCCTATAGGAGATGCAAGGACGGCAGACGACAGTACGACAGCAACAGTAGTGACGACACAGAATTCTCAGAAGCAGACGAGAGCAGGAAGAGCTGCATAAAGCATTCCATGTTAGCATTAATTAATGTTTTTAATTAGAAAATAATTATTATAATGAAACTATCAAAATCATGGTGACTTGACAACTTTCATATTTACATAGCATTGAAAAATTGAAATTTTGTTACTCAGAATTGAAAAATATCACTTTTCCATGGGCTCATCATCATCAATAATAGCATTTAAATCTGCTTCGATAACCTTTTTAATCATTTGCCCTTTGATCATGAAAAGAACACAACTCACTCGAGCTGGGTTTCATTTTTATACAATAATGTGTAAGCAAGTGGCATGATGTTAATTTTAACGAAAGCATGAATCAATGCATCAAAGCAGTCTTAATCATTCGAACAGCTGATTGGCTTGATTGGCACTCACCAGAAATTAATTAGATAATTTTAGAGGATGCTTTGCAATAATTTGCATTACAAATTAAGCTCATTCATGACATTTATTTTGGGACATGTTTGCACTTATTCCACTGATATATTAATGAAGAATTTGTGCTTGAATGTTCAGTTAGAAGCTTGAAGAAGGCTGATTTTGGAATCTGCTGTTGTTATAATATTTAAAGACAACAATTCATCAAAATTTATTATTACAGATTAATTAATCGTGAACGATGATGTTATTATTAACTCTCACTGTTAATTGTCTGAAATATATTTTCTATATATATTATATTATAAATAATATTAATTAATAAAATGTATTAATTCAGTTTCAAACTGTTTTCACAAATGATAGCAACCTAATCATGTAAACAATCTTAATGATGGCTTCATTTCCTCTTGATAATGATTTCATGTACACGTTATACACCAGTTCGACTGCCATCCCAAAGAACAAGTCCATCCTCGTCAAGAGGGTATCCAGTGCAGAGACGAGCGAGACCGAGGCCAGCTGCGACGCCGTCGGAGCGGCCGCGGACCAGCAGCAGGAGAGCACCGTCCATCGGCACTCGAATCTCAAGAGCAGATACAGACTCAGTCCTCAGCCTAGTTAGTAAAACATACTTAATCTCCTCAGTTCTCAGTCGAAGCATACACTGACATTCAACATTCTTGCATGGAGATGTTATTTTAAAGTGATTGCTTTTGGTGGATATTGCGTTATAATGTCTTAAATATTGCTTACCAATTGAACTTGGTATGGTCTGGAAATAATGAATTGTTTAAGTTTTGAGTGGAGTTCTGATAGGCAATTGGACGGACCACTGTAAGATGGGCTGGTCATTTGCAATGAACTCCTCCCCTGCATTTATTAATTGGATTTTATTTACTCTGATAGTAGTCATCTTTTGATTGAAACTGGATACCATGCATAGATGCCAATTGGCTTCCACTTAAGTTATTGCAATCTCAAAATTGTTCTGCAACTTTGTGCATAGTTTTACTTTCTGCCTGATTTATGTTACGTCATGAGCATTGAATCTCTCCAGAAGAACATTTATTTGGATTATGTCAATTGGTTATCATTCATTATGCTAATATTATTAATGCCTATTTTAATCCCACGAGCATTTCAATGCATGTTTTGTTCAAAATGCATGAGGAGTCTTTTTTTGACATTATTTTGAAATGGAATTGCTAGTGATTATCAATCAGTTAAAAACATGTCTGTATCTCATTCTTTGTTGTTGTTTATTATGCTTTTTTCCCTGATTTAGATTATGGCACATATTATGGTCTCATCTGCATTTTATTTTTCAAGCATTTGCTTGCCTGTTTCAATTCAGAACGTTATCCATTAAGTACTCACAATTCATTCCCAACATTCAACATCCAAACTTTATTCTATCAGCCAACTCTCCTGCTCTGCCCCACTCTCCGCTGCCATTCAGGGGGGGCCCCAGTGCTGCCCCGGCACAGGTCGGGCTGGTCTCGGGGTCTTCCTCGTCTTCTTCATCGACGTCGTCCACCTCCTCGGTTGCTACGGTGACAAACTTGGTGATGGGATCGGGTAGCGGAACGCAAGTCTCACTCGGTGGAAGCCTCGCGGCCATGTCCCTGGGAGTCAACAGGTGAGGGACGAGCTAGCAATGATTTCAATTTAGATTATAATTTAAATTGATTTTTTTAAAAACTGATTGTTTTTTTATTTGTAGTGGCAATTTAGCCATGAATAATCTCATGGCACAGGGTGGAGGCTCTTCTGGTTCGACCAATCAGAGCTTCCGTGGTCTCACGGACCGAATAACCCTTGTCGTTGATGAATGTCGATTCGTGGTAGAGCCAGAGATGTTTCGCGTCCATCCAGACACCATGCTTGGAAGGTGATGATGATGATGTTGTCATTGTTGATAGTGATAGGAGCTGTGGTGATTGTTTTTCCTTGAAATTGCTTGTTTTAACACAATGCTGCTGATTTCATTAATTAACATTTAAAAATCAAATGCTTATCATTAAATGCTTATCATCAGTGATTTCCAGAAGTTAGGATTGCAATGTACTACGATATTTGTGAGGATGCATATGAATTTAATTCAATTCTCGTGGAGCACTGATGGTTGAAATGTCATGCACGTGATTCTCGTAAACATCGGAGAAGTCCCGATGATGATCTCGACCTTTGAACTTCGTAGGATGTTTTCGTCGTCGTTGGAGAACAATTTCACAAGACCCAACGAAAGGGGGGAATACAGGGTGGCTGAGGGGATATCATCCACCATTTTCAGGGCAGTACTGGTGAGTCATTGTTTGGTTGGTGATGATTGTTATAGGACAATTGTGCTGGATGCCAAGAGGTGGCAGCAAAACAACTTAATTATGAAATGTTTTCATCATGTATGCATAAATATTTGCAATTTATAGCAAATAATATTCTTATTGTTCATTTAATCGTCACGATGGTGATTATAACAATGACATAATAATGAAAATATTTTACAATTTTTAAATCACATCCATTCACCTGTTCGGACAGGACTACTACAAGACCGGGGTGATCCGATGTCCCCCCAGTGTTTCCATCCAAGAGCTGAAGGATGCCTGCGACTACCTCCTCTTACCCTTCGATGCTGCCAGCATCAAGTGCCAAAACCTGCGTGAGTATCCAATGCTGAGGTTAATCTCGTCACTAAATCACATGTTACTATTATACATCATAATTGGTACTTATATTATTACTGTATGTATTGTTATTGGATCACACGTGTTACTGTTACATATGATAATCATCACTATGTACACTATGATATAGTGTTTTGATAGCTTTACTACATCCATTTCTCCTATCTTTTTAATGTAACTCTTATTATTCCATTTAATGAACTTCAATATTATAAAGCCACGTTTATATTATAGTTATTGTATTATAAACCGTATTTCACAACATTTACCTGAATATTAAATAACATATTAGCACCATTTTACATTAACATTCAATCCACTGCTTCATTGCATTGCAACAATAATTCAGAAATCTATTTTTTAATTAATTTAAATTCGTTTCCCAAAGGCGGTCTGCTGCACGAACTGTCGAACGATGGGGCACGGCAGCAGTTCAACATCTTCCTGGAGGAGATGATCCTCCCGGAGATGGTGATAGCAGCCCAGAGGGGAGACAGGGAGTGCCACATCGTCATACTCACGGACGAGGACGTGGTGGACTGGGACGGAGATTACCCGCCCCATCTCGGTGACGAGTGCCCGCAAGGCCGGTGTTTATAAATCGTTTTTATCGACTGGATTAGAGCACTCGATGAACCAATAATAAGAATAATAATAACGTGCATGGATCTATCAACGTTTGGCCAACACCTGTGCGAATTCATTTATCTCTGAATGTTTATAATAAGCGTTTAATACGAGACGGTGATGACGTTTACAATAGATTCTGCCTCGTGTATTTTCTTTTAATCAGTTGGTTGCATCAGTTAATGTTATGAATTATATTTTATAGAAATATAATAATTATGTCAAAATTATGAATGTTTAAAAAATTATTCCCTCAGTGATCCACAGCACGCACATGTACAGGTTCTTCAAATACATTGAGAACAGGGATGTTGCCAAGCAGGTCCTCAGGGACAGAGGCCTCAAGAAGATCAGACTAGGAATAGAAGGTCGACATTTCTGTGAAGATTATGATAATGATTATTATTATTGTTGTTACTGTGCTTTGGGGAGACCATTATTTGTACTTAGCTACAATGCTTTGATATCCTTGCCATGTGAAATTATAATATGCTTATAATTTATTCATGCAGGCTATCCAACCTACAAGGAGAAAATCAAGAGGAGGCCAGGTGGAAGACAAGAAGGTGATGCTCGTAATTAATTATTCATGATTTCTGTAATTAATTATTCACGATTTCCCCTTTATCATGCTATGGCTGATACTTTATCTAATCAGATGATTTTTATGTGTTTTGTAGGGAAAGTTGTTCTCACTTAGTTTGGTTGATATGCATAATTTGTGATTGCATGTTTTTAATTAATTAGCAGCAGGTTAAATGGTCACATGGTTTGGTTAATGTGCATGTTCATGTCTTAATTAAGTAACAATAACCAACACATAGTTAAATGGGTGAAAATAAAAAAATAATTGCTAATAAAAGATATGTTGATTTGTTTATGGCATAAAGCTATTTTGTAGTGCTATGCTGTTGTACTTAACATGGAATAAATTTTGATATGCCATTGACATCATTAACATATGCAAATGACCTGAACATTGCAGTCATCTACAACTACGTCCAGCGCCCCTTCCTCCACATGTCCTGGGAGAAGGAGGAGGCCAAGAGTCGGCACGTGGACTTCCAGTGCGTCAAGAGCAAGTCCGTCACCAACCTGCTGGAGGCCGTCTCCATCAACCCCCATCCGACCCTCCTCCTCGGCGACGCCGGCGCGGCCGCCGCGGGAGTCCCCGCCCCCCAGGCCGAAGAAGCGCCTGGATTGGTCGTCGTCGGGGGCGGGCCAGAGCAGCTGTTACTGGCCAACGAGCCGTACCCCAACGTAGTGCCTTTGAACGACCTCAACGACTTGGAATGACCTGCAGACGCTGCCCTCTGCCGGATCCCGACGTGCGTTCGATTCCGAGTCTTGAAAGAAGAGGCTCCGGGCGTTTGGTGTGGAAGCGACGTGAATGCCTCGGAAAAGCGCGACCTCCGCTCGTTTTGGCCGAAGACGTCGTTGACGGTGCCATTCGACTCGTGTCATTTTGCAGGAGGTTTGTCGAACCACCGTCGCTTAAAATTCCACGGGTGACTTCACTACTGTTATCATCATCAGTGAAGGTTCATCATTTCTTTGGGAGGAGTGTGTGCTGTTCGTCTGTCATTGAATAAATTATTAAAAATTAATGTTTGTTTTTATCGCTTTAAGTCTGAGTGCTTCTTGTATTTGCTCGTTGCATCCTCTCTGCTCCTCATATTGTTTCTTGTCGACCCGATGGCCATCTTTGAAAACATTACTTTTAATCATCCTCATTGCACTTGTGCATCCTAAGAAGTTGGAATGGTGATTTGCATTTGCACTGATGTCTCACTATTAAGCTTCCAAGAGGCTTCCTAGTCTTATCTCTGCAATTTATTTATTATAGATAATAACTTCAAATTATTCATAATAACAATTTAAATATTCATTAAATTTAGTATCTCCTGACATATACCTAAATAAAAAGAATGTCCCTTAAAACGTTGACCTATATCTAGATGTTTACTTTTACGCATTGCCTGCATTTAGTTGGGTATTTTATTTATTTTTAAAAAGTTACTTAACTATTCCATATTAACAGTTTCAGTTTTATGTTGAGCTAAGGTGCTTTCCTTGGTGTATGATGGTGACTGATGGCAGTGATAATGAAAATAATTGAACAGATAACGATCTGGGTCGTGGCACTAACCCGGCCTGGTTTATCCTGAGTTTGAGAACCTGACGTTGTGGGGTCAATTGCGTTTAACCATCTGTTAGACCATAATTTGGTTCTGAGATTGTAATGCCCATGATAAATGGAAGATGCCATTGTTGTTTATCATTATCACACTTGTTTCAATACTTGATGTTGGTTTGCCAGTTTTTCAGTTGTAAGTTTGGGTGGATTCTCCCCATCTGAGTTCATTTCATCACCTGACCTAATTTCATTTCATGCTTCTTGCCTTCTCTTGTCTGAGTGCTCTTTCCTGATAAGGTTGCGATCAGCACCTGATTTTGGACGTTTGAACCCACAACCCAACTTTGAGACTCATACATGCGACTCAAGCGTGAAATACACGAATGTAGCTCGGTTCTATGAAAGATGTTTTCGTTTTGGAAAACCTTGACTTCTGCAGAAGCGGTCACGTGACCGTCGCCTGCTGCTCTGATTGGCCACGAATGTGCGTGGCTCCTTGTATACTGTCGTCGGCGCGAGACTTATAAATAGAAGATGGGTTTCCACCCACATTCGCATAACGAGCTATGTCGTTTGTTTTAAGTGTGTCATTTGATTGCATTCCTTTCTCTCGATGGAGAAGCTCGTATTTTTTTCATTTAGAATAAAAATAATTCAAATTACTACTTTATTATAATTACTTCTGAAAATATGACAGCAAATCATACTTTATTTTCCATATTATTAACTCGAAAGCCAATTGCAATGCTGAAATTTTATTTATTTGATGATTAAGCACGTTTATGTCCCAAGAAAAAATCATTCCATTCATTTTAAGTCATCTCCAAAACGAGATGAAAACCTATTTTTGAATCGACGTGCGGCGGACGTCATCCGTCCAAGTCGAGGTTTTCCAGTTCCTCGTCCACGACGTCGAGATCTTCACCGTCGAAGAGGTTCTCATCGATTGGTTCATCGAGTTCGGGGGCGTTGCCCGTGGCGCCCTCTGCCTCTTCGTCCTCGGAATCGACCTCTTTGCCGTTGACTTCGCAAGGTCCTTAGGGTCGAGAGAGTGTATGTTTTACTTTGGTTTTATGTTCAATGATAATTAGCAGTGTGATTTATTCTTCGGTGCATTATGTTTAAATACTGCCATTATAATCATTTTCAGCAGAATTATTGAAGCAAAAGCTGATAATGCTGCCTCAAGCTTTAAGGCACTTATCACCCTGAGGCTCCTATCTCAATAATATCTCAATATGTTAAAATCCCCAATAACCATAGATATGGAGAAGGATTTTCAATTATACATGTGATTTTGCCAACCAATCAGAAAGAGAAAAAGGAAACCAGACTGACCGTTCGAAGTGGGAGCATCGTGCAGTCGCGACTGTTGTGGCAGTTCAACGTATTCCTGACCTGATTCTGCAAACGTGTCGAAGCCAATCTCCCTGACGATTTCGTTTTCAGCCTGTTTTAAGGGATTTGAAAATTGATTGTATGAAAACAAAAATATATTAGTAACGATGAAATTAATTATAACGTTATATATCATTCCAATCAACAAACTCAATGAGATTTATCTGTAATAATGGCTGTATATAATAAGGATTAATAATTAAAAATAATAATGGATACCTCTCCTTCCTCCGTCTCTCGGTCGTTGTACATGGATCCCTCATCTGCCTCATCATCATCGCCTCTGATCAAGTCAGGATTGAACTCAAACAACTCCCTACCACTGATCTGAAAACAACAATTTACGAATCTTTTTATGTAAACTGCTTGAATGAATGAACAAAGACTTAGGCCGTGTTCCCACATCTACAGATGCAGTAAAATTTGTTGTAGACTCCATTCACAGATGGCATTCAGTGAATGTCAACAACAACTGACAAATGAATAAAAAAATTGAAGCAAAACTAACTCCCAATAATTTTCCAGCAGCAAAATTAGTTTTCTTTTTCTCAGTTGCAGCCATGGCAGTTTTAATCTTTTCTTGTTTCTGAGAATATTTTAGCATTTTAAGTATTAAAATTCTGAATTTATAATTAGTTTTATCACCACTTCGTCATCAAACCTCACACTCTATTTCAGCCATTCCACTAGAAGAGCAAAAATCCAAGCAAATTGCACGTATTATTCAAAATAAAATGCCAAGGTCCACAGGTCCCAAGTTCAAATCTTGGCTTTGACCAACAATTATGGAGAGTTTACCTTTTGTTCCTTCCATTTGAGGAAGCTTTCCAGGCAAACCCTTGTGAGGTTCTGTGTATTTAGAGCTGCCCTCTGCAAGCATGAGCAAAATGAGAAAAAGTATTAATGATAAAATAAACTGTGAAGATTATTAACTCTTAATAATAAATGCAACACTAATCACATAAGAATCATTTAAGGACCTCTTTTTCAATCAAATCTTCGAGAGATATCGCGTCATTCTTTTCCTCCTTCTTTTTGTCTTTTTTCAAAGTGAAGCCTGAAATAGAAACCGAAACTCAACCCTGGTCATCGCCAACCGACGCAAGGAGTGCACCTCACGACCTCTCGTTAACGAAACTTACCTGGAGGTAAGCAGTGCCTGTAGATGCAACCCTCTCCGTTTGGACAGCTCCAGAACCAACCGTACTTGCTGGATTCAACAGCCTCAAGGAAGAACTTGCAGACCTTAAAAAAGAAGGATGAGTAAGTAAATGAGTGTCATTGAGTTATTGGGATGCAACATTGCACTTGTTACAAATTATTCATTAAGTGGTTTTAAGCATAATTTTTTTAAATTATAATTTTCAATCGAATTTTAAGGTTTAGCGACTTAACATGTTGTGGCCAAATAATAATTAATTAAACAAATAAATAATCGTTCCTTCAAAGGTATTGAATGCTAACAATGGCAGTCTTTGGCTTGACTTTCTCCTGTTCTCCGTGCTTCTTGTTGATGACTTCCACCAGTTTGGCCTCGTCCCAGTTGTTCATGTCGTCTGCAATCAAGGTTAAAGGGGGATTTCAATTTTAATCATTTTTAATTTTAATCAAATTAATTTTTTTAAATTTAATCCTCCATCACTATCATCCTGAACAATTATGCAGTGACAAACAATAGCTAGAGCTTTCAATTAGCATCCCAGTTTGCAGTATAAGTAACATCATCACTACCACAACTATGGACCATCATCATCATAATCATCACCTGCGTCGTCCCTCAAATCTTCGTAGAGACTTCTCTTCTCACACCTCCTTTCTATGGCCAGGTCATGCGAAAACTTGCACTTGTCGCCCTTCGTGCACTGACCGGCCTTGAAGAAAGCGCACAAGACGGACTTCGGGTCTGTGCCTTGAACGTACCGAGGTAAAGGATTGGTTTAAGTCAAACTTCAAACTTTTACTTTTAATAAAGTAAAAGTGACTTTAAATGTTATTAATAATTAAATTAACTCCATATATGTGCCCAACATAACTTCAAAATAAAAACAAATGGACATTTTGTTACAAGGCCATATAATCATTAAAGCATTGACATTTGAATATTTGTAAGCAGGTGATTAATATTCATGCACATTTTGACATTAACATCCTTATTAATATTAATGGACCCAACCTTTGGAGACTTTTTGCTCGACAGGCTTGAAGAGCATGTTCAGCTCCTCAAGAGCCTTCTTCTTTTCATCTTTCTTGCTTTGTCTCTCCATCTTCTCTTTATCTGCCTGAGACATCTGTTAGCAATAATATACAGAGGTGATGGATCTCTAGTCAGTTAATATTTAAAATTCAAACAAAATATAGTTAAGAAATCTATTGGTATATGGAATCACCAGCCATGCTCCCTCTACATGTCAATATGCACTCCCATTCTCTAAAAATTATCAAAATTCTCCAACGCATGTTGTTTGAATTTTTACCTGCTTAGCAGAACGACCCATTTGACTGACTTGTTGCTGCACAGTCTGAATATATTTCTGCTGCTTGGCCCCTTTTTTGTTCTTCATACCGAAGGTTTTGTCCTGAAAATATGTTGTCAAATGAGAGTAGGTCATGTACCTGGCTAAATCATTGGCAGGTAAAAGGGTTGCTTCGTGCTTTTATTCGCTTTCGTGCCTTTGCGATTAATAAATATCAATTCACTGATGTTTAACATTCGCGTTTAACCTCGATAATCTTCTCTTTCTTCTTGGTCTCAGTCTTTTTGCTAACTTCTTGTTTTTTGGGGGGCATGTTTGATTTCGATTAAAAACCTTGGCTCAATCAAAACAAATGTGCTTGAAATGCGAGTCTCAAATCTTTTGGCCGTTAGATACGCCGAACGAAAAGGTTCTGTGAACGATATATAATTTACACAACACTGCGTAGACCCCAAAGGATTGGATTAAAAATAGTTCATTTTATTTTATTAAAACCTATGGGATTAAAATGGTTCGAGAAAAAGTTAAATTTATCCATTATTTTAAAGGCATTATTTTTCAATTTTATGTCCGATGTTTGAGAACACGTGGGATGCAGTCGACACAAGTATAAAAGAATGTAGGTCTCAATATAGGTAGCATCTGGACTAGCCCTTACTAAAAACCTGTATTTATTTTATTTCGAGTTTCTTTAAATTCGCTTCATAATTCGAAAACAATTCCGCAAGCGCGCAATTCTTTTGTAAGGCAGCCTTCAATAGTCAACATTTTGTATAAGCATCTTTTGAGTGAATTAAACTTGAAATCACTTGAAAAACTAGGCATCTTTATATTTAGGACTTTTAAAACTATAAACTAAAATAGTGACAGGGGGACAGATTTAATCTTTGAAAGTGCCTCAAATCATGTGTCCAGGTTCCAATGTGTGTATTGCAGATTCCATTTAAGGTGTTCTCAGTAGCGGATCGAGTACACTTTTGCGGTTGAGCCAAACATGGAAGAGGGAAATAATGTGACATATGAGGAGCATGGCCATGGAACGTATGCAGAAATATTCAATTTAGAGGTTGCTCTCGCCACAGCTTCAGATCATTGCCTGATCATTCCAAAAAGAAATCCATTTTTCTCTATGACAGGACACCTTCCGACTTTCGGCCACTCTCTTGAGGAGGGAGTTAAATTAGATGTTTTTTCTTTATCGATGCCTTCACTATACTCAATTAGTTTTCTTTATCTCTATCCGATCGATATTAACACAGAAGGCCTTATACAACATCGGTCCTTTTTGATTGAAGTTAATAATAAATATCCACTCCCGCATCGGCTCCATCCATCAATCCCTAATGATAACGATTAGCGAGTTTATATAGCACCATAAGAGGGATCATCAGAGGCGCTTAGAATGTATTGGACCAGGAGTGGGCAATTACGTTCCTTGGTGGGCCGCATCAGAGGTGGATCTCGGGTCACAGGGTCAGCTATTTCAACAGGTCGAATCGGGTAACCGGGTCAACAATCCCGATATAATCCCAACTCTGGCCATATTGCCATAAAAGACGTGGTCATTGGGTGGGTGATAATAAACTTGTTAAAATTTTAAAAAATATATTATTTATTTAAAAACATTACCATAAAGAAATAAATAAAGTAAAAAGAAATAAAGAAGTTTTATTAATAAATATCCATTGAAATCGTGAATCACGAAGACATTCACGGGTCAAATTCAAAGTGTTCGAGGACCTTATTTTGCCCACCCTTATCTTAGACCCTTTATGTACTGCCATCTACACCATATAGGACGTATAGGCGGTGCAAACTTGGTTGCGGATACACAACGACTGTTGCTTCTTACCACCCATCTTGCAACCCATTCTGGATGGTTGGACCATCCGCAAAAACATTACCCATGCATCTGCATAAATTTGCATAATTTATTTATATGTTAACGCTTTAGCTTGGATCCATTGTCCAATGAACGACTTATAATTAAATTTTTATTATCATTTTTTTTTATACCATACAATGTTTTGAATCAAATTTAAATTTAAAATATTTTAATGAATATTCGTTTGCAGAGTCTGGTCTTTCAACAATTTTTGAATGTACCTTCTGTTAATAAAAGCATGATTTAAGTTACATTCATAATTGATTAAATTTACACTCGTTTCTTAATAAATATCTTTTTTTGTTATAATTTATCCAAATTGATGCGTTTAATTGATGTTTTTCTAACTCATCTTAAGGACTTTAAGTACCACTAATATAATATAATTTAATAATCGTTTTATTCAACTTTAGAGTGAAAAATCAAAATGAATTTCGGCCTTACCTTCGTGCACAGCCATAGCCATTACCGGGGCTTGAAGTTTATGTGATTCTTTTACGAGTAGTTCCTGACTATCCGGTTTCCTGCTCAACTTGTGTAAATATCTGTGAACAGACATTTACAATTACAATGTAATGGCGGCCAATTTAAATAATTAAGTAATTAAATTTCGTTACCTGGCCCTAGACGTGAAGAATAACGCTTCTGTTGCGACAGCAAATTCAATAATGATGCCCGAATTAGTATGAACTGCCTTGAACGGACCGCCATAGCTCTTTGATTCGTAAATTGTGTTTTTCTTTACGGCGTAAGTTTCAGTGCCTGTGAAATTAACATTTATTAAATTCTTGGATCAAATATTTGAGTCAAAAATAATAATATTTATTATTATTAATATTAAAATATAAGAAAAGCTAAAAATAAAGCTTGAAAACAAATTGATCAACTTGCAAAGCGTATGGCAGAAATAGCAATATTAAATAATTGAATAAACAATCTCCATTTAATTCAGACCTTCTGGAGTAGACTGCAAGGATGAGAAGCAAACGGAATGGTTATTTTGATTCAGGATTTTACCTTCTTCAAGGTCATAAAGGTAACCTTTAAAAGGTGACTCAGAACAATCAAGAAAATATGCCAGCCTGAATTTAATCGAATTAATTGAAAATAAAGAATGAAAATCAATAAGAAATTTATTGTAAAATGTTTATAAAACATTTTAATCTAAATCTGTATTTTCCTGTTTCATATGCAACCTACTAACTCGCTTCTACAGGAGTCTCTGGTCAGGAATTTCAATTTGCTCGGATCTTTCGCAGTTATTGTCATAGTTCTCTTTAGTTCGTTAGTTTCAAAATCATACATTTCGATTATTCCCGATTTTTTAGAATATAGATATATTTCGTCGTTTTTGTTGTTATTATTATAAGCAGGTCCGATAAATAATTTATCGTTATCTGTTAAAGTCAATAAATTATTAATTTTTTGAATAATTTTGATATTGCAACCATTTTGTAAGCAAATGAGGCGCATAACTACAACATAATTACATCAGATTTACAGATTTCAATTTTTTAGGTCGCAAAATAAAAATAAAAACTACATTTTATGTAAATCGTCAAGTCATTGAATTCAGTAAAAACACAGACTCCTATTACCTCCCTCGGGTCCTAACTGCTTTGTAACACCTTCCAAGCTGTCCAAAAGGTTGTATCTCCCTACCAAGTTGGACCTCAAATAACCAAACCAAACGACTTGACCATTAGGACTAATAAATATGTTTCTCAAAAGCCAAGGCTTCTCTGTTTGCGTATCAGGAAGGACATTCTTCAGTTCAGAAACGGAGAATGTAAAGGTTGAATTGTAAAGAATTGTACTGCTTCCATCGAAGGTTGCATACAATAGGTAGGATGAACCTAAGAAAGAATTTAATTAATTTAAGTTTAATTAAAGATAATTAATTAGAAAAAGAATTTTTTTTTAAATGCTGATAGTCAAACGAGTCAAACTAGTGACTCCCGTAACTCAAAAGCAAAAGTATGTTTAAGTCCTCGATATTTCTTTCAATTTATAAAAAGATAATATTTATAATAATAATAAAAAAATTATTATTTAATTAAATTTATTAACGAAAACAATTTTATTACCTGATGACGAAGCGATAAAAGCCAGCAGCAGGATGCAAGATTTTATCAAATCCATGTTTTCCCAACTACTGTATAATGTCGTGACAAACTGTCTGCTATTTATAACTTTAATTGCATTTCTAAAAAATATCCAAAACGTTGTCTGAACTTCAATCAATTTAGGATAAATAAATGCATTATTTGCTTTAAATCGATTTTCTTTTAATCATCGCTTTTCTTTTTTTTAAATTTCTTTTTAAATATTCAAAATCAACAAGATTCTTTAAAACATTTCGATTAACATGACCTTCCTCTTCAGGAAAAGTTACCCTCACTCCCCTCAGTGGCCTTAAAGTCTACCGGGTATACACCACTTTAATGAACTGAATTATTACTATTGTTATTATTATTATTATTATTATTATTATTATTATTATTATTATTTCGTGAACATCAGACAAACGCAAAAAAAATTGATTGTCATCACCTGAAACTTGAAAGCATTCAAACACGTTGTCGACGGAAAATAAAAAAAATGAAAAGTTTGGATTGATAATCAATTGATAATAAATGTTTGTGATAAGGATTCGTTGGTAATTACGTTTCGACAAAGATCTATCACAACTGCTACGTTACAAACACGGTTTGGCACGTTTTATTATATTTATCTTGAGTGGTTTTTTTCTCGATATTTTAAGGCTTTATTTTAAAAATTGTTACCCAAAAAATGCTGCCAATTTACGTCCCTGAAATAAACTCCTTGTCATGAGAAGGCAATTTGATTTGAGATTATTTAAGCGATTTATTTCATAAAGTTACTTAAACAATTAAAAGACGTTTGAAAATGAACAGAACTTTCAATCAGTCCGCTGCAATAGCATTGTATCGTTTCTGTCAGACTCATCAAGTTATGATTCGAACTGCAATGTCGTCAAGAATTTCAGAATTTAATGTTATAATTTAATTTAATCATTTTGTGACAATCAAAGAGGAAGTCTGCAAATAGATTTAAAATCGATATAAATTACAAATCGAATTAAAAGAATTCAACTCATTTATTAAAAAGGCGTTCAAGAAAATTAAGAAATAAAAAGCTGAAAATTAAAATAAAGCGAATAAAGAATTCAATCATTGGAATCAATCATTGAATTCAATCATTGGAATCAATCATTGGTTTCAATCATTGGTTACAATCATTGATCCCTCTCCTCTCCAAGGACCCTCATTTGGCACAGGCACCTGCTTTGCATCCTTTCTGGCATTCGGATGGGGAACATTTGCAGCTGCCAGCACATTTGCAATGCTCACCTGAGATGATGATGATGATGGTGATTATGATGATAACGATTATCATGGCGATTTTGGTGTTGCTGATTATGGAGAATTATTAAAATAAATTGCCTTAAATCGTAATTAAATGAGACAACTAAAGTTAATTAAAGATATTAATGATAAATTCTACTGCTTAATGAATTATTCATTACAATCAACTGTGATGTTGTGACTTAAAACAAACGTTCAACAACGAATCCTTACTTCCGCATCCACAATGGGATCCTTCACTTCCCTTGTTGCATTTACAATCGCAACAACACTTGCAACCTGTTTGTCGGTTGTTAAAAACAGGATTTAATTATAAATTTAAAATAAATTAGTTATTTATTTAAGTTAACAATTAATAAAAGTTATTTCGAATAGAAATTCTAAATTGAAAATAAAATATCCAAGCGATGTGCACAAGTTATGCATTCATTTCAAGTCAGCAAATAATTTTATAAATAAATAAATTTAAGAATAAATGTTTTTAAATATTTAA
Organism: Hirudinaria manillensis; assembly: GCA_034509925.1. Classification (NCBI taxonomy): domain Eukaryota; kingdom Metazoa; phylum Annelida; class Clitellata; order Hirudinida; family Hirudinidae; genus Hirudinaria; species Hirudinaria manillensis. Next base: position 7,288,316 of record CM067527.1, read on the forward strand.
AATTATAATCATTTGGTGGTAAATAAATAAATAAATAAATAATAATTAACAACTGACCATCCTTGCACGGCATTTTGAAGATGACTTTGCGAAAATAGACAAAAGTCGATAAACGTTTTTAATTCAAAGCCACTCTTGTCGCCTTTTGTAGTTTGTCGTCTGCTCAGACTTTGTACTCATCGAGTCGAATCCTAATTTTGAAATCTATTTTTAAGCAGCTGAAAGGAAATATTGGTTGTGATAATAATTTAATTAATTAATTAATTTATCATTCATAAGAATTAACTATAATCTTAATTGGTTTTAGCTTAGAAACGATTGCCAATTGATTAATCCAAGAAAACAACCTATATTTTCCTAAACAACTCGTACATATTAAAAATAAATTCTCATAATAATATTTATTATCATTTTGACAAATCAGTTTATTATTAATTGACAATATTATAAATATAATTAATAAAATCAATTAAACAACAGTTTTTATTTAAAAACCGATACAAGAAAAATATTAAACTTTTTTTATTTTTTAAACAGATTTTAAAAATTCATCGCTATTTGTTGCCAGGAAAAGTCGAAGGTCAAATTCAATGACTTTTGGTCTTTGAACTCAAGAAGTGCGCAGTTTAAGGCTCGTGTTTTTATGTTGCGTCAGTAACAACTCAACGATTGCATTATAATTATTAGAAATGAATAAATAATATTATTTAATACGTTATTTAATAATATTAACATTATTTAACATATTTTGTAGATATTGCTCCTTTGTCGTTATTAAGTGTTTAACTAATTGTAACGTAGGTTTGTTTTTTCCTTGAAATAGCAGATGGTGAGGTCTCTTTATTCGTTATTCCTTTCATTATCATCATCATCGTCATCATCATCATCATCTTCGTCGTCATCGTCATTTAAATCATTGCAATCAAATGTTTTCAAGTGACTCTGCTATCAGGCATCTTGGAAATTTATCTGATAAACAGTGACCAGACAGCACCTTAAAATCTATGAAGTCAGATCAGGGTCCAATGATCGGATGTCTAAGATTGTTAACAATAAGTACAAAGTCTTAAATATACTTAAAAATTCGACATTAAACAAAGTCTTCGTGATCTTTTTGACCTTCGATCGAGGATTTCTTGGACTTTCAACTGCGCTTCTGTGCTTGGATCGCAACTTTAACTTAAAATCATATTCAACCTGATTTATTTGCGTTGTTTCATTTGTACGTAGTTGTGTTGTTTGTAATATTACAAATAGTTATTGATGATAATAAAGAAAGTTTTAGCAATGCTTACAATTGCGATAGTAATAACCTCAAGGTAACTCCATCGTTCAAAACAAAATGGCGGGTCCGTTACTAAGCCAATCAATGTCTTCCACATTCAAACAAGATGTTAAAGCAATGCCAGGTCTTTGTTTCGAGACGAGCAATCGATAACATTTTTATTTTGTATACTTAATTGCTTCGATGCGTCATAGTGTGAAATGTTAAATATTCGCTCATAGGGGCCTGGCAATTCCACCATTCTGAAGGTATACAGATGTACCAATGCTGTTACATGCATCTCATGATTGCATTTCTACGACTTTAGTCTTTCAGCTCAGTTCCTTGGTGAGGATGTATTTCTATTTTCCTTAAACTGGTCTTTTCAAAACAGAGGTTCTGACGTTGTTCTTGCTGTTACACTTTGAGGAGAGACAGAGAACAGAATCTGAGGTCCTTGTAGCTATCACGATGGAAACATTTGATTGCGAAAGTTGGTGTTTGATTGCGATATTTTTAAAATTTGTCTTTGGGACAATTTTGAATGTCCTACGAAATATGTTGAGCTCAGTACCAATCACAATCCAGCACTTGAATTGCTTGTCTCAAAACAAAGCCTTTGTATAGTGCACAATCATCGTTTGCTTACCCTAACCCTAGTTGTTCATGCCATGTTGGTAAAATTTCTTTGACAGCAGTTTATCAACTTTTATTTATTAGTCTAATGACTTCGTACTTAATACGTAGTCGTAGATAATACGTAACACGTAGTCGATAAGTACGCAGTACATAGACAGTTAATTAATCATGTCAATCAAATCTAAATCCAATCGATCAAAAACGAATAAGAAAACAATTGTTTAAACAAAAACAGGAGGACTTCACGTCATCGGAAAAGTCCTTTTGTACTTTTGTGTCTTCGATTGCATCCGACGACGAAAAGATTTTCATTTGCAACTCCTTTTGCAACCAACGTCATTCCCTTCGACCATTGCAAAGACATTGTGACCATCGACATTCTCAAACGTTGCTTGTCCCGGCCGAGAGAACTACTGGTCGTTGGCCAATACCTGATCGTTTCTGGAGAATACTTGAGCAGCAGTAAACTCTTCAGAATCAATGTCAACTTGAGACACGATCCTATACGACTCTTCCAGGCGGACTTTTGCGATGGTTGCGTCACGCGCTTGTCTAAGTCCGTGTCTCAGAATGTCGTGTTCAACTTGAGGATGAAAGTCGTTCACTTGTCATTGAGTGGAGAGGTTCTGGAGACGATTGATTTCAAAAGGATCTTCAAGGATGCTTTCCAAATCGATGACAACCGCTTTCTCATTTGTGACACTAAAAATAAAATCTACGTTACCGACAACTCGGGCAACGTCTCACAATTTTTGCCAGCCACGAATTTCTTGTCGAATGTCAACTTTCCTAGGTTTTTGTCGAAGGACAGACGATGAAATATCTTCGTCAGTGGTTACCTGAGCAACAAGATCTTCATTTTGGACAGGAAACTGTGTTTCAAGTCTGTCGTCGACGTTCCTGAGTTTGCGAGCAAAATGTACATCGATACTTTTAACTACAGGCTTCTGATTTTAAATCGATCCAATGTGTTAATCTATTACTTTATTAATTTAAATTAATTATTTTATTAATTTTTATTAAATATTTTATTAATTTAAATTAATTAATTTTAATTAATCATGTTATTAATTTTAATCAATTATGTTATTAATTTTAATTAATTACTCCATTAGTTTTGTCATTAATAATATCGTTTGAAAAGGAAAGGCTAAATTCGAATTTATTCAGCTTCAGCTTCAGGTTGTTATCATTAAGTTGTTATCTAAGTGATGTTAAATGTTTTTTTTTGTGCTTCCGTTGGTGCTGCTCGGTCATCGTTGATGCTTGGGATTGTTTCAGAAATTTGTTGTTTTGAACTTTAAATTATTTCCTTAATGTTTTCTTTAAAATTGCCGTAAAATTGCCCTTTAAATGTTAATTATCTTTCAGAAATTGAACTTCTTCAGTTTTGCAGTTGGTGAAAGTGAAACGTTAAAAATTTCGTTTAAACTTTATTTAGAAAAGAATATAAAGTTGCAAAAAAAAAGTATTGGAGAAACTCAAAAATATGTTAAATATAATTGTTAAATATTAAATATTTTTAAGCATATTAATTCGCATAATTATCATCGTGTAGGTGTTCGAAATTAGTTCAAAAAACCCGAGATATGAAATTTAGAAGTAGAAGTGATTTTAATGAGTACAGGTAGAGCCAGGTAAATTCTTGCAAATTAAAGTCATTTAGTTGTAAAATGCATATAAATGTACATAAATGTTAGCCATTAAATTATAAAATCAGTCCACAAAATTATGAAAAGTTTTTTTAATCATCGACAGGTGGCTCCGAATCACTTGTTACAAGCACCTGGCTGGCAGTTCTTGGCGCAATCCTCGGCCTTGCACTTGCAGTTACTGCCGCAGCGACACGAGGCGTCTTAAAAATAAAACATCCCTAATTAATAATAGTTAGCAGATAATTAATTTATTTATTTATTAATTCTTAGATGGAAAATAAATTAGTATTTTGGTAAACTATAAAGACGATTTAAATAATAATAATAATAATATTAATATTAATAGTAGTAATAATAAAAATTGGTTAACTGTTAGCACAAACTAACTTCCACATTCACAGGTCTTGCTTTTGTAACATTTGCATTGGGAGCAGCAGTCGCAACCTGAAGTCATATTTTTGGGAATTAACATTTAATTCCGTTTAATTCCAATTTAAAAATTATTGCTTAAGCAAAAATACAATTAATCATTTAGTCATTCAAAATAAATAAATAAATAATAATAATAATTAATAATTACTCGAAATAATGTAAAATGAACTCTCTACTCAAGGCTTCTAAATGCAGTGAAGCATTGATTAACAGAGCTACTGAAGGCATTATTGGCATCATTAATGCGATATTATTAATTAATTGTAAGATTAGTTTATTGATCGATGTTTAAGTCAACGATTATTAGTTAATCGAACAGGAATTGAACTTAGAATCAATTCCTTTACCTCCGCATTTGCACTCCTCACTGCCCTTGCTACACTTGCACTCAGAACAACACTGACAATCTGCAATTACATCGGGAACATTAATCTTGGGTTGCATTGCATCTAGGACGATATTACATCTTGGGTTCATCACATCTAGGATGGCATTGCATCTTGGGTTACATTACATCTTGGGTTACATTGCATCTTGGGTTCATCACATCTTGGGTTACATTGCATCTTTAGTTATATTACATTGTTTCCAAACTTTGTTGTATGACCTTTGAAATCAACGATTCTCCAGAAACAATTTATTTAAAATTTTAAACAGTTGATTAATTTATTAGCTAACGAGTTGATGAGTTAATGATTTTAATGCTTAACAGGCTTATTAACCATCGACTTTATTAATAAACAACTGACCAACCTTTCGAAAGCAACATGGCCTCCTCTTGTCTGTCACGGATCAATTCCTCTTTGAACCTTTTATATTTCTTCTTCTTCTTGACGAAGCGACGCAATAAGTTATAAATAGAAACATATTACAATGGTGTCTCTAACTAATATTTACAACTCGAGTCGCTATCATCATCATCATCATCATCGTCTTATCATCATCATCATCGTCTTATCATCATCATCATCATCATCGTCTTATCATCATCATCATCATCATCGTCTTATCATAATCATGAAAATAAAAACAAAAGTTTTTGTCGATGGTTAATTTATCACGCGCACATGAAGTTGTTAGCATAATTTTAAAGGACTTTACGCGTATCAGAAACTGCGTAGATATTATTAATAATAGCATTAATTTGAATATAATAATAATAATAATAATAAAAATAAAATGTTCCTAAGTATTGTTCGCTCACCTGCCATCGCACCTCAAAAAGCAACTCGATTACAATAGCTGCTAGGATTAGCACTAAATAAATAATCAATTGATTGATTCAAATTCCTTCTAATAATTTATATATGGTCAAATATCACCATTATCGTCATCGTCATCGTCATCACCATCATCATCATCAGCAGCATCGGCAACATTCTCATTATCAGCCATTATCATTGATTCTACCAAACGCTTAATCACCTGGACTATATTTTTCTCTGTTTGATTTTTTTTGTACATCATTGGGATCATTATCATAATCGTCGACATCATCTCCGATTGAATCCATTGTTGCAACGCCATTCTAAGCCTTCAATTTGCTCTAAGCAAAAAAAAAACGTTTAAAAATACCAACCAAAGCTTTGGAATTGAAATTTCACCAAGGTTGCACGGGTGATCCAGTAATAAAAATAATAATGAAAATAATAATAAAAATAATAATGATAATAATAATAATAATAAAAATAAATTATTATAATATATCATAATAATAGTAATAACATTTCATATCAAATAAATCTTTAAAAGGCATGTTTTATTTTCAATGATATCTTTTAAAAGTACAAGAAAACATTGTAAAAGGTCCGAATAAAAATGAAAACGCAGAAGTTAACATGGCCAACTGACGACACGATCACATGATCGCAAGATCACAAGACCACTTTATGATCACATGATCGCAAGATCACAAGACCACTTTATGATCACATGATCGCAAGATCACAAGACCACTTTATGATCACATGATCGCAAGATCACAGACGAACAAATGAACCCCGCGAAAACAATTAGAAACAATTAAAAGACTGAGAAAGTGCAAAATAAAACAATTGCCGACTTCAAGCAACTGATGCAAAATGGTGGAATAAAATTTAAATTTATTAAAATTACAAATTTTTAAAAATTTACGTTGCAAACGACCTCCAAAGGCAAGACGTGTGGCAATGGGCAGGAAAAATAATTAAATTTAATAATATATTTTTATTGTTTATTATTAAAATAGATTTATCAAAGCCACTGAAAGGGTCTTGCTTATCTTAACGAGCAGAATAGATCTTGCTGCACGATTATTACTGGAAATATTTTTAATTAATTATTATTCTGATTAAATATGAACGAGAACGAAGACTGCTATTCGGGCCAAATGAGCAATACATGGCGCATTATAGATGACGCTTGATAATTAATATTCGTAGAGGTGGCCAAATTAATATTAATGCTAATAATTAATAGATAATAGATTAGTTTAATAAATAAATTAATAGAATAATAGATAATAATTGATGGAGGTCGATGGCAAGAGACGTTCATAAATTCCTGCAGAATTCTTCAAAAGAAGGTTCCGAGTATCGCTTCAAAGGCAGCATTTCTTTGATCATTTTACGCACGGAAGACTTTAGGATCTCAGGCCAAATGCTTTCGAAAGTTTTCAAATCTTCGTTCACTTTTAAACAACGTTTCACTTGACCTTCCAAGTACTTCTTGCATATTGCTTTTCGATTATTGCTTTGCTCGGATTGCTTTGGAGTGGAATCCTGTAGTTGAGCAATGTGCTTTAGACTTTTATAATAATTACAACAATAATCCTAATAATAATAATTATAACAATAATCCTAGTCTCTAAATTAATAATATTCTAAACCAAAAATTAAAGACACCCTAATTAAAAAACAATAATTTAGTAAATTATTAAATTTTCACTTTAATCCATTCTCACTTTCAAGAAAGACTTAAGTTTGGCCTTTGGATCATACACCAGTATGGCTTTACCAATCCCTTCGGAGTTCTCGGAGGTGCCTGGAAGTTTGGTCTGTCCTTGGCAGGGAGGTTGCCCTGCTTTGTCGTCTGCCATTTTTTTCCTGGTTTTAGAGGGAAAACATGTCATGTGATTATGCGTCAAAAGAATTATTTTCCTTTAAAGAACAATAATGTATAATTAATCTTAGTTTTGAGATTGATAATATTGTATCCCCATTGACTCCCATACATGAATATTTAATACATTAATATTTAGATGGCTATTTAATATTTAATGAATAATTAATGAAGGATGAAATTAAATTACTTGTCTCCCAGTAGAAGCTGAAGTCTCAGCCTGGGAATTGAACTCGAGCCCACCGAAGCCAAAGGGGAAAACATTTTCTCTGCTGTTGAGTGATCTGCAGGTGAGAGCTGAAGGTGAAGTTTAATAATACGTTATGTAAATAATAACTCGTTATGTAATATTAAAATGTTTTGTAAATAATAATATGTTGTGTAAATAATAACATGTAATACGAATATGTTGTATACATAACAACACACTGTAATGATGATGATGATGATGATGATGATGATGATGACGATGATGATGATGATAACAATAATAATAATATGTCATGCAATAATAACATTTCTTATAATAACAATGCATGTAATATAAGTTATGTAATAAAACGTCAAATGTAAAGTGTGCTTCTGGTGCCTAATATTTCAAGGGATTTATTAATAAATTTAAGAAAACAATTAGACATTTACAGAAAAAAAATAAAATTAATTCTGCACAACACTTCTTCAGTAAGAATGGTAAGACAAATGTACGACTTATTCCATAATTATTTGACATGTGACAGTCAGATTATTAAGATTAATTCGAAAAATTTAATCCTGGTAATTTTATTTAAAATGATATTGAATGGAAATCTGCTAGACCCACAATAAATCTCTAATCATGCATAATAAAAATAAAGCTCATTATCAACTATAATTAAAATTGCAATTATAATAATTACCATTTATTTATTTTATCACACAGCATCATTAATGGCAAAATAATTGCCCACCTCTTCTCCGTTAATCCTGACCAATCCAAGATGGGATAGCCTGAACGTGGCGTACATTTTCCAAGACACGAGGCCCGTGATTGGATTGCCTTCCTCTGTCACCGTCAGTCCTTCCAGTCTTTTGACCAAAGAAAGAGAATTCAATTGATTGAGGGTTGACAGGTTGTTTGAACAGAATTTCAGGTTCTATAAATTATAAATTAATTGAACTAATAATAGTATTTATGTAAATCTGAACTTAATTATTATTACTTTGATAATAATAATAGCTTCTTATAGTAATACTTTTTAACATGTTTTTTATGCAACATAATTATTATAATGGCTGTTTAATGCCTACCCTTTGCAAGTACAAATAACTGCACTATATTTTTATATTACAAAATAAATCATACATACATATATATATATATATTGTTATATTTTCTTAACTTATTTTGTTTCTTTAATTGAAAAATTGTTTCATGCAACGTCACCATTTTAGGGATGTCGTTGTTATTGTTTTCCCTTTTACTAGTCCAAAAATGTCAAAACCCATCGGTTAATGCCCAAATAGGTTGTCTAATGAATAAAAGAATGATTTTGAAAGATAAACTCACACAAACATTTGGAAACCTGACCCTTAATTTTGGCAGGACATCAAGCATTTCATCGAAATCAATGAAGTTGAACGAAATCTCGTTGACCGTTCCGGCCGCTTGGATGCCCCAGTTTCGGTCGAAGGCGTCCAACGAACCGGAACCGAACAGTTTCAGAGACTCTCCGTCGAGTTCCGAGAGGGAGTCCTGGTTCGAACCAATTGTCGTGGAAGACCTGAATGCGGTCGTTGAACATTGTTTTATTAATAATGATAATTATTATTAATTAAAAAGTAATAATAATAATAATAATTACTGTTATTATCATTAATTAACTCATTTATTAATAGTTGTGTTTGTAGCAGAACTGAATCGGGCACGCTTATGCATATATAACACATCAACATAAATATTCATTAAATATTAATCAACAAAAAAATAAATATGCTCTAAATATGCCATTTAGGCAAACTTTGAGTTTAGGAAGAACAACTGATAGCATAAGCAATAAAGTTGCCAACTGATAAGTTAAACCTGTCCGAATGTTTATCTCCGGCAACCAAACCACTTTCCCGACAAGAAACGGAGGACAAGGACTTTGACCTTGAATTCTTTCTCCACTTCAATCGAACTAGAGGTTCCTGGAGGCTGCTGCTTCCATTCCTTGGGATGGAAAGAATTGATTTCATCAGAAATTACTATTAATTGATAACTCTGTTCGTAAAGTTGTTGAAGCAAGTTAACTAAATATATAAATATATAAATAGATACGAAGTCTTGCCCAAAATCTTTAAAAAAATAAAATACTCACGCAACGTGGTCATTGATTTCAACTGGGATGAACGAGTTTTCAGCGGCAATTCCCTCATCATCATCCACAGGACTTTTACTCGCAATTTGCCCGACCCCGTTGTCGTCGGAAACCCGCTCGTATCTCTTTTTAAGGGCACCTTGCAAGATCTCGAGGGGAGAGGAAGGGTGGCCCGATGCTGGTCGATTCCGCGGGGGGTTCCCTCGGGGAAAGGCGGAATTCGAGTCGAGGTTCGAAACTTCTCGAAGAGGTTTCGCTTCGACCCTCGGCTTTGACGGCCTCTTTTCCGCTTCTCCCGAACCGGTGCTCCTGGCACTGGAGTGGTTGCTGACGACGCCGTTGCCGTGGTAACCGGGCACCTGCCTTGCACAGACGGAAGGCACGCTCGAATTGGTTGATCTGCGAGACTCCCACTTTTTTCTAGCATTCAGAATGGCCTGGTAGCGCTTCTCCTGCAGAAAATAGAAATGATTTAATTGAAAAAATATTATAAACTAGAAGTGTCAAGCCACGTGTTGCTGTGGCTCAATCTGATTAATTTTATAAGAAAGAAATTTTCTAATATGTTTATTTTTACAATTTCACAAATTTGCTTGAGGGTTACAATAGTTTAAGCTTTTTCATGTCCATGGCAAGATGGCATTATTTTCGAAAAAAGCGTATTTTTACATGATATTGTAAAATATTGTTATGGCATAATATGAAACCTATATAGAAACACTCCTCTAATCGAACACTATGTTGTGTCAAAATTTCAAAGCAATTGGTCAAGTACTTTCAGAGAACATTTACATGATACAAACACACATTGCATTTTTATTTATATAGATGAAGATATAAATAAATAATTAATAAATTGGATTAATAAGTGCATTTTTAGTTGCTATTCCAGCTATCAATGGTATATTATTTATGGAGTGGTTTATTACACTTTAGTCTCCTTAAGCTTATAATCCAGTGCATCATAAATTAAGTTAAGTTAATCCCTTTAATGCTATTTATTTATTAATAATGTTAATTTATTATTAATGTTAATTGTATGTAATATATCACAAATAATTGTATTTTAATCTGTCGAAAAAATTTAAAAAATCCAGGATAATGTCTGGTTGAGTTGAACTCACATTGAGTTCTTGAGCAAATAAAGCCATCTTCGAGTTCTCTCTCCTTTTCTCCTCATCTCTCTTGCTCCATGTTTCTGCTTGTTTCCTCTGATCATCCTGCAGATTCCAATGATTGAAAGTTAATGTTTTATTGTTAAATTTATTGTTTAATCAATTTAATTGACTTTAATCTGAATGTCTTGAAAATAACAACTGAAATGCTGATAAAACAACAACAACAACAATTATAAAATATTTAATAAATAACAAATAAATAATAAATAAAACAATTTATAAAATAATTCTTGGAAACAGACCGTGACACGTTTTGAATCAAGGACTTTGAGGTCCCTTAAGGACACCAGGAGTACCTGCTTGACGTTACATTCTTTACTGTAAAGTGGGTTGTAATCCAGGCTCAACTCCTGCAGATTCTGACACTTCAAGATGCAAGAAACATCTTCCAGTCTTGGAAGAAAAATGGAAAAATAAAAAAGAATATTTTATAAAGAAATAAGAAATTTGAATCTCAAAAGTGTATTTATTTTAAAATTAATTTGTTAATAAAATAAAATAAAATAAAATATAAAAAAGTCACTTTGAAATTTTATTCGAGGCCAAATATAACTTTTCCAATCTTGGAAGGTTTTCAAGTCCTGCCTGTTAGGGAGGGTTAAGAATAATTTTAATTGATTGAATGATTGATTGACTGATTGATTGATTGATTGATTGATTGATTGATATCAATTCAATCCATTAAAAGCAAATGACAACAAAAAGCATGGTAGAAAGTAGAATCGAAACAAAACATTAAATCTCTGGTATCCATTACCAACTGTTATCTAATTATTATTATTATTATTATTGTTGTTGTTGTTGTTGTTGCTGTTGTTGTTGCCAATCATTATTATTAACACCATTGTTATCGGGACTTTGCACACAGGATCATGAAATGAACGAATGAATGAATGAGCGAATGAACGAACGAACGAACGAACGAACGAATGAATGTTCTCCTTGAACGTGGAGCACCCACCACAGCTTTCACTCGATTTTTCCTGAAGTTGAGTTCAACCAACGACACGAGGCCCTCGAGGCCCCCGACTTTCGTCACGAAGTTTGACGACAAGTTCAACACTCTAAGCACCGTCAGCCTCGACAGGTTTTGAACCGTCGCAATCTGAAAGTCGGAAGAAGTGGAAAAGAAAGGATGTCGGAGATCTCTATCGAAGACGGCCAAATTGGGGAGAGAGAGTACCGACCTGGTTGCCATGGAGGTCCAGCATGTCCAATCTCGTCAGACCTTCTAGATTTTCGATTTTTTTGATTCTGCATCGAATTTTATTAAAATTATTCTCAACAAATTAAGTGATAATTGAAATAAAGCCAGAGCCGCCAATTATCATTATCGTTAATGGTAACGTAGATCATAAAGCATCATTGCAATCAATTGGCAGCACCTGTTCTTCCCAAGGATGAGGACCCTGAGTGACTGCAACATCTCGAGTCCTTCGATCCTCTCCAGGTGGTTGTCGTACAGGTCGAGGCAGACGAGGCGATTGAAGTGGCAGAGGTTGGACACCCTTTCGATGCTGTTCCTCTGCAGGTTCAGGATCCTGACGCAGTCTTCCGGATCCTCCACGTAAGGCACTCGGCACAAGTTCTGCCTGGAAGTTCGTCGAGACGGGATGATGACAATGATGATGATCCAATGGAGCCAATAATAATAATAATAATAACTTGAATAATTTGACCTAACTTTGCCTACAATTTAAGCTTCAAAATAATCCCATAAAATACTGCCATCAAAGTCAAGACTAAAATTTCTCAGATGAATGCTCATACAGTGAATGATACGATCCTTCTTTCGATACATCATTTTATGTTAATTTATTAAATAAATAAATAAATTAATTAATTATATCCGATATTCGATCATCGTCGATACCTCTCCAGGTCAACCCTCTCTTTGTTATCATCTCTCTGATGATAATGACAATAAACGACTTCTTTGGCTGAACAAGCTCGCCCAGCTAAGGAGTAAAAACAAATTTTAATCAATTTTAATAACAATTTATGACAAAATTAATGAACAGGTAACACTTGTAACAACATCTTTTGATGAGAACAACAGGAGACATGAATGTTTAAACATAACCAATCTGATATGTTTATAGCTTTCATACCAATACATATTTTTATACATATTTTTTTAAATAGAAAACAAACGAACATGTGCTTCCATTATTTTGATAATAAATTCAGATATTTCTTTCAATCATCAAATCTTCATCATCATCATCATCATCATCACACTTGCAATTGGTTCAGCCATTAATAATAGCATGTTATCATGGTTATGTTCTTTTCAATGAAAACAATGGGTTCAGTCATTGCATCATCATCATCATCATCACCTGAATTGCATCTGCTAACTCCTCTCCCATTGAGTTCAACAGGTGCCCCAAAATACCCAGATGACCCTGCAAATGCATTTGGCTGATGGTGACCATCGATTGGACATATCATTTCTGAAATTCCAACAAATTCCGACAAATTTTGATTTACCCATTGTAAATTTTGAGTTAAAAATTAATTATCATGAAATCCTTTGGCAATGTTCACCTAGTGTCCTGGCATCTTTTCTATGTAAGCAAACTTTGGACTTTCCAAACAGCTCTCTCTGTTGAAGGGAGATAATCAGAATAATTCAGAATAAATCAGAATTTAAGTTGCAAAGCATTCATGTTTATGTAAAGCAAAAGAATCAATTTATTTCATGTCTATTTGTCAACACTAAAACAACTTTTAAAATGATTTTGTTGAGCCAAAAAATAAATTGTTGATTGTAACCCATATTTACGTTTATATTGGTCAAAGGTTAAATTTCCATTTAATTCTTAACTCTTAGTTCGAGTTCGAGTTCAAACCTTGATGGGTGTCCTTTCCAAGACAGGAGTTGCAGATGCGTGGAGAACAAATTGTGGAATTGTGAATTGCTTCTAATAGTTCGAGAAGGAGCAAATTTATTAATTTTTACAAAATTTATATTTTCATTAGAAAGTTAAATCCACAAATTAAGGGATGTGTCGCAAAAAATAACAAATCCCAGAAGTTAAGGTATATCAAATTTCATTTCTTTAGGGTGGATTCTGTTAATTGCGCTAATGACCACATTCTCACCTCATTAATAAAGTCCCGGTGTCTTTTATCACTCATCATGATTTCTAGTTAGAAATCCAACCAAGCAGGACATTGGACATCCACCCTAGACAAACCAATAACAATGTCAAGTTACCGATGCTCAAATGCTATCGTCATAGCAACCAAAATATTTTGACCGCCAGTCTATAATCGGGAATGGCACAAAACGTTTTTTTTAAAATTCGAGTTGACGTAGTTGGTTTAAAGTTTTAAGTTTTAAGTTAAGTTAAGTTAACTTATTTTAATAAATATTTTTTTATTTGAAACTCTAATGGAGATCATGTTTTTGAGAAAAATATCGTTTCCTAAGCTTCCAAGCTGAAAGCAGAAAGCTAGGAAAGAACGAGTCAACCTCCCGTGAAACCAATGCCATTAAATCAGAATTTTAAATAAGAATTTTAAAGACTAATTACGCGTGACAGGCTGTCGGTGACATCAACCGAGTAATCTAATAAGAGTCAACTACTGACTTTTAAGTTCGGGTGCAAGTGATAAATTGAAGCCATCTTTGTAAATATTTTCCGCGTTTTATCAGCTAATAATGAATTTAATTAATTCATTAATATTAATTAATTAATAATTTACCAAAATTTAGGTTCAAAAAATGAAACTACTGCAAAACAACCTCTACTTCACATTTAACAGGCATTGTTAAGAGACGCACATTTAATGACTTTTCGTTTTAAATTTGTTTTGTTAAATTTAAATTCTCTCGAACCTCGACTCTAACCACGTTGAACAGAAAATATAATAAATCATCGTTTAGGGCCTAAGCCTTCCTCTTTGAGATCGTCAACCAACGACACCAAATCGATTTATAAACCCAGTCTGTGACAGCGGAACTATCAACATGTCTGAGCTGGTCATTTTAATGGGTCCGCTTTCTTTTTTGTGGGGTTTGGGGAAAAAAAAGTGAGGTGACGAGTGTAGCAATGCTACGGTCCATAACCCCTTAACCAGTCAAAACGTTATTGTGTTTTAAAAAGTGTTTTAATAATTTTTAATATGTTGAGAGCAATCTGTTTCAACCGAAACAGTTTTCCGTTCACAAACAGTAAAGTAAATCCCCAGATTATATAGCGTGACATTGATGTCATGAAACCAAAGAAAGCTTTCACGAACTCATTAAGACTGAGGAAACTGAGGATCTATTATATAGAGTAGAACATCCTAAGATGGCAATGCCTGCTATCTTTCAGGCCTCTTTTACCTAGCTAGTTGGTTAGTAAAATGATTACCGTATAGTCTGCGACGAGGAAATGCAGAAGAATATTTTATTTATTTAGCCATGAATTCAAAGAAAATAAATCATTCTCGAGTTTCTAAAGGTCAGACAAGGTGAACATAGAAGATTTCACTTCCTTTTTAAACTTCTTCCTCTTTAGAAAGTCCATCTGTCAAATAATGAGTCGACCCACGAAACGTCTCATTCACTGATGACAGCTGATGGGCTATCAATTTTCGATTTCCTAAGAATGTCCCATTTCAAAATGAAAGTGGGTGGGAGAACATGTCGTGACCCCACAAATGGATGAATCAATTTCACCTTCGCTTGCTTTCCTGTTATTTTTCTTCGTTATTTGTTTATTTCATTCTTTAGTTCCGACGCTGGGAGATTGAATTACGATGTTTGATTGTGGCGTGATAAATGGAAGCAAAAGCCCGTCTTTTGGTCCACACGCTTCCTTAATCCAATCCGATTCAAGGTCTGTTTTTATCATTTATTATGAATTTATCACAAGAGGAATAATGCAAGCTATTTATTTAATTTCATCCTTTAAAATAAATGAAATAAAATTAGATCTAAGGTAGTCCCAATAACGAGGCCGATATTTCAAGACACCTTTATTGTTCCGAGCCAAGAAAAATTCTGGATACATTCTTCAGCGCAGACTCTAATTTCGTTAAATTTCCATCAGTCTTTAAATGAGAAGCCATCTTGTAATAGGATCGGCCTACCCACTGCTCACCGTGAGGGATTGATGTACAAAGACATTTGAGACAAATTAAATTTAGCTCGAAGTTCTTCCAAAAATGTCTCACAAGGGAGCCTGCTAAACAAATTATGTATCCATCCACTTTATTAGGAAGTTACGACATCCGTGTTTTTACAATTTTAATATCTTGTTACGAACCTCTCAAGAAATTACAAAACTTTAACGAGAAAAAAGAAGCCAAAAAAAAGGAGTGTTTTCGCTGACCATCTCTGACATTATCTCCAACACCGCATCGACAGACACTTTTACAACTAAAACAATAGTTATTATCATCATAATGTAACGTACGTAATAAAGTATTATCTTTAATAAATTCTTGGCAAAATAAAATGTCAATCTGTAATGACTCGAAAGTCCACTATTGGTTGACTATTAAATTTGTGGCCCTTTGAAGTTCAGCCGAAGAAATTCTTGCGGCACCTGCAGTTACCGCCCCAGACCGAGCACTTGCAGACGTATCCGGGACAGCACTTGAGTACCGGATGTTCGATGGACATGGAACACCAATCGTCGAATCTTCCGCAGAAGTCCTTCATAGCACTCATCCTGTTTGAATGGCTTTGGGGTTGGATTGTTTCCGTTGATTTATAAATAGGGACGCATGCATAATCATAATCCTTCTGTTAAACGTTTATATAGCGCCGTTTACCAAGGGCACTTGTGGCAGTACAAGATGGCCGTCATCTTTGGCATCTGGATTAAATGGCTCATTGGTAATGATGTAATGATAGAAGATGCATCATGAAGTTTGTAGTCGCATTTATATTTTGATATTTGGGAATGTTATAAGTCTTTATCGGACGCGAAGGTACAACAATGGTTTTACCATTTGTATAGCTCTAGGGCTTCGAAAATGGCTCTGCTTTCTGCAGCCTTGTTGAGCCGGGTGGGAAACCTCTGCACTCTTAACCTAACCGCGAGCCGCGCTTTGATATTAGTGGAATGTAGCTAACTAGTCATCGTAGTATAAATCAGTTTATGCAAAGATGGATGGATGAATCTTAGGAAGAAATAAGAAAATTGAATCACTTGAGGAAGAAATACGATGGCTAGAAATTGATATCAGGAGAGGAGGTTATTGGATAAGTGGATGATGGGTAAGTGTGTTACCTCAGTCATCACTTCCTGGAATAACTCCAGCAATACGACTATTACCACTACCTGTATTATGAATACCCCTGGTCAACAAGGGTAGGGTCGATGGCCAGATGCGGCAGGAGGAATAGAAATAGAAATAGAAAATCTATGCCAGTTAATTGAAATTAAGTTAGCTCGTTTGCAAAACTTGTTTTTTTTATTTATTTTGAATTTTTATTTTTTCCTGAATTATTGAAGACGTTACATGAATGACCTCAAATGTTTTGTGGTGAAAGCTTTTAGCTTGGAATAATTCATTATAATTCTTTGAATTTTGTCATGTTTTTCTTGAAGGCTCGACGAAAATTAAGAAATAATCTCGAGCATCATAATCATCGCCGTCGCCATTCCCATCGTCGTCGTCGTCGTCATCATCATTCACGTTCGCTATTTCATAATTCATCTCGTTGAGTCCCTGAAATGAAAAATAACTTAAAAAAGGTGACGTCCGAAGAGAATCCCTGAGGTCGTGTGAATAAAACATTTTTTGAGATCATTGCTCATCATTAACAGGATATTTGTCGGAGATTATAGATCAAAGAATAACTGTAATAATAATAATAAAATTATTATTATTCAGTAATATAATATATAAGCAATATATAGTAATAATATAAAAAAATTAAAAATATACCATATTAAAATTTAATAAAAAAAATTATTATTATTATTAAAGGTTATAGTTCAATAGTTTAATATAGTAATTTCACCATAAGTAATTATGTTGATTGGTGAGTCAAGATTTGCATTTGCATCATCCAGAATTGAAATAAAATATCCAAAAGGCTTTAGGCATAAATTATGGCTTGTTGCAGATAAGAAATGCACCCAGGATTATCACTTTGTTCGCATGTGGCGCTCAAATTCAAAATGGCGCTAAATAATTCACGGCTTCACCTCTTCCTTCCTCTTCCGAGTGTCGCTGACGGTGAATTACGAATGAGAATATGAATTAATTCTGTCGTCCGTCCATCCGTCGTTCATTTAATTATGTCATTATCTATTATGTAAGTTTCTAAATAATAATAATAATAATAATAATAATAATAATAATAATAATAATAATAATAATAATAATAATAATAATAATAATAATAATAATAATAATAATAATAATAATAATAATAATAATAATAATAATAATAATAATAATAATAATAATAATAGTAATAATAATAATAATAATAATAATAATAGTAATAATAACAACAATAATAATATTAATAATAATAACAATAATAAAAAATAATAATAGTAATAATAATAATAACTCTAGAGCGGTTATGAATTTGGAGAGTTAAATAGATGGATCGATCGATTTGTTTATTGATCCTAATTTTGCAAAGGTCAAACAGGCAAAAATAAAAGATAAAAAAAAAAAAATAAATATTCAAAGGCCAAAAATCCAAATTGATTCATAAGCCTAAAATGTCCACCTACGCAGAAGATTAAGTAATAAGGAGATTGATTGATTTTGTCATTTTTATAGCAAACAAAAATAAGGGGAAAGACGAGAATAGAATGGAAATAAAGAATTAGTGTATATTTATGGATGAACGGAAGGATGGATGGATGGATGGATGGATGGATGGATGGATGGATGGATGGATGGATGGATGGATGGATGGATGGATGGATGGATGGATGGATGGATGGATGGATGGATGGATGGATGGATGGATGGATGGATGGATGGATGGATGGATGGATGGATGGATGGATGGATGGATGGATGGATGGATGGATGGATGGATGGATGGATGGATGGATGGATGGATGGATGGATGGATGGATGGATGGATGGATGGATGGATGGATGGATGGATGGATGGATGGATGGATGGATGGATGGATGGATGGATGGATGGATGGATGGATGGATGGATGGATGGATGGATGGATGGATGGATGGATGGATGGATGGATGGATGGATGGATGGATGGATGGACGGACGGACGGACGGACGGACGGACGGACGGACGGACGGATGGATGAATGGATGGATGGACGGATGGACGGACGGACGGATGGATGGATGGATGGACGGATTATTGGTGAATAAATAAATAAAAGGAAAGATGGATAGATGGCAAATAAATAAAACGTCCGGTGATGGATAGCAATGAATCAATCGAAGTTGGTGGTCTAATTATGTCGCGGAGAACCTGATGAAGCAATCGTGACCATCAATCAAAATAAAACATTTGCATGAAACATAAATTAGAAAAAAACTCCAATCTCAATCACAACCTCAATCAGGCAACAATCAAAGTCGCTCGACCTTGTCACATCCACCTTTTCACGTCACCTCACCGTAC